>OZ019970.1:8154744-8314744 GCA_963970395.1 Ephialtes manifestator
TTCCATTTAAAAAAAACACGTCGGCTGTCGTAACTCCGCCATTTTGAATGTTGGATCATATTTCTATTTTTTTTTAATGTCCCCCTTCGAACCCTAAAAGTTTTATCATACTTAAAATTTTATCAGGTTAGTATTTATCGAAATAAATCAGGTGGAACATTAAAATGGGACACCCTGTATATATGTATTAGGGTGTCATGATAGCATTTTTGAGGTTTTTTTGAGATTTTTAAATCGAAGCGTTGTCTAACGTTTAAAAAACCTTTGAATAATGTTATAAAATAGAAAAAAAATAGCAGGAGGTCTCGGCCCACTCTGATCTATGGCTCAAACGTTTTGTTGCACATCATAGTATTTTTTAGATATTTTTGAGTTTTTAAAATTAGGGCATTTTTTAGATAGCTTTAATTATTTATAACTCCAAAATTTCGATGAAAAAAAATCTGAAAAAATTTCTGCATGCATTTTTTAGTTGGAAGAATAACATAAAAAATTACCGCGGAAAAAAAATATGAGGGTAATCCGTTGACCGAGTTGGTATGGAATGCCCCATATACATATTCCAAAAAAACAAAATTCATATTCTTTTATTAAACTTGCAAAAGTGTGTGTCTTCAGAATAATAATAATAAACAAGTAAATAAAGTATTTTTAGTTTTTTTAGAGATTTTTAAATCGGGGTGTTTTTCTTAACGTTTGAAATACCTTTAATTAATATTAAACAAAGAAAAAAAATTTAAAAAGGTCTTCTTTCTCATCTTCCTTCTGATCAAGAATGTTATTGTTCGTCATAGTATTTTCGACATTTTTTAGAGATTTTTAAGTCGGGGCCTTTTTCTTAACGTTTGAAAAACCTTTAAATAATATTGTCAAACTAAAAAAAAAATTAAAAAGGTTTTCTTCCCCTTTTTTCTTCTCAAAAATGTTGTTGTTCGCCAAAGTATTTTTCACCTATGACTCACCAACCACTCGACCGATTGAGCTGAAATCTGGTACGCAAGTATGGTTGCAGCCCGCCTTTGATTGTTGCAGTTTTTGACAAAATGTATCCTTAAATTCGAGTCTTATAGCTTTTTCAAATTAAAAAAAAGAGTGTGAATGCTCTTTCGTAAATGTTAGCATATCTTGCTCAATAGTTCCCCTTAAGTGCAGGTACATTTAATGCTGTTTGGTTTTGAATTTGGCCGAAATCAGAAAATCGCTTCCGATTTTATAGAATTTTGATTTTTTTTTAAATTTACGTTATAGCATTAACTTCAGCAAAATATGAACTATGAAGCCTAAATTTGGTGTATAACCGAAGTAATATGCGGGTAGGATTTTATTTAATATTGGGGTGTATAAAGTCGGTCTTCAAATTTAGCATCTGGTCGGTGTGTGTGCAAAGTCGGATTTTATTTGAAATTGGGGTGTATAAAGTCGGTCTTCAAATTTAGCATCTGGTCGGTGTGGGTGCAAAGTCGGATTTTATTTGAAATTGGGATGTATAAAGTCGGTCTTCAAATTTAGCATCTGGTCGGTGTGGGTGCAAAGTCGGATTTTATTTGAAATTGGGGTGTATAAAGTTGGTCTACAAATTTGGCATCTGGTCGGTGTGTGTGCAAAGTCAGATTTTATTTGAAATTGGGGTGTATAAAGTCGGTCTTCAAATTTAGCATCTGGTCGGTGTGGGTGCAAAGTCGGATTTTATTTGAAATTGGGGTGTATAAAGTCGGTCTTCAAATTTAGCATCTGGTCGGTGTGGGTGCAAAGTCGGATTTTATTTGAAATTGGGGTGTATAAAGTCGGTCTTCAAATTTAGTATCTGGTCGGTGTGGGTGCAAAGTCGGATTTTATTTGAAATTGGGGTGTATAAAGTCGGTCTTCAAATTTAGCATCTGGTAGGTGTGGGTGCAAAGTCGGATTTTATTTGAAATTGGGGTGTATAAAGTCGGTCTTCAAATTTAGCATCTGATCGGTGTGGGTGCAAAGTCGGATTTTATTTGAAATTGGGGTGTATAAAGTTGGTCTACAAATTTGGCATCTGGTCGGTGTGGGTGCAAAGTCGGATTTTATTTGAAATTGGGGTGTATAAAGTCGGTCTTCAAATTTAGCATCTGGTCGGTGTGGGTGCAAAGTCGGATTTTATTTGAAATTGGGGTGTATAAAGTCGGTCTTCAAATTTAGCATCTGGTCGGTGTGGGTGCAAAGTCGGATTTTATTTGAAATTGGGATGTATAAAGTCGGTCTTCAGATTAATCATCTCGAGTATCCTAACATTTACGGAGGAGTATTCAAACACTTTAAAAAAATTCAAAAAGCAATAAAACCTGAATTAAAGATATATTATGTTGAAAATTGCAGTAACTAAAGACGGACGTTTCCGAAAGTAACTGTGGTAACGTAAATTTAAAAAAATATTTCAACATTCCAAAAAATAAAAAAATGTCATACCGTTCGTCACTAAATTATACATATATAATGGCTGAATGTTGTTTCATTTACATACAAAATTTGAGCTCGCTATCTCAAGTTTTACAAAAGTTACAATAGAGCGATAATGTCAATTTAAAAAAAAATTCAAAACTCCATAAAATCTAAACCACTTTACCGATTCGAGCCAAATTTAATACCAAATAACATTGAGTGCACCTGCTCTTTTGAACAACTATTTAGCAAAATAGACTACATTTTACGAAAATTAGAGCAACCACGCCCTTTTTTAAAAAAAATTAAAAATTACATAAAATCGAAATGGATGCATATTTTTAGTCAAAAGTCGCAACATTCAAAGATGAACAACTGCTTCACTTGCGTGCCAAATTTGAGCCGGATCGCTCAAACGGTTACTGAATAAGAGGCGACTGAATTTTCAAAGCTCTGCATACACGCACACGCACACATACATTCATACAGACATTTTTTCTAAACTTTTTTCGACGTTTTGGACCATTCTGCATGAGTACACTGATATAGTTATAGATAGATAGTTGCAAAAAAAAAAAAAATTTCATGTAAACAAAGCTTACTCTTTGAGGAAGCAAAAATGCCACTCTTGCTTTTTGAGACGATAGTGACTACTAAGGATGTTTTTTGCAGTGTCCTGGAATTTTTAAGACAAGAAGTGATAAGACGCATCCAGAGCTGACGCAGGAGCATAATCATGCAGCAATCTCAGCCGTAGTGAAAGCGGTTGAAAAGATGGCTGAGCTAAAGGAAGAGGCAAGAACGTCCACATCAAATCCGGCCGCAATATTCGCAAGGCATGTTCGTACGATTACCGATGAAGTGCGAGCATATATGCCACTCGAGGAATCAGCGAAACGAACGATGCGGAATCAAAGACCTACTCTCCGACAGCCGAAAACTTTAACGGATCTCATAATCGGCGGTAATATTTCTATATTATAAAATAAATATACACTGTTAGAAAAGACTGGAAGTTTTTATGCATAAATTCGTAATCGAAATTTAATATACAATTGTGGTATAAAATTCGTGTACTTTTCCAATAAAATTAAGGCAATTTAATAAAATTCAAGTACTTTTACTGTAAAATTAAAGTAAATTATTGAATGTGCTGTACCATACATTAATTTTACATTACACTTGTATATTAAATTTAATATACTTGTTTATGCATAAAAACTTCCAGTAAAAGTACATTAAATTTCAAGTAGATTTTTTTCACAGTGTAGATAATGTCATTGTTTTCAAATAATCTCATCATTCTTCATATTTTCATCATTCTTCACAATGTCATGTTCTTTGTACGTTCTTAGATGACTGGAAGACCACTGGAGATACCGAGGAACAGCGTTTTTTATTAAATGATAACGGAACACACGTTACCGAGCGAATTATCATTTTCGCTACCGATCGGATGCTGGAGTTTCTGTGCCAATCGCGGGAATGGTACATGGATGGGAACTTTGATCTGGCCCCATCACTATTCCAGCAACTATCCGTGATCAGGATTCGTACAAACAACGTATTCGTCACAGCAGTGTACTGTCTACTTCAAAATAAAACTGAAGAGACGTACGAAGAAATGTTCCAAACAATTGTGGACAAATGCCAGGAGAGTGAATTAGTTGTGAATCTTGAAGTGGTACACGTCGACTTCGAAAAAGCAGTTATAAATGCAGTACACACCATATTTGGAGAGTACACGCAAATTCAAGGCTGCTTTTATCACTTAACGCAAAGCACACAACGGAAAGTTCAGAATCTCGGTCTGCAGAAAGAGTACATGCACAACGACGAATTGAACAAATTCTGTGCAATGATCGACAGCCTGGCATTTCTCCCGATTGACGACGTACCGGCAGGCATGGAGTACCTTCGAAGTCTACCAGCACCATTCGACGAGGAAGGAAAAGCGTTGCTCGACTACTTCGATCAGACTTACGTCACCGGAAAATGCAGTACCCGACAAACTGATGGCAGTATCAATATGAAGATACGAAAAACACAGCCAAAGTACCCAGCTGAACAATGGAATGTGCACCTGACAACATTAAACGAAAATGATCGTACGAACAACCAAGTGGAGGGTTGGAATAATCGATTTAGCCACATTGTAGGAGCGCATCACCCAACCATTTGGCGTCTTATCGAAAAAATGAGAGATGAATTGGCAGCTGATTATACAAAATTGGCGCAGAATAATCGAGGACAAAGGCAAGGCACTTCCGGTTCGACAAAGAAACTGTCACAAGTACAGAGCCGACAGCTTCAATTGAAAGCTGTATGTACTCAATACGTTAACGGGGAACAAACAATAGCTTCATTCCTGGATAATGTCAGCAAAATCATCAGAACGCGTTGTCTCTAAATGATAACGACCATCATGAAAGCATAACGGACTTTAGACTGAAGAGAAACCCGTAAATCAGATCAAGTTTGAATATAAATTGAAAAAATTGTTGTTTCAACTATACACAAGATGCAGTGTCTTATAAAATTGTTTTGCTTACCTCCTTTTGCATTATTAAAAATTTAAAATCATTGACTCTTTTCAATCGATATTAATGTATACGTAATGTATTATCTAGTTGAAGCAACATGTTTCTCAATTATATACTCATATTCTTGTTTATGAATAACGGACTCCAGTTTGAAGATAATCCCGTCAAGCTATCCGGGCACTAGGGAGTGATATTGCATCCGTAAACGCAAAACGGTCTCTTCTCATAGAGAAAAAACCCGTAAAGCTTTACGAATGCCACTTTAGCGAAACACGTGAGTAATAAAATTATTTTATTCACAATTAGCAAATGAAGGAATGTAAGAAGGCTTCAAAACGCAATCATTTAAGAAATGCGGTAAGTAATCTAGATATTTGTTTTATAACGCTTTTTGAGTACATTTATCAAAATTAATTTTTTTTTCTATTGGACCGTAACGGTTTATTGGCTTTGTCCAAAATTATTTTTTTCCGACGGTTCGTAACGCATTTTGAGGACATTTTGTCCAAATTCACATTTTTTTCGAAATGACAGTAACGGTTTTTAATGACACTGTCAAAATTCAGTATTTTATTTTCTAAAGGACCGTAACGCTTTTTAAGGACACTTTGTTTTAATTAATTTTATTTTCAGAAGACCCGTAATGCTTTTTGAAAATATTTTGTCCACACTAATTTTTTTTTCTAAAGGATTGTAACGCTTTTTGAAGACAAATTGTCCAATTTCAGTTTTTTTCCGACAATCCGTAATTGATTTTGAGGAAATTTTGTCCAAATTCACTTTTTGTCTGAAGGACCGTAACGGTTTTTAATGACAATTTGTCAAAATTCACTAATTTTTTTTCTCAAAGATCGTAACGCTTTTTAGGGACATTTTGCTGAAATAACATATTAAAAAAAAAAATTGCGTCCAATGATGAATTATTATTCGCTCTCAATATCAAATAGAATTGATTTTCTCTTCGAAATATTGAACAAAATAATATCTGAGGACATCTCCCAATAAAACAATACCTCCTAGTTGTGTTAATCTATATCGCCTCTCGATAGTGAGAATGAAAAAGTTTGCCAATTCATGCTTGGACATTGTTTCCTCATTTTGCACCTTTCAAATAATATTATAATGTTGTATAATTAAAATTACTATGAAATCGAAAGTTCGTTCACAATCTTTACCAAATTGTGCATTTAGCTCGCGCCTGCAGAACATTTGAACTATATTTGTCGAAGGGAAAAAATTGGTGTGTATAAAATCGTTCTTAGGGTACATCAACTGGGATTGAGTGGGAGCAAAGTCGTATTATATTTGAAATTCGGATGCATAAAGTCGGTCTTCTTTTTTTTCTACCATACTTTTTTTCCACCGGACTTTTTTTCACCAGACTTTTTTTCCACCGGACTTTTTTTCCACCGGACTTTTTTTCCACCGGACTTTTTTTCCACCGGACTTTTTTTCCACCGGACTATTTTTCCACCGGACTTTTTTTCCACCGGACTTTTTTTCCACCGTACTTTATTTCCACCGGACTTTTTTTCCACCGGACTTTTTTTCCACCGGACTTTTTTTCCACCGGACTTTTTTTCTACCGGACTTTTTTTCCACCGGACTTTTTTTCCGCCGTACTTTTTTTCCGCGGACTTTTTATCCACCGGGCTTTTTTTCCACCGTACTTTTTTTCCACCGTACTTTTTTTCCACCGGACTTTTTTTCCACCGGACTTTTTTTCCACCGGACTTTTTTTCCACCGTACTTTTTTTCCACCGGACTTTTTTTCACCGGACTTTTTTTCCACCGGACTTTTTTTGTGTGTCGTGTGGTGAGAGTGGCAATCGTGAAAAAGAATTCGGAGGAAAAAGTGTTGTACGTGACACCTCCCCACTTAGATTAGTCATCGTCCTCGGTGACTTCAAATTTGTACATATTTGTAATATGAAAATATTGGATATGTGCAAATAGATTTGAATGTAATAGTTCTCCGAATGACTTAAGTAAATGGATGTTACAGGGCAGTTAGCTGGATTTTATGATGATTATATGATCTTATTTTCACCCTTTTCGTATATATAAATATAGTGCGTAATTATTTTTGGATCATGCCTCTTTGATTTTCGCTTACCTACAACGGAATTTTCCTCTTATGATTTTAAGGAAATAATCGTCAGAAGGAATACTCAATTTTATCCACTGTAGGGATTTTATCAAAGATAGATCTATTTCCTTGATATTGAGCCTAAGTTTCCTCCTGACCAATTGTTGAGATATTAGAGCGGTATCAGGGCCTATCCAAAGCACTATGTATGCACCTTTTTCACTTTCTCTCTCTTTTTTTTATATAATGAGGTGTTTCAGTAGTTTTTTTTTTTTTTTTTTTTTCATTGGGAGAACTTAGCTCTAGATAATTATTTTATATTTCATACATGCATTGAAGTCACACGAAGTTGAGACGTTCTCTTTTTTTTTTTATTAGATATATTTTATGTTATATGTATATATATATATATATATATATTATTATTATTATTATTATTATTATTATTATTAGGGTAGGGTTTAAGTGAGGCATTGGTTATGTGTTAGTTGCGTTTTTATTGTATTGTTTTATACTACATTAAGTTATAAAAGAAAATTTTAATAATATATATATATTTTTTTTTTTTTTTTTTTTTTTTTGCACACCTTAACTCTAACGCTCTTAATACTATTTATATTTTAATGTTCCCTCAATCTAATCTATATTAATTTTGCACACGGATTATATTTATTCTTATATATTTCGACACTAACGCTACGATGGTTACCCCGAGATGATGTGCCTCGGGTTACTCTTCGATTTCCTCATCGATGTCTCCCCCGGCGTCTTCGGTTTCGTCCCCGGAGAGGTCGGACTCCTGGTAGTTCTCCAAGTGGTCCATCAGGGCGGTCAGGTTGGCCATGACCCCTGCTGTTGGCCATCGTTGATTCGGTCCTTGCTGTTGGTAGACCTCTAGTATCTGGTTCAGATACAGGAGGACGGCTTGATGGTGTTCCACTATCCATCGGAACGTAAACTTTTGTTGTTCTGGCTGCATCTTATGTCCAGCGGTTGGTGACGTGGATAATGCCTCCGTTGTCGAGCCGTACTGGGGTGTTAAGGTATTGCTCAATACACCCTTTACACAGGACGGCTGACCTGATGAGTAGGTAACGCTTGGAGCAGCTATGACAACGGAAATTGAATGCTTGATTTTCCACGCACGAGTGCTCGTCCACGCGCTCGTAATTCTGCGGACGTCCCTTATTTTCGTAGCAGGCTGGACACAGGATTCCTGAGGCGTCTACGTATGAAGTTCCGATTATACAGATGGCTCGAAACAACGGCGTCTAGTAAGCGCTGCCCGGCAGGTATCCGTCGATGGGCCTGATTTCCTCCTCAGGAAGTTCTACTGGTGGTTTCATCGGATTCTGGTAACTCGAGGTGTTGTCTTGAAGAGTGAGGATTTTTGAATGATTCTGCATTTGATTCGTTCCGTTTATATATTGTGGTCGGTACTTGTTTCCAGAGTTTTTTTTTCTTCTTCTTCGTCCTTTCGGGTGATCAGAAGGCCCTTGAGTGTTTCCACTTGAGACTTTGGCGGTAAGTTAGACTGTTTGAAAACAGATGTCTATGATATGCAGCCTAGGCTGTCTGTGTTGCTGAAGAGGTCCCGGCGGTGGGTTGTAGTTTGGCTTTGGGTATATCGTAAATAACTTCTTTAAATCGAATATCCATATGCGGCGGTTCGTTTTGTTTGTAACTGCTCGTCGAGTGATTTTCTTCATTTGTTTCCGCAGGACGGAGACAAGATAGGAGAAGTAGGCCGATTCGAAGTATGGGATTTTTCAGCATATACAGAATCAGTACTATTGATATAGTGATTTCTCCGATTATAACGGCTTTGGTGTAGGAATCCTGTTTTTGTTCTTCTCGTTTGTGCGATGCAATTTCCACCAGATGTTTTTCAATCTCATTGAAACTGACATCATATGATCGTGATCCCATTGTGTTTACTATGGGTGGTGGAGAGAAGTCAGGGTCGATGGTTTGTAGTGGGCCGTATGTTGAAATATTTGGTAGAAGCTGAGAGAGGTTTAGTGACACATTCGGTTGATATGTTGTCTCCAAAGTTTCCTCTACAGTTTGGAATCCGACGAGGGTGGCATACGCAGTGCGTGCTACACAGCCTGGACGGATTCGAAAAATTCCCATACCTCTTAGTCCTATTGTGTGAGTCTCGTCGTTGCAAATGATGCGAAGTCCCTCCAGTTGTGGTAGAGAGAATAGCCATCCTTTTAATGAGTCAAGTTGCTTCCAGAATGCTGTTTGTTTCTTGACTATTTTTATATTACAGTCATTGAAAGCTTCTGTACTTTTTCCAGTCATAAGAAGTATCTCACATGTGGGATATGATGTTACTTCGTAGATTGGAAAGGCAGGTGTACTGATTTGATAATTTTTCTGTGTTCTGCATTGACTCAGTTCTTCTTCGGATATCAGTGTATACTTATCTTGTTCCTGGGATATTATAAGATATTGTGCCCTTGGATTGATGTATGCAGCTCCCTCAGTGTTGTTGCCGATTTTCTGTGTTGTGGGCCATGGATGTAGTTTATACAGTGTATATACCATTTGGTCCACCAGTGGAATATGCATGGTGATAATTATTTTTTTATCATGGTATATAGCCGTGAGTCGTGAAATTCGAGATAGAGCTCCCAAGTGTATTTCTTCGAGTGGCACAGGAAAGATGAATTTATGGTTATGTTCCATGAATCCTTTGACGATCTTCTCCAAGGTTGTGGGGTTGATAAGTTCTGGATGTAGAAGTCCCAATTTTGCAAAATATAGGGCATCGATAATGGTTCGTAAATTTGCGTCGGCGACTAACTCTACACTATGTTTCCATTCAACAAGACGGACAGCGTATAACTCCACAAACCGTAGGCTATGTTCTTTAAAAATAGTGGCGGCCAGTTCCCATGTTTTATTGTGAATTGCTTCTACTTCATCGAGTCGTTGGTGTAACGCATGGAGTTCTGATTTTACTAGATGTGTTTGATTTTGTACCAAAATTGCCATGTCCTTTTGGTCATGGTATAACTTGTCAATTTGGTCGTTGTAATATCTCGCATCTTCTTCTGCCAAGGTTCCAAAAAGAGATTTGCTTACGGTTCCAATTATTCCAAGTGGGGCACTTCTAGTAGTGGTGAGGCTTTCATCGTTTAGCTTGTGTATAAACGAGAGATATTTTTCGATTTGAGTGGTCTTGTAACGGATGTCTTCTTTTCCGATGAGTGTTTCGCAGCGGTCACGCAATATGGGCCGGCATTCTTCCTCCATGGCATCCAGTGGAATTTGTGAAAAGCTGGGGCGGCGAGTCTCAAATGGCCGTAAGTCAATGAAGGTGGTCAGGCGCCATTCCGATCGTGAGAGGCGTACTTCATTCATGGGCTCATAGTATAGTCCGGCCTTACTCCTTATGTAATCTACACTGTAGGGTGACGAACCAAAAACTCCTCCAGGTAAGAAAAGGAGTAAGAGGACGTAATACATCGTACCGTAGTTCCTTTAATCATAGAAATCGTGTTTAAGTTTATTGATTGTTATTGCTAGTATTGAATTCATTATTATGGAAAAATAATGAGTCCACAAGCATTGCATCAGACGGGTGTCCAACTTGGGCATACCCTTTTTCAATCATTAGTTTTCGAATATCGACAACCCCTTTAGGCGTGGTAAAATCTACTGCAAGCGAGTTTAGTGGTAATGCACTGCGACTGTGGCAAACTGTCATTTCCATAGGTGCACAAGTTAGAAGTCCTTCTAGGAATATTGCGGATTCAGGAGTCCAAGGGTCTTCTGTTCGAGGTGTGAGATTAATTAGATGAACGTGGATTGCTTTACCCGGGCGTTTAGCGAGTTTACGCGGAAGAGGTTTTAATTTGTCATACCAAAAGGTACTGCACCCTCCTATATCAACAAATTCCACAGTGCATAATCCGTGTTGGTAATGGATTATATTTGCACGAAGCCAAACATTAGCTATTTTTATAGCACAACTTTTTCCTTGAGTTGGTTGAGCAAGTTTGAACTGAGCTGGTCGAGCGTCTAGGAATTTCTGGATTTCCTCGTGGTACTTGTTGATTTTCTTCGTATTCCGCCATGTTGTTACGTAAAAATTTGAAGGCGAATAGATGGTTGCCGGGTAAACCAAAAGAGTTTTTCCAATATACTTCAGTGGAGATTTCTTTGGAATGGCAGGAGTCATCGCGAACTAAAAATGATTTTATTTACTGGGGGTGGTCCAACACGTGTCCATTTTCGGTTAAATCACGGTGCCATAGCCAACCTTGCGTGCATGAATAGCATTCATAAGGGTTACGGGATATTAAAATAATTCCTCTACAGATGCCGCATTTAATTCTTGGATTTAGTTTTGGTACCAATTTATGGAGTTTATAAATTCCGTAACAAGAATCTCTAGGTACTGGGCACTCGGGTTTCCTAAAGCATGCTTCGCAAATTAGTATTTTTTTGTCAGTTGTCATATAAATGGGAGCATAGTCTGAAGGTAGCGAAACGCAACGAGAATTAATAAAGCTTCGATAGAAAATGAAATTTCGGCCTGGTACGCGACATCCTTTGATGGTATATTTCCGATCCATGTCCTCGTCCGTTCTCATTTCAAGCAAGTCGCCTTTGGTTATTTTCATCCTTTAACAATACAACGTATTAATAGGCATTCTATTACATATGTATATATGTGTATGTAAGGGTTAGTTAAAAAAAAACACACACACACAGTTAACCTTTACATGGTTTCAGTTTGTCCAGATGCTTCATGATGCGTTTTTCAGTCTCGGTCTCCAGCACGGCGTTGTGTCTATCTAGTATTTCGGTGATAACATAGGGGCCGATGTAATGACTATCAAACTTTCCTTTTCGTGGTTCTTTTATTACGTACGCTTGATCGCCTGGTCGCAGATTGGTCGTGTGGATATGTTTATCATAATATTTTTTTGACCGATGTTTGGATTTAACGAGAGAATTTGAAGCGAGTTGCCGCATTTCGTTTAATCGTGTCGTGAGGTCACACAGGTAATCTCCATATGTCTCAATTTTTTCTGACGCGTTGAATGAACTAGGGATGCGGGCTGGTCTGCCAAATACTAATTCGAACGGTGTGAAATTAGTGGACTCATGCACGGATGTGTTATAAGAAAACATCGCGAACGGGACAAGTTTATCCCAGTCTTCGTATTTATTAATATAATGTTTAATAAATTCGGCTAAAACAATGTGACTTCGTTCGAGAGAACCGTTTGTCTGTGGATGATATCCCGAGGTTGTGACTTGTTTGATTTTAAATATTTTTGCTAGATAGTAAAATACTTTGCCGACGAAGGATCTGCCTTGGTCGCTAAGAATAATTCGCGGAGCTCCAAAATGAATAATGACATTTCGTGCTAGAGCATCGGCTATTGTTTCAGCTTTTATATCGGGTATAGGTGCTGCAATACAATATTTGGTCAAATTGTCTTGTATCGTTAGTATGTGTTTGTTTCCGTCTGGGGTTAATGGTAGAGGACCCACTGTATCGATAGAAATTTTGTCGAAAGGTTCGGAAGGAGTGTCTGTAATTATCATTGGTTCGCGAGTTTTTATACGGGTTAATTTCTGCTCTTGGCATTCGCGACAAGTTCGAACATATTCAGTGACGTCTGTCTTGAGGTTCGGCCAATAAAATCGTTCACGTATTCGTCGATAGGTTTTAGTTACTCCTTTGTGTCCGCCGATTAAACTGTCGTGATATTCTTTGATGATGTCACGTCTTACTTCTTCATCAGGAATTATTACATTTCCGCGACAGATAAAGATATCGCATTCACATCCTTCGAGACATTCTTGTAATATTTCCATAATAAAAGAATAACCATAATTTTCTAATGCATCTCCTGGTTGCGAGATTCGAATTGATTTTAATTTGTGAGTTTTTATTACGTCTTTGACAGTATAGAGTACCTCCTTTAGGTCTTGTATTGAGAAAGCTTCGAAGTGCTTATTTTTCAATACTGCACTTAATATTTTATGACTTCCTTTTGTAGTAATTAGAACTTGTTTAAATTTTGGCTTTTTCCACTTCAGATCTTGTGGACAAATTTTGTCAGTTTCAATTAAAAGTCGAGATATTGCGCTGGTGAATTCACAATCAGCAGAGATAAAATGTAAATAATTTCCTTTGTGATAAGTCAGATTTTCATTGGTATAATAAACTTGTAACGTTTGATTTGTTTCTTTTATTTTTGGAAAATGCAAACCTGGAGGTATTTTATCTGAGACTATATTTGTGTTAGTGACTTCAATATCAACATTCTCATTATCTGAACTTTCTGATTCGATTTCTGGATTGTTGGGAATAAAAGTATTCGCTGCGGAATTAGATTCGTCGTCGGTGCTTACGTCATTGGTAAATTTCGGTCCAGGGGTTGATATTCCCGTGGGGTGTCGAAAGGTGATCATAGATTCTTGATTTTTGCCAATTTCATTGTCAGTGTCTTCGGATTCTGTGGTGTTCGATGTTTGAGTAGAAATATGTTTATTCGCGTCGAAATTTTCTGGTGTTTCGTCCCACCAATATGGGTCGGAGCGTCGTGAGGGTTGATTTTCTATTTCCACAATATTTTTGTTCCCGTGAGAAGTCGTTGCTTCTTCTGTTGAAATTTCATCGGTTTCTAAATCTTCGTCAATGTCAAATGCAAATCTAAACGCGTTTGTGATTTTTTTAGCTGGAATTGAAGGGTTTGCGCTTGATTTTTCAGGAGGCAATTTTCGTTTTGTTACGAGGCTTGGAAATGCACTATTTCTGGCACGTGCTACTGGAGGGGGTTGAGGAGGTTTAGCTGCGCAAGTCGATTTAGATCTCGAAGCAACGGGAGGTTTAGAAACCTCCTTACGATTTCTAACTCTTTCAGCAATTGTCGATCCGGCAATATTAGATTCTTCTAAAATGGTGTGTAAAGGTTTATTTTTACTACCCGGTGGACGCCCAAGTCTGAGTAAAGGATTAGAAGAAGAAGCTTTTCTAGGCACGATTGACCTTTTGGTTGAAGATGATATGGGAAATATTTTATTTTCCGAAATAATAAGGTTTCTTGAAAGTGCATCGGCGTTGGTGTTAATTCGTCCGGGTTTATAGACAAATGTGTATTCATATTCGCGTAATCGAATTCTCCAGCGAATAAGTCGCTGCACTGGAAGTTTAACTGAGTCGATCCATCTTAAAGGTTCATGATCAATAACAAGGATGAAATGTCGACCGTATAAATATGGATGAAAATGAAGTATTGCGTAAACAATTGCTAGGCATTCTTTTTCAGTAGTACCATAATTTTTCTCAGCAGAATTTAATGCTCTGGACATATACGCAATTGGTTTATCATCACCAATTTTTCCTTGGCTTAAAACTGCGCCGATTGCGTAGTTGGAAGCATCAGTCGTTAAAATAAAAGGTTCTTCGAAATTTGGGTATTGTAAAATAGGAGCTGAGCACAATGCTCTTTTTAAATCATCAAATGATTTTTGTTGCTCCGATCCCCATTTAAACTCAACGGATTTCTTTAATAGGTCGGTTAAGGGTTTTGCAACAGATGAGAAATTTTCGATGAATCTGCGATAGTATCCAGCTAAACCGAGAAATTGTCGAATATTAGTAACGTTTTTTGGAATTGGAAATTTATCAACAGCTTCGGTTTTCTTTGGATCTGGTCGTACTCCATCATCGCTAATTATGTGGCCAAGGTAAATTACTTCTGTATTAAGAAATTCGCATTTATCTGGTTGTAATGACAGTTTCGCGTTGCTGAGTTTATTAAAAAGTCTTTGAACTTTAACTCGGTGTTCTTCGAGTGAACATGCAAATACAACAATATCGTCTAGATAAACAAACAATTCAGTATCTTGTAGTCCGAGAAGTACTTTGTCCATTAACCGCTGAAAAGTAGCAGGAGCATTTTTCAGTCCGAATGGCATTCTTACGTATTCGTAGTGGCCGTTCGGAGTGGTAAACGCAGTTTTTTGTTTGTCTTTGGGATCCATTTCTATTTGATGGAATCCACTGGCTAGATCAAAAGTTGAGAAATATTTAGCTCCAAGTCTGTCAAGAATTTCAGTTATATTGGGCAGTGGATACGCGTCACTAATTGTTTTCTCATTTAATGAACGGAAGTCTATTACCATTCGCCAACGTTTATTTCCTTTTGAATCAGGTTTCTTTGGTACTATCCAGAGGGGCGAATTATACGGAGACTGTGAATCTACAATAATGCCATTATCTTTCAGTTTCTTTACTTGTCGATTTATTTCTTCTTTTTAAGCGGGCGGATATCGGTATTGTCGTATCGTAACGGGTAATTCGTCGGTAGTAGGTATAGAATGTTGAATTAGGGGAGTAGCAGGCAATTTATCTCCCGGTAAATGGAACAAATGAGCGTATTCAGTTACAAGATCAAGCACGTGTTTCTTTTCCACGGAGTTTAAATGGTCCAGACGTAAGCTATTGTAAATTCTTTGACATCTGTCGGTGTCTGAAATTGAAACGTCACTGTCTGTTTCGTTGTCGAAAAATTCTTCCGAATCATCGCTATATTCAAATGGAATTAATTCTTGTCGTGGTACTTCTACTTCTGCATCATTTTCATACGCATTCACGGCGACAACGTAGCATACATTATTTCGATTAGTTACGACTGCATTTCCGATAAAAATATTTTCAGGGGTTTCAATTCGCGGAAGATATCCCGTTTCTAAACTTGACTTAACTAATTTAATCGGTACTTTGACGCGACTACGTCCCTTGAGAATAAAAACAGAAGGTTTGTCATTTTCTTCGTGTGTGTCATTTGGTGTTCCGCGAGCATTTACTTTTTCCTCCGGGACATTATTTTCAAATGGTATAGGGTGAATTGGTCGGGAGGCAGTGACTAATGTGTTATGATGAAAAGAAATCTCAGCTTGTTCGTTTCGTAGAAAATCTATTCCAATTATACCGTCCATAGGAATTATTCCTTCATCTCGCAAAACTTGAAATTTTTCCGGTTTGTCAAAAATAGTTAATTCTGTGGAACCAACAGTGTTAATTCTGTCAGCTGTGATTCCCGATATACTGACTGCTTCATGACCGGCGATGATACAACGTCGTTTGAGTGAATGTATGTTTACAAGATTAATGTCAGCACCAGTGTTAACAAGAAATCGTCCGTAGCCATTCAGGAGTTCCGGGGCTCGTAAAGTTATTACTGGGGACTGTCCTTGCCCTGGCACCCATCTAATATATCTGCGGTCGTCAGGAACTTCACGTTCGCGGCACGCGTGTTTGAAGGATGGCTCGTCGATGCGTCGGCTCGACGAGCCTCTTGAGAGTTTAAAGACTCGGTATTATTTACTGGACGAGGGGAAGCGGAACGCGCTCCACTCGCTTCGTTACGAGAATAGTCGTAACGTGAGAATCTTTCACGATCATTGAAATTTCTTTCTGGCATGGGTTGCGAAAAATACGACTCATAGGGATAATATGGCGGATACATGGGCGGCATGTAATGCATTGGCGGATAATATCCGTTAGGCGGATAGAAATTAGGGTTTCTTCGTATTGGACTTCGGTTAAATTGACGACGCGGAGGTTGCTCGTAATTATTTATATTTTCGTGTGGAGGTATATTTTCTCGGTGTAAAAATCTTCTAAAATTGTTTTCACGAGGAAAGTTTGAATTATTATCATTAAAAACTCGGCGTTCGGGACTTCGAAAGGATACACGAGGGGAGGAGGACAGTAGTAAGCGGTGCGCTATGGCGACCCCCACTCCTATCCCCACTCCTATCCCCACTCCTATCCCCACTCCTTTTTCCCCCGCTACTGCGAGAGAGAGTGGGGATGAGAGTGGGGGGTAGTAGCATTGTGTCGTCATAGCGCACCGTTTTTTTTTACATTTATTGAAAATATTAAAAATTATTTATTAATAATATTTTATTATTTATTAATTATATTTTATTATTTATTATTAATATTTTATTAGTGAGCGGGCAGAGAATCCGACGAATCTCTGCAAGACCGCTTTTTTTTTTTAAAAAGTAATTATCGGGGGCCCAGATCTAAAACCCGGAAAGCGAAAGAAAGTATTTTTCCGTGCGAGCAACGTGGCCCCGTCTCACAACGGTATATACATACCGCAGCGCGCTGCTGCTCGCGGAAATCTTTCGCGATCAACAGGGATTAGGGCCCCTCTATTGTTTAAATTTTATTTTAGTTTTTTAAAAATAATATTTATAATAATACTAAAATAAATGAATGAAGATGTAAATACCTTTTTCTGCTGCTGGTGGTGCCCTCGAAGCCGATGTTGGTCCTTATGAACTGTATTGTTTTATTGTTTCAACACACACACACACACACACACACACACACTGAGGTTCCTAATGCCTTCCGTCGGTGTCATACCCGCTGTCATGATCGATGTCATGATCAATGACGTGCGGAAGGGCGATTTCCCGCGAGACAAATGCCGCGAGGTCGACGCCGGCAGGTAAATATAACCGCGCGGATAACGGCTGCCCGTCTATTACTTCGCGCACTATTATGCTGTCCTCGCGAGCGATTTGCTCCAAGAGCTCTTCGGTACCATCATCCTCATCATCGAGGCCTAATGTACGGAGCTCGATTGAGAGTGCTGGTGTTGTGACAGCCCGCGGATGTGGCACGCGTAATTCGCCTAAATTATGATGGGTGGTGAGGCCCTCGTCTATTAGGTAAATCTCGAAAACTTCACCGTCCCAATCGCCGTGTAGTATGATGCCGCGTGCTACACTACCATGTCGAAACACAATAACCGCTGCACCGTCTGTAGCGTCTTCACGTCTCAAAAATAAATTTTGTTGCCCCCGGTTGTCCCAATAAAAATTTTGGAGGAATGCTTGCAGCGTAACAAACATTCGCTCCATCTCCAATGTACGGATTTGCACAAAACACGCACTTAGTACGTGCACAATTCGCCCCACAGCACCTACACGCAACACCGGATTTTCGCGTACGGGATACATTTTTGACCGTTACCGAAGCGCGACAATCTAAGACTGATGCTCGAGATGCATAGTCTCTTTGACGACACGCGACAATTGTAGAATTAGCAAAAATGCACGTGTCCCCGGCGGTACGTGCTTTTTCGCTAAGAAAAATAACAACATGAAAGATGATACGTTGCAGCTGCATCAACGGCTCGCGGAGACTTCGATGCTGAGAGCGTACTCGTTGAGTAAATGATACTTCAACAATGTATTTTCAAATATTGTTAACGAGCAAAGATCGTTCGGTCTCGTCAGACTATTTCATTCTTGCTGAAATTTCTAAATTTTATATGACTCAAAATCACGGCATGATCGTCAGTCGAACGACAACCGCGCGTGAGAGAGAGATTAAAAAGAGAATTTATAAATCGCTCATAAAAAATGTCGAACCATACCATTCGATCGTGTATTTTAGCACTATTAAATCTAGCGACAGTTCATAGTGTTCCGATTAGGCGTCGCTGTAATGGTAATTGGCGTAAGAGTTTACGAGATTTATCGGGCGAAAATCTCATTAAACGCCTAAAATACATCTTGTGGTGGGTACCTCTACGCGTCATCATGGTGGCCCATAACAGAGGTGTTTTTAGAGCCCGTGAAGTGTTAAAGTGCGTGTACGAAGAGCTTGAGCAACGCAAACTTGAAGACACAGCAATAGCTAGAGAAATTTTGGAAGAAATTGAAGGTATGTGTCATTTATCGTAAATTCCTACAGAAAGAATTAACATGCCCTCTAAGTAATTTTGTCCAGCAGAAATAAAAAATATTTTTTTCGATTATTATTATTTTTCGCATTTTACTTATAGTTTTCGCGTATCTCGCACCGTTTCCGAGATATCGCAAAAAAAACGAATTTTATTTTCACAGAGGGTCAGTTTCACTGTGTTGGTAAACCGCTTATAGCACGCAAACTTGAAGGTTTAGCAGTTTGGTGAAAGAGCCTCCCTACAGCAAAAAAACGTACTTTATTGCTGCAGGGGGTCTGTTTCACCAAGTTGATAAGCCACTGGCAAACCTTCAATTTGCACGCTACAAGAGGGTTACCAGCACGGTGAAACTGACCCGCCGAGTCGATAACATACGTTTTTTTTGCGATATCTCGGAAACGGTGCGAGATACGCGAAAACGGACGAAATTTTGGGGGTTTACTAAAGGGGGCCCACACTCAAGTCGATAAAGCTGACTATGTATAGGATTTTCCATGTAAAATATTTTTCGATTATTATTATTATTTTTCGATTTTTACCTATAGGGTCAGCTTTATCGACTTGAGTGTGGGCCCCCTTTAGTAAACCCCCAAAATTTCGTCCGTTTTCGCGTATCTCGCACCGTTTCCGAGATATCGCAAAAAAAAACGTACTTTATTGCTGCAGGGGGGTCTGTTTCACCAAGTTGATAAGCCACTGGCAAACCTTCAATTTGCACGCTACAAGAGGGTTACCAGCACGGTGAAACTGACCCTCCGAGTCGATAACATACGTTTTTTTTGCGATATCTCGGAAACGGTGCGAGATACGCGAAAACGGACGAAATTTTGGGGGGTTCACTAAAGGGGGGGCCCACACTCAAGTCGATAAAGCTGACTATGTATAGGATTTTCCATGTAAAATATTTTTTCGATTATTATTATTTTTCGATTCTTGCCTAAATAAATTTTTCAGAAGGATCAGAGACCTCATCGGAGTTCGAATGCGGGGGAAATGACGTTGACGACGACGACGATGACCCTGTGATAGTGGCTGTCATAGAAACAGCTCGCGCTGTGGATGCGTTAGAAGCAATACAACATGCTGCAAATTGTAAGTCTTCGGGATTTTAATGTATTGAGCAAAATCATTTATTTCGCTGTCCCTATTAAATATGTTTCATTTTTAATAGTATCGAACCAACGCACCCAAGAAGAAGAAGAAGAAGCATCAGCAGTTACGTCAAATGCTGGAAATATCCCGTCTGTTGAGACAAGCAGGGGAAATGACCGTATTTATGATGTCGACGATGGCCCTGTGATAGCGGCGGACATAGAAACAGTTCGCGCTATGGATGCGTTAGAAACAATACAACATGCTGCAGATTGTAAGTCTTCGGAAATTTAATGTATTGAACAAAATCATTTATTTCACCTCCCCTGATTAAACATATTTCATTTTTAATAGCATCGACACAACGCAGCCGAGAAGAAGAAGAAGCATTACCAGCTACGTCAGATGCTGGAAATGTTCCGGCTGCTGAGGCAGAAACAAATTGTAAGTTTGAAATTTTCTACTGAATTTTCAAATATCTAATGAGCTTCAGCGAAATAACATTTTAAAATTTGAATAGCCGACCGAGGAGCCCTCGAAGAAGAAGAAGAAGAAGAAACTGATTTGCATGATGACGAAAATAATTCACCAGATGAGGAGGAGGGTGAAACAGGTCATACCGCAAATTGTAAGTTTTCGAAATTTTTCAATGAATTTCAAAGAAAAGGCTAAATTAAATAATAATAAGTAAATAAAATTTACATATCAGTAGCTGGATCGACTGGTTTACGCAATGATGGAAATGATCCTTTCGTTACCGACACTGAGGCTCTCGAGGACGCCGTAGAAGAAGAAGATTTCCCAGAAAACCAATTAGCGATATACGAATATGGTACGGAAATTTGGCAAGAGGAGGAACCAGTGCAAGACAATGACGCGTGGTTTGAAGGTCTTATAAGATTGGGTTATTCAGGTAAATAAGCGGAAGCGTTTTGGGTTACGATATCCGACAACTATGCTGCGTTCTGTAAAAGAATAGATATCATTTATTCAAAATAAAAAAACAAAAATTTAGACTGTCTATTTTCTTCAGGAATTCAGCAAGGCGCTGGAAAGCGTCGAAACCTACCGCCGTACAACGAGTTACAACCACCGGGTATTCGAATCGAAATAATACGAGAGACTGCGCGGTATTTTAAGCGTTTTCAACTTCGTGGCCGCGAGACGACTTTACGTATTCGGAAACCGCCTCCGGAAACTAGCGTAATGAGCTGGCTCGAAGGAGCATTCAATGATCTACCCATATCACTAACTCTTGCGAGGGTGGGGATTATGTAGGAATATCATTCAGTGCGAGTAATTTGGCACACGGCCCCGTATGGCTTTCTTTCCGTCCTGCCCGCGATTATGAGTTTCGAGATATATGGCAGCTTATAAGTAGTGTTGCTCAGAGTTCAGAATCGTTCGACCTCAATGATGAATGCCATATAAAAACGTGTATTGTGAAAGGTGTCGAGGGCCGCGGTCGACGAAAAGGTTTAACACACGAAGCTGTAGCAAAACGATCTATTTTAACGATATCTAACAACGACAATTTATGCTTACCACGCTCGTTAGTGGCTGCACTGGTACACGCGGAACGGGGTGAAATTCGCACGGGAGATTTACATACTAAATGGCAACGGGTGAGACAAATAAATGGTTCAGCTCAAAAATCTGCAGCGCTTGAGCTTACACGACGTGCAAATGTCCGAGTACCGAAAAATGGTTGTCGAGTGAATGAAATCGCTCGGTACCAAGATTACTTGGCGCAAGACGGAGTCGCGATTGTCGTTTTTGAGTTTTTGGCTTGTCGCCGTAATAGGAAATCCATCTTCAATGGTACGAAAACAGTCTTGGATGCTGTAGGCCAGATCCGGCACACGCTATATATACTGTATTATGAGCGCTCACATCATTTCCAGCCAATCCTTAATCTTAGAGGCGCAGTAGGAAGCACGGGCTTTTGCACATCGTGTGATACATTATATCTTAGATTAGATCATAGATGCGCAGGTAAAAAAAAAAAATGTTCTCGATGTCTCGGAACGCCTCCATGCGATCCACACACCAGCGATACGATTAGATGCGTGGCATGCAATCGCGTTTTTTTCGGGGAGACATGCTTGAAAAATCACAGAACAGCCGATCCAAAAAATAAACCGAGTGCTTGCGCTAGCGTTAAGCGTTGTCCCGACTGTTTTGCCACGATCAGACCTTTAGTGAGGAAGAAAAAACACGTGTGTGCCGTAGGTTATTGTCCAACTTGCAAATCAGACCAGCCATACAATCATTTGTGTTTCATGAGGACTCTCCCAAACGATAGAGGATTCCAGAACAAGATCTTTATCTTCTATGATTTTGAAACACAACAGTGTACGTCCCTGGAGGGGTCAACAGATACGTTCGTACATGAACCAAACCTTTGCGTAGCTCAACGCGTCTGTACAAACTGCTGCGATAATGACTCTATAGCAGAACCATGCAAATTTTGCGGCGTACATGAGTTTGTATACAAGCATAACCCCGTAGCTCAATTGGTAGAGTTAGCTATGCAAGATATAAAGGGGTTTTCTGGGACGATTTTAATAGCCCATAACGCGGGAGGATTCGACGCTCAATTTATCCTGCGTTATTTTATCAATGAAAAAAAGACACAGCTGCCGTCGATAATTATGAACGGGACGAAAATTATAACTATGCGTATCGGAAAACTCGTGTTTCTTGACAGCCTGCACTACTTTCACATGTCTCTGAGCAAACTCCCAAAATCCTTCGGATTAACCGATACTCTAGCTAAAGGTACTTTTCCTCACCTATTTAATACACCGGACAATCAGTATTATGTAGGAGAATTGCCATCGATGGAATATTATTCACCCGATAGTATGTCAACAAGCGTGCGCAATGATATATTCGAGCCGTGGTATCAGCAATTGAAAAATGGGGGTTATGTGTTTGATTTTCAAAAAGAAATCGTGGCCTACTGTAAGAATGATGTTACGATATTGAGACAGGCCTGTATGGTTTTTCGGAAAATGTTCATAGCCGTAGGGTCTGTTTGCCCGTTCGATGAGGGCACGACGATAGCCTCCGCCTGCTTTCGAATATTTCGGAAAAATTTTCTTAAAGCTGACGCGATCGGTATTATACCTAGAAACGGATACAGATGGGCTAATAACCAATCGAAAAAAGCAGTTAGTTGGCTTGTATGGATGGAGCATTTCCTTGGGCAACGTATTATGCACGCAGGACGATCACGCGAGTTCAAGCTACCTCAGGATTTAACGGTTGATGGCTATTACGAAACCCCTACTGCTATGCATGTATTGCAGTTCCACGGATGTTACTGGCATGGCTGCCCGAAATGCTTTCTGGTAAACAGAGATCAGGTCCAGGGCGATGGTGTATCCCTGAATGAGCGTCACGAGAGAACGATAGCTGTGGCTTATAAGATACGAAGTAGTGGTTACGCTCTGACGGAAATTTGGGAGTGCGAATATGATCGTATGCTTGACACAGATGAACAAATGCGAGCACTCGTACGCGATCACGCTTTAGTTACAACAGAACCGCTTAACCCTCGCGATGCTTTTTTCGGTGGTCGTACAGAAAACATGGTCACACTGTATGATGTTAGAGACACTGAACAAATACGGTACGTCGACGTGTGCTCGTTATACCCCTATATATGTAAATACGGTAAATTTCCCGTGGGGCACCCGAAAGTGTATGTAGGTGACGAGTGCATGACGTTAACAGGCCCTGATAATAATGATCTC
The DNA here is from genome assembly GCA_963970395.1 of Ephialtes manifestator. Classification (NCBI taxonomy): domain Eukaryota; kingdom Metazoa; phylum Arthropoda; class Insecta; order Hymenoptera; family Ichneumonidae; genus Ephialtes; species Ephialtes manifestator. Next base: position 8,178,386 of record OZ019970.1, read on the forward strand.
ACAAAAGTTGAGGGTCTTGTTAAGTGCGTTGTGTTACCACCACGCAATCTTTATCATCCAGTGCTACCGGTGCGTATGCACCAGCGTTTGATATTCGCGCTATGCCGTAGTTGCTGTGAAAGTATGAATCAGGAAGAGTGTACGCATGAAAGGACTGCAGAGCGCGTATTTAACGGTACATGGGTAGTCGATGAATTGCGAAAAGCCGTATCATGTGGATACAGGGTGATACGCGTAGAGGAAATCTGGGAATATGAAATAACACAGTATAATCGCGATACACGTTCAGGAGGGCATTTCTCTGGTTATATAGATACATTTCTAAAAATTAAACAAGAATCCAGCGGTTGGCCTACGGCGTGTGTGGGCGATGAAGAATCGCAAGCAAAATACATCGCTGATTTTGAGCGTTCTGAAGGGATCAAACTGGCTCGTGAGGCGATAACAAAAAACCCTGGGTTGCGCCAAGTAGCTAAATTGTGTCTCAACTCTTTTTGGGGAAAGTTCGGACAGCGCGAAAATCTACCCCAAACGGCGATAGTTTCAACGCGCTCCAAGCTCATGGAATTATTGACCAGTCCTGAGTACGAAATCACGGGTATCTTGCCAGTAAATCATCAAATATTGTATGTCAGCTACATAAAAAATGACGAGGCCGTAATCCCGTCAGGCATAGCGAATTCTGTAATTGCCGCGTATACAACAGCTCAGGCTCGTTTGAAACTGTACAGTTATCTGGAACGTCTGGATCGGAGGGCATTGTACTGCGATACCGACTCGGTTATTTACGTGACTAAGAATAATCCTACCGAATATGAACCTCCTACAGGACCGCTTTTAGGGGATCTTACCGATGAACTAGAACCAGGTTGCTATATTAAATCTTTTGTTTCCGGAGGCCCTAAATTTTATTCATTCATAACGTGCGCACCCGACGGTACTGAAACCGAAGTTTGTAAAGTAAAAGGTATTTCGCTCAATTTTGCAAACAGTCAATTGATTAATTATAATTCAATCCGCGCCTACTTAGTCGGGGACAAGGTAGAACCTATCGAGTTAAAATTTGACGCTATTCGTCGTACGCCGTTTCATCAAGTCGTCACGCGTACAGAAAAAAAGAAATGTAAGCCGTCGAGCGTCAAACGAAGACATTACGGCGAATACGGTTCTTTGCCGTATGGATACAAGGAGTAATCTATATTATCAAAATGTACATAGTGTAAAATATTCATCTGTTATTGTGAAATAAAATGATTTTATAATTATTTTTACTGTCCCGAGGCTTTATCATCCATAGTAGTATGATAAATTTACTCATTCGTAGAGATGGACACGCGTTGGAAACATCCCTGGACCTCGATGATCTGTGGACCCACAGGTTGTGGTAAGACGTATTTCGTGAAAAAGTTCTTGAACTTTATTTCTCGTATGAACAGCGTGCAATTCGAGAGAATTATTTTCTATTATTCCGAGTGGCAACCTGCATACACGGAGTATGGTACATCAATAGAATTTCACGAGGGTTTACCGCAGAGTGCAGATTACGCGAGCGACCCGCGCACAAAACTCATAATAATTGACGATTTGATGCGTGAGGCATCGAACAATAGTGTCATTGACCTTTTCACGAAAGGTAGCCATCATAAAAATCTGAGTGTTATTTTCATCACGCAAAACCTATTTCATCAGGGCCACGGGCAGCGTGATATTTCGCTGAATGCCAACTATATCGTGGTTTTCAAAAACCCTCGTGATCGCGCTCAGATTCAACATCTTGCACGTCAGGTATATCCGGAAAACCCGCGCTTTTTACAAGAGGCCTATCACGATGCAACATCTAGGCCTCACGGGTACTTGCTGCTCGATTTGAAACAATCAACACCTGATAATTGCCGATTCCGCACCTCTATTTTTCCCGATGATCTTCATCATTTCGTGTACGTACCACGAAAAAAGTTAAAAAGCAGCTGCAATTCAGCTGAACTGCCAGTACTGCGGGTGTAATGACATCTAAAGGATCGTCGCGTCACAATAAAGTAATTGCTATACTGAGAGCGTTCAAGCAATCGAATACGGCGTACAGGGACCCTAGCTCATCCCAATCAAATTCAAGCACTGTTCATTGTTTTTGTCAGTGCGCTACGTACATTCTTAAGGGTAGTACACCACCGAAGTCCTTGCGCGATACAATTCAGTTAAAACGAGTGATACAACGAAAGTATTGGTAGTTCAACACGAGTGATGGCACAAAGAGGTTCACCGCTCTGCAAGAAGCACATCGCAATATTGCAAGCTCTCCAACACCTCAATAAGGAACAGCGTGAAGCTGTTTTACGTAAAGCAGATTCCGGCATCGTCCGCTGCATTTGCGAGTGCGCCTTGAACGTTCTATGCGGTAACGTACCTCTGAAGGACGCTCAAAGGAAAAAGTTACGACGACACGCCCCCGTTCTTCGCCGTTTAGCCTCGAAAAAAGGGTGTTGGAAGAGTAAGAAACGATTCGTTGTACAGAGTGGAGGGTTCTTGCCTCTCTTACTAGCACCAATACTAGGCACCGTTCTGTCGAATTTGATTGGCCGATAATGGAGCACGCGAGAAAAATGGTGCTCGTACCTGAGGAGAATTTATCTCAACTGGACGCACAGCGTCATCGTCAACCAGTTCTTGGTACAGATACGCCACTATCTGTACAAGGTATTGACGCCGTGCTAACCAGGCTGGACGCCGAGATGAATGAAATTTTGAATTCTAATGCATACAAGGATGAGCGTGAGAAGTGGTGCGCCTATTTGACTGTGCTACAACGCTATCCCCATTTCGTCGATGACGAGAGAGCTGAGCAGTACCGTATACTTATGAAGAATAAAGATAGTGTAGAAAAAGTACCGCGTAAAGAAAAAGACACGAGTGAAAGCATGAACGATTCCATTATCATTGAGAGTATTCCAGCTAAATTCCGCAATAAAGCTAAACTACTGCTCCGACGTTTGCGTGATGCGTCATCAGCTCAATTTTCTTGGGATACTGCCGGCGTTGTGTCTATCAGTGGAAAGCAGATTAAAGACTCGAATATTGTTGATCTTGTGAATGATGCCATGAGGGCGAGAAAAGTACCTAAACCAATAGGGCGCAGTGCGTTCGCCAAATACCTGAGATCGATGCAAACGCCGCGGGAATTCATTGGTAACGATGAGCTGTGGCTGGAATCGAGGGCTAATTCGACATTACGACATTCACAGATCGATGACTGTAGCGGCAGTAGCAGCAGCAGCAGCAGTAGCAATAATGAGAACGACGCTGCTATAAGTCATTCATCGTTTTACAGCGGTAGTGAAAACAGATCAGATCAGAGTGGTGCAGGGTATAATCATAAGAAAAGACGTCTAGCCTGGGCTAACCTCAAATTATAATCATGAAAACATTGGAAAAAGTGTACTTTAATACAGACCATGAAGCATCGTTTTCTGGTGCCTCGAAATTATTGCGTGTGGCTCGACAGAAGAAAATTTCAAAAGTAAGAACACAGCAGTGGCTTGAAACACAGGATGCCTACACTAAACACAAACCTGTGAGACATCGCTTTCCGCGTCGTATTTATAACGTACGAAACATTGATGATTTTTGGGAGGCTGATCTTGTCGATCTTCGCTCAATTAAGGATTATAATGACGGTTACGTTTATCTCCTTGTTGTTATCGATGTTCTCAGTAAATTTGCCTGGGTCCATCCTTTACGTGATAAGACTGCTGCAACGGTGGCGAAAGCGTTTAATGTCATATTATCGAAAAAAATTAGTAATGGTAGATCACCCGTCTGTCTACAAACAGACAAAGGTAAAGAGTTCGTAGGCGCTGCATTCCAGACTCTCTTAAAGAAAAAAAACATTCAGTTTCGTGTTGCGCGAAATCCTGATATAAAAGCGGCCATTGCCGAGAGATTCAATAGAACGCTGAAAGAAAGAATGTGGCGTTATTTCACGTATTCTAGACAAAAACGTTATATCGATGTCCTGCAGAGCATCGTTTCAGCATACAATCATGCCGTGCATAGCAGTATAAAAATGACTCCTGCCTCCGTAACGCTTATGACAGCTGCTAGAGCGCGGTGTAATTTAATGGAGCGCTATAAGAAAACGGACCATTGTTCTCCTAAATATAATGTGGGCGATATTGTACGTATCAGTACTGCAAAGGCCGCCTTCGCGAAAGGTTACGAGGCTGGATGGAGTAGCGAGTTATTTAAAATACATCGGATATCACGCAGTATTTGTCCCGTGACATACATCTTGCGTGACCTTCACGACGAAGATATTGATGGTATATTTTATGAGGCCGAGTTATCGCGGGTACAAACGAGGAAGACCAAAGGCCTGACAAAATGAAGGAAGAGTTTTACATTGTACTACCCAGCAACAGTAGTATGAGTTATTACCCTGATAACTTGACAACACGGTATACCACGCAGTTACCACAATGTGTGTCACTACACGGTAGTTGGGCCGTTTCTTTAGCCGAAATACACATACCCATGACAATTTTGCATATACCACCCGAAGGAGATAGTAATTTTATTAATGTCGTAACGAACATTGCAATACCGAGTACGGGCGCTGACATTGATTTCAGGGATGACCGTGCTTGTGTGCCACCAGGAGTATACCGCAACATAGATACATTACTAGAAACAATTAACGAAATACCATGTGTAGCGGGTCATCTGAAATTTCAGTACGCGCACAATGGGTATGTTACGGTTGAGCGTATCTGTGAATCATGTAAGAATCAGGAACACGCCTTCTGTTTTTCGGACGTACTAAATAAAGTTTTAGGATTCACTCACTCCAAGGATGTTGTAGTTCAAAGAGAATACAAATACGTTGCCCAGAGGCCGGCTAATCTGTCTAACGGATCTCCGAATATGATGTACGTTTATACTGATATCTGTGAACCATATATTACCGGAGATGTGCACACACCTCTGTTACGTGTCGTACCAACTGCTGCTGTTGATAATTGCAATTACGGGTCTGTGAAAATTAGAAGTTTTTCACCACCGCGTTATGTCCCTTTGTTACGCACGAGTTTTCAAACAATAACGATTGATATAAGGGATGAGTTTGGGGATCCAATACCATTCGAGTACGGGACGCTGTCAGTGACGTTACAATTTAAACGCACAGATTAAGTAAACCAAATGGGTGACTACGACGAATACTTCGCTGTGCAAATGGGAGGCGGCGGTGCTCGATCCGGTTATGGCGGTATCAGCCAGGTGTATATAGGTTCACCGAATCAGCGAGGTCACGGTATAGGGAGTTTCTTGGGTGGGCTCTTTCGACGCATAATACCGCTCTTGAAGCAAGGCGCTCGGGCTGTCGGTAAAGAGGCGTTGCGTTCGGGTGTCAACGTCGCCACCGACATATTGGATTCTGGTATACGTCCGAAAGAAGCATTCAAAACGCGCCTGCGTGAATCAGGGGAAAATCTGAAGCGCAAGGCTGAAGAAAAAATTAGTACCCTTATGCAGGGCTCAGGCTATAAAGCTAGTAAAATTAATAAACTGCTTCATTCTCTTGCGGGGCGCGCGACACGACGCATTGGTGTGAAAAAACGAAAGAAGTCCGTAAAGTCGCGAAAACGTTTGGGTAACGTAAATAAGAAGAAACGAAGCAAGAAGAAGACAGTGAAAAGAGCGGGTGTGAAAAGAGCGGGTGTCAAGAGAGGTAACAAGAAACCAAGAACAGTGAGGGATATTTTCACATAATTTTAAGTTGGAGATAAAATGGCGTTCCTACACACACACTCGTGTGAGTGTCTAAAATCGGAACTCGAACTATTTACTTTGCCGCCAACCCAGACAACGATTGAGGGAACACATTCAGTGTATTATAAGCCCATCTCGTCGTTGACGGATGATTCACCGATAGAGTTTGTCATACCAGGACAAGGGGATGAGTACATTGACCTTGCGCATACCATGCTGAGCATGCGTATTAAAATAGACGCACCGACTACAAAGGAGGGTACGAGTATTGTAGTAGGACCTGTCAATAATCTTATGCACTCAATGTTCAACCAGGTCGATGTATTTCTGAATCAAAAACTTGTATCGCCCCCTAATAATGCTTACGCGTACAGAGCATACATTGAAACACTCTTGAATTACGGTCCTGGTGCGAAAAACTCGCATCTTACGAGTGTTCTGTGGTATAATGATACAGCGGGTAAAATGGACGACCTGGCCGAAAGTAATAACGGTCTTACAAACCGAAGAACCGTGCTAGGAGCTAATAAAATGGTCGATCTCCTCGGCCATCTGCACTGCGATATCTTCAATCAGGAGCGATTTTTGTTAAACGGTGTTGAAATGCGACTCCGTCTCGTGCGGAGCAACAATGCTTTTTGTCTCATGAGCCCTTCGAAAAATTGCACGATACGAATCACCGAGGCATCGCTACTCGTACGTCGCGTTAAGATAGCTCCCGGTATACTTCTTGCTCATGCAAGAGCCCTGTCTAAATCTACTGCGAAGTACCCTTTGACGCGTGTCGAAGTTAAAGCTATATCCATGCATGCTGGTGTCCGCGGTGATACTCTTGATAACGTTATACTCGGTCAGCTACCTAAACGTATAATCATCGGTTTTGTGGATAATAAGGCTTTCAATGGCGATCACGCTATGAACCCGTTCAATTTTCAAAATTACGATATTAATTATCTTTCTTTGTATGCGGATGGTTTGCAAATACCATCGAGGCCACTACAGCCAAACTTTATAGATAACCCCATGTACGTGGATTCATATCATACACTCTTCTCAGGCACTGGTATACACTTTCTGAATGAGGGTAACTGTATTTCACGTACAAGCTACCCATATGGTTATTGCTTATACGCGTTCGATCTTACACCCGATCTCTCAGCCAATAGTAGCACTCACTGGAACCTCATAAGGCACGGTAGTGTGCGAATAGAAGTACGTTTTTCAGAAGCCCTATCTTCAACAATTAATTCTATTGTGTACGCTGAATATGACAATGTATTGGAGATTGACGCTTCACGTCAAGTAGTTGTGGAGTATAGCGGTTAGACACGTATTAAGAGCAGCCTATATACTTGCCGCGTAAACGGAGGTCTATCATCAGTTTACGTTCATACTTTGAGGTGTCACGATCGTGCAGCACGCCATGAATATTATCATTGATATACAAGGCCTAAAGGATAGGTCTAACGAGTTTATTCCAAAAGAAATTGCAATAATTTCTGTTAACGCGGATTATAGTGCACACTGGATCGTCTCAGCACCCTATGCTTATAAGAGTTTACCACCTAGTGTAAAGAGACAAAACACATGGCTGACCGATAATCATCACGGTATAGAGTGGTCCACCGGTGAAACATCATTACGTGCTGCCGAAAACTTTTTAAAGAAGATTGCCGTACAGTCTGATCGAATATTCACCAGAGGATCTGATAAAGCGAATTATTTAATGCAACTAACAGGGTGCTTCATTATAAATTTAGAAGAAGAAGCAACGGACCCCTCATTCTGTAATTTACCACCATGCAGCACCCTGTGTATCTATCATAGTGTATTGTGCAAAAATAGTTCGTATCGGTGCGCTCTAAACAGTGCTGCAAAAATTAAAAAGTGGCTTTGCCATAGTGATCGCATCAATTCGCTATGGGAGTATAGAACAACTACAACTTGGTACATTGGTCTACGCACACACAAAGAATTCGACACGCCTCATGAACAGTCTACAGATACTACAGGCACTTCAGAGTATAAAGAACCATACTATCGGTGTATATCCAGCCGATCGCATTCCCCGCGTGTGGACGAAGCCAGTTGCAATTGTAGTTAACACTGATGGCTACAAGCAGCCAGGAAGCCACTGGGTCGCCATGTACGTCGATCGAGCTGGACATGGATGGTATTTCGATAGCTACGGATTACCACCAATCATCCCTCAGCATCTCCAACGACTCCGCCGAAATTGCAAACTCTTTCGCTACAGCACTTCGCAACTACAGAGTTCTGAATCACAATTTTGCGGACATTATTGTGTTATGTTTCTTCATTTCATGTCTGCAGGCCTTGGTATTCAGCGGTTTAGAAGCATATTTTCAAATAATCTGTCAAGCAACGACAAAATAATAGGTGAATACTATAACGCGTATTCTCGCAAGCATGACCCGGCTAAGCATCAGGATAAGATTTTTCAAGTGCGCATACAACAACAATGCTGCTCGCGTACTCGCTAATTGCACTAATTGTATGAAAATTGTAAATGAAGAAAATCATTATCAACGATAAAACATTCGATGTCTCTCTAGCTACAGAGATATTATATTACACATTCCATAACCCAGCTGCAAGGATATTGGGTTACACCCGCACGTGTCTTTAAGAGTGATTCATTGTAGCTAACGCTACGGTCTGGTGTGGGGGAAAACGCTGGCTCAGTCGTATGCTGTCTTCGGGGGGTACTTCTTCTTCTTCGATGCATAGAAAACGGCGCATATTGAAGACACGTATAGAAAGACTATTGCAAGACATTGCCGCAGTCAAAGTTTTAATCCAGACGAGAACAGACCTGCATTTCTTGACACGTAAAATCAAAGTGCTCAAACTCCAAGATGGATCTATCAGCAATCAACAAAGTGGGCAAGCCCGAACTTTATTTGCCGTTGAAACGATTGTCGGAGCTAACTATCGAGTATGAATATTTTGTCACGCATATGAAGATGTGTCAAACAAAGTATGGTGCACGTATTGCCGTGGATCTACACAACGAGTCCACATGTTTTCTACCATCGAGATTTGTGGAGGCTTTCACGAAGAACGACGAGTTATTCCGGCAGATGATTGTCTGCGCCAGTGAGAAACGTTTACGGATGGTGTACCACGGCACAAAATACAACCATGTGCAGTTCAAGGAAGTCCCTGTATGAACACCTCTCAGGTAATTAAAAGGGTAATTGATTACCTGCCGTATAATCAGTGAAAAAAATGACATTTGACCACGATTTTTTACATTATTAACGTAAACGTGTTTAATCTAGATAATGGAATCAACTCATCTACTAGAGCCAGGGTATGATGGAGCCCTAGAACGTCTACATCCATATACGGACGTCACCACAACCACCAACACCACCACCATCATCATATTCCTATAAATTATAGAAAAAAAAAAAAATTATATAAAGCAAAAAAATTGTAAAAATTGTAAAATGTATATATTTTCAATAAATGTAAAAAAGCGGTGCGCTATGACGACACAATGCTACTACCCCCACTCTCATCCCCACTCTCTCTCTCTCGCAGTAGCGGGGGAAAAAGGAGTGGGGATAGGAGTGGGGATAGGAGTGGGGGTCGCCATAGCGCACCGCTTACTACTGAGGACGATTGCGGATTTTTCTGACCAACTTCCGATTGAGTGTATCGCAAAGAGTTCGAGCTTCGGGTGTTTGCTCCTTGCATGTCTCTTTCTATACGTTGAATAATTTTAAACGCGTCTTCCAGATTGTCGGGATCTTGAACGCTGATAGCGTATATTAGATCATCTGACAATCCTCTTTTAAATGATTCTAATGCTAGACCGTCTAACATCGGTTCCATTTGCGCGACTTGAGGCGGGGTGAATTTATCTTTAAGTGCTGCGATGGCACTTGCTCGCAATTGTTTAATTCTGGTATAATAATCCAGCACAGTTTCGTCTCGTCGAAGACGTACTGCTTGGATTTCAGCACAGTAAAATGGATGAGATTTTTTTGGAGAAAAATACTCTTTTAATACATTTGACAAGGATTCGATGGAATTTATAGTTTTATCAGTTACTGCGTCGCAGGCAGTTTCTTTTAATTTTGATATGACTCCTTTGAAAAATGAGTCACGGAGGCCTTCAGGCACGTACGTGTACCCGCTTTCAACATCTTGAATGAATGTTTTAAGTGGCATATTTTTACCATTGAAATTTGGCACATGAAGCAATGCTTGTTGTAGTGCCATACATTCACCCATGCTAGTAAGCATGGCATCCGTAATATTCTGATGATGCGTAAGATTTGCGATTTCATCAGCCATTTTTATTTTTATTTTGAATTTGAAAAATACTGATTAAAAAGACTTTCAGCGTATCCCACCGCTGTCACCAAAATTTTCTGTGACGTCCGGAGACGTGCAGAAAAGAGAATCGCGCCGAGCGGTTAACGCGACTCTAAATTTTACACCAATCTACAGGATAGATTATTGTAAAGGAAGTGGGAGTACGCCGGAGATCTCGAGAAACCTTGTCTTTATAATCAGTAAAAGATAAAACGTTAGTTGATCCGTGATGCAACTACAATTTATTTAAACAAGATGCAAGTTCTTACAATTCATATAATAACAATAAATACCTTTAACAAGACGATGCTTAACAGTCGGTTCCTTATTCTCTCAATGTTTCGTGGTGATACTCGTGTCACACGCACAGGATTCAATTAGTCGCAGAGACGTCGTACACAATATTTCACACGTTTACAATATTTCTTAAATTGATCAGAACACAATAATGATTTGAACAAAATAGGATGCAACTACTCGCACTCAGCTAACGGAGAAGCCGCGCGTCGCGATATGTAGTACAAACGAAGATCGGTCTCCCGATGTACAGACTCGTAGGCTCTACCGAAGACTGACTTGATTTTGATTAGAAGTCGCGGTTTAAATACTATTCTATGGGAATGAGGTTTACAAATAAGGGCATCGGATGAGTGAAACGGGTTACATTGGTTGCTAGAATTCGGGTTACAATACTGTAGTCTATATAAAAAAATAGATATTCTAGTAGGTTTCAAGTGTAACGCTTCTTAGTAGGCAAGAGAGCTCAGTTCTTTTATCTAGTGCGGCTGACGGCAATAATTTGTGCAGTTTATGATGCCTCTTCAGTTGGGGTGACAACACCTAACGTTAGGCGACGCATCGTCTCATAAGTGGCTGAGCGCCTCCCACCGTTCGAAGAGTCACACTTGTCCTATGTTCGGCACTGCGTTTACGCGGATGCTGAGAATCCGGGAGGTCGGTACTTTTGCGTGTGAAAGAATTTTAAAAGCTTCTCTGAAGGAGGGCTTGCTCTAGTTTGGTGTCTATTATTGCTTCCACATGCGGAATCGACGTCCCTGTTTCTAAATGCCGGTGCGAACTTACGAGATAGCGGTTGGTTTAGTATGTTTTAACGTTTCGTGCTGTTAGTGACCGGACAGTCGTGTGGTGAGAGTGGCAATCGTGAAAAAGAATTCGGAGGAAAAAGTGTTGTACGTGACAACTGCAATGAATTGATGGAAAGATTGCGATAAATGTTCCAAGACCTCAATAACATCTTGACGCAGTGAGACAATATTAAAGTAAATAAAAAGTTTCACTGCGATGGATGTTCAAATACTTCAAAATATCTTGCCGCAGTGTGAGAATATTATACAAACATTCTTCACAAACATTTCATTTATTCTTCGCAGTGAGACATTTTAACTACCCTAATATTCTCTCACTGCGTCAACAAGATAAGAAAGTCATTATCCATATATTGCTTTAAGCATTAACATATTAAAAAAATCTTCATATATAATGAAAAATTATCGTCAACACAGCGTGCTTTTTTTAATCGTTCCAGAAGATATAATATTAAACACGTACTTGTAATTTCGAATCCCTGCTCCTTTCGTTTTAAATGTTCCAGCACGAGAACACCGATAATAGAGTTCATAATATTTTAGCCCGTCTGCAAATGGCCCTTTTACTTTGGTTCCTTTCGTTGTTGTGCTGGACGCTATTGAGAACTTATAATCGGCTCCCTCTAACTTGTCGATCCATTCTTTTACTTTTTTAAACGACGTGAATTCCTTGCCGACGTACGATTGTTCACGCGACATGTCGACTAACAGAATCTTCAAAAAACAGATGATTTTAAGAAACACATTAGATTCATACATTATGAAGGTGACCGTGTGCTCTCGATTCATTGTTTACGCTAGCAAGCTATGAGAACTGGTTCACTTCTCGTCCGCCACAATAATTAATGAAATATTATCTTGAATATTGAATAAGCTTACCCGTGAAATATGCCACCGGCGTTTGTAGATGCGTCGTAATTTGTTCGACCTTTGGAAGTTTGTTTTATTCTTTGAAGAAAACCACACGGATCTAGACCGTTGACGACGATTCAGAGGACACAAAATACCGCGCAATAACACTACTGTCTTAAAATATATATATATAAATTAACGTTAACGGGAAACACCAGCATAGAAAACTAATTTCATTGGCCCTCTCGTCGCAGCCAGTCATATTCATATTTTTTGTCACGTGACTCACTCGTTCCGAATAACAACGTAAAGGGCCGGCCGTATGCGTATACCCGGTAGCCGGTATTTGAGCGACATAATTCAGGATTAGTTTGTGCGCGAATGGGGTGGTAAAAAAGTTATTTGGCGCTTGAGTGCAGCCGGAACTTGGGTGACATGGTGCCAGGTATCCGAAAGCAGAATCGATTGTGTAGATACATCCTCGCGTACGTTGCATCAGCCAATCACAGATTGCCCATACGAAAGCGCAGGTTCGTGATTCCGTGATACTGTGTATCATCATAATCGGGGGTGCGTTCCGAATGACGAGCTGTTTCGTCGATCGATGCGCATGCGCAATAACTTTTGTCTAGATTTACGATGAAGTTTAAGAATTATAGTAAAAGTTGAAGATAGGGAAAACAATTTTTTTGTTTCTATTAATTCCAAAGTATCGGAATTTCGATTACCCACGGATTAGCGTAATTGTAAATTATTGAAATGTATTATCCCCACCTCGCGTTCGGACAACAACTTTTTGCCGTACCTCACGAGTAGGGTGAATAGTTGTCGACCGATCAAGAGTCGGGGGTAATATTAGAATTCTTTAAAAAGAGGAAAATCCATGAGAAATGTAAGTATTCTTTCTTTAGTACCGGAATAAATAAAACAGTGGTTTTTTCAAGCTTCCACTTTCATTATACTTCTTAAAACTCAACGTAAATCTCGACAAAAACCATAGCGCATGTGCATCGGACGATGAAAGAGCTCGTCATTCGGAACGCACCCCGGGTATAATGTTCTTTGATTGTGTTCCTGGAAAAAAACAAACTTACAGTGCGTAATTCAAATGTAAAAGGCTTCGAGATTTTTTTTAAATATAGAAGAAAAAAGTCATCCTTAACAGGGAGATAGCAAAGTGTTTGAGACACAATTTTCATACGATTTATTTTATGTTATAGAGTTGATTTGTAATCAAGATTTTTTTTTTCTCTTCATATCTTTCATTATAAGCATAAAATCTATTCGTGCTAGAGTTTATTTTTACTTAAGAAACTTTATGTTTGCACTTCGTTAAAATCGCTTAGTTTCGATAGAATGTCCTACGAATTGTGCGATGCATAATTTACGAACAAAGGTGCTTTTCCGTTTCCATCTTACGTTTATAATTATAAAATTTATACATGTTTTTTTTTCGTTTTTTATAAAGAAAATTGTGTATCTGTACTGAGATACATGTGCCGAAATACATATTATCACAAATGAAGAATAAATCCTAGACCTGCAGGCTCCTTTCCTTCAGGAATATATTCTGTTATGTGGGTGAACGGGGGGGGGGGGGGTATAATTATAACACCGTTGGTTTGTTGTTACTTGTCTTAACTTTTATTACAAGCATGCGTCCCGTGTACAGGCACGCCACATACTGCCCGGATGCCCGAGGTTCCTCTCGTCCGCGCCTTTACACGATGGCGCCACCTGCTCGACCATTCGTATAGCGATCACACAACATCCTTCCTTTTTTATTAACAATGATGTAAACGAAATAGAGCATACACAAAAATAGACTAAAAGAATACAAGATAAAGATGAATCAACTAAACCTAATTATAGTTATATTACATAACGTAATCTCGCGCCCACGCAGGCGGATTTCTTTCTCGACGTGGTCTGTCGTTACCCTGCTCTGAGCCTCCAGGCTGAAGGTTCCCCGATTGAGCCTCCCCTTCTTTACACACTGTCTCATTTCCCGCTTCAGCTTCCTTGGTCTCAGGAACTATAACTAACCCGCTAGTAGGATTCGCTTTTGGTTTCGGCACAAGCACCAAGTGCCACCTGTTTCTACGTAGTGTTCCCAATTCTGTTTCTACTAGATACGAGTTCGGATACTCCGTCGGGCCTACAATCTTGCCGTATCTTTTTACGTCAGCTATCCATACATTATCGTTATTCTGAAGCGGCGAAAGGTTCTTAGCCCGATGTCTATCGTTATAGTTAGCTTCCTGTTTGCTCTTACGTTCTTTTTCTCTCACATAAACCTTATCGTGCTCGCGAAAAGTGCCCAACTGACTTGATAGCGTAGGAACCGTAGTCCTGATTTTCCTTGAAAACATTAATTCCGCCGGTGAAAAACCGTTTTCTAACGGCGTGGAGCGGTAAGACGTGAGCGCTAGGTGGACATCGTCTGATTTTTTCATAAGGTTTTTAGCTATCTTCACTGCGGCTTCTGCGGTACCGTTACTTTGAGGATAATGCGGTGAGCTTGTGACATGAACAAACCCGTACGTACGCGCAAATTCTTTGAACCCAGACTTAAACTGCGTACCATTATCACTGCGTACCAGTTCGGGTATCCCGTATCTAGCGAAAACTGCTTTACATTTTTCAATTATTTCTCTTTCCGTCAACGAGTTTAGGCCTATTACTTCAAAGCACCTCGAATAATAATCGACGATGACGATATACCATTTCTCCAGCTTGAAGAGATCCATAGCAATCTTCTGCCACGGCCTCATTGGGAATTCCTCTTTTACGAATTTCTCTTTTGCGTTTACCCTTTCTTGGATACACTCCTTGCAAGCTGTCACTAAATTCTGTAACTGCGAGGTCAAACCGTACCACCAAACTGACTGACTGGCCCTGGCTCGACATTTATTAATTCCCAGATGGCCTGTATGTAATTTAGATAACATTTCAGTTTGGAGCGCTACCGGAATAATCAACCGTGCGTTGTACAGCAAGAAATTCTCCGTCAATGAAATATTGTCTCTATACGCGAAGTAAATTCTAAGTTCCTCCGGTAAGGTATGTCTGTTTGGCCAACCGTGCATATAATACTCTTTTAGTTTTCTGCAAACCCCATCAGACTCTTGTTCTATACGGATTCTCTCCAACATTTTGTCCGTGGCCGGAAATTGCTTTACAATAAATCGTACATAACACTCTGTTTCGATTTCGAATTCCCCCCTCGTATCGCTTCCAGTAGACCTCGGGTTTCGGGACAAGGCATCAGCTAGTACTAACTGCTTCCCCGGAATGTATTCTACTCTGAAATTGTACCTCATAAGCCTCAACCGAATTCGCTGTAGCCTAGGAGTGAGATCGTCTAGTGGTTTTGTTTGCAAGACCTGTATCAACGGCTTATGATCCGTTTCCAAGGTTATATCGATACCCGTTATATAATCTTTGAATTTATCGGCCGCAAATGCAAGACTTAACGCTTCCTTTACGATCTGACTATATCGTTGCTCCGTTCTGGAAAGTGTTTTTGACGCATACGCTACGACTTGCTTTTCGTCGTCTTTTTCCTGTAAGAGAACTCCTGTAAGGCCACTCCGATGACGATGCGATCACGGATTAACTCATCTCTCAGTGTACCAAATTGACACGGAGTTGCCAAATTGTACAGGGCCGTAATAAACATATCCACGGACTCGTCTGGTTGCTGTATCCTTGAATTAAACTTGAAACGTTCAAAGATAACGTTTTTCTTCGGCGCGAAATACGTATCGAATTTTTCTTTGACTGTCTTGTACGTAGTTCCTGCTGGCATCTCCGGCATTGTCTGGACTAAAATCTCCTCCGACTGCGGTCCCATGGTATAGCAGAGTAAATCGATGCGCTCATTTTCCGATCTTGACGTGAGATTTCCCACCGAAATATATCGATCAAATCTTTTAATCCACGCTGGCCATCCCTCTGGTTTCGAGAAATCCATTTGCTCTGGCGGCTGGACGCTCACGTAGTTTGCAGTCGCCATTTTGTGCTTCGCGGGAGACAAAGGAAAGTCCGAATCGCTATTTCTGTTACCCGCAGCGTTTGTACTCGACCGTAGTTAATCTTAAACTCGTCTTCGCACTTCTGACACCATGTTATGTGGGTGAACGGGGGGGGGGGGGGGGGGGTATAATTATAACACCGTTGGTTTGTTGTTACTTGTCTTAACTTTTATTACAAGCATGCGTCCCGTGTACAGGCACGCCACATACTGCCCGGATGCCCGAGGTTCCTCTCGTCCGCGCCTTTACACGATGGCGCCACCTGCTCGACCATTCGTATAGCGATCACACAACATATTCAGATAACTATTTTACAAAAACTTTGAACGTCACGGAGAAACGACGACTCCTAAAGGATCAGCGATCGTTTCAATCTGTCCATTCTCTGTTTTTAAATTATGAGTGCACGAGATTATTCTGCATAACTGAAGGAACGTTTTTCAATAAATTTTGTCAATTTGGCAAATAATATTTGTTGAGTATTGTATCCTGGGCTGGGTCCACGGGTTCTATTAAGGTCATGTGAAACATCCTTCCGCTCACCTACCCGGGCTCAGTTGGTAACAAAAACTGTACTGCTATTTTTTTTTTTAGGATACATCCATTTTAGCGTCCAACCGAAATAGAATGGCACTACATTTATACCTTCTGTAGTAGCATACAATTACAGTTTTTATAACGGACCGTGGCATTTCACATCAGCTCAAGTTCTATTATAGATGCATATACCCATGCATAGTTAGCGCTAAAAGGACCCGTGGATGCCAGCCCTGCGCAGTCCCTCAAACGCCGCGCACCGGAACATCATCACTTGACATTGGTTCTTCAAGGAAAGCTGGTCGATTATACCATTGAACCGGAATCAGAGGAAAGGTATTAATAAATACGGTATTAATAAAGTCGCCCCTAAATTCTATCCATTTTTCTTTCATTGACGTGGCGGTCAAATGAACTGTATAATAAAGAAACAGTATCAGACATTCCGTCGCGAAAAACAACCGTCATTGTTGGAGATTATAACGCATGCTGCATAACGCGAAAACTTAACCTGACGAAAAAGGCACATATTATCATTAGTAGAAGAGGCCCACGATCGCGAGACAGAAGGGGCGTGGCCTAGTGGCGCCAGGCGCCAGAGGGGCGTGGCCTAGTGGCGCCATAAAGGGGGCATGGTGGGGGTATCCCCTCCCCCTCCCTAGGGTGTCTTCCTCCCCTCCCTTGAGAGCCCTCCCTCCCAGACAAGCCCTGTAATTGTCCCTCCCTCTTCCCATGGCGCCATAAAGGGGGCATGGTGGGGGTATCCCCTCCCCCTCCCTAGGGTGTCTTCCTCCCCTCCCTTGAGAGCCCTCCCTCCCAGACAAGCCCTGTAAGTGTCCCTCCCTCTTCCCACCCGGCCCCTCCCTTAAGTGCCCACCCTCCCATACAAGCCCTCTAATTGTCCCTCCGTCTTCCCGCCCTTTCCCTCCCACACAAGCCCTCTAATTGTCCCTCCCTCTTCCCACCCCTTAACCCTCCCTCTGAGAGAACGACTGTTATTCGTCTCTATACTTGTCCACCACCCCCTCCCTGTACGCATGTGATGTTAACTCACCCCTCTTCTCCTACCTCTTGTTTCCGTCCATGCTGTGGACCAAGATCGCGAAAGCACCACGTAGTTCGGGCATTCTGCTGGGGTCCGAAAATTGACGGTAGCGCCACCGGTGAGCGTCGCTGGAAGTCCCGAGCGGTGGCCCAAGATCGCGAGAGACGACGTGCTTTCGGCGCTCCGCCGTGGGTCTGACTGAGAGTCGGTGGTGGCGCCGCTGGTGGTCCGAGATCTCGAGAGACGGCGTGCTCTCGGCGCCCCGCCGTGGGTCCGGCTGAGAGTCGATGGTGGCTCCGCCGGTGAGTGTCGCCGGAAGCCCCAAGCGGTGGCCCAAGATCGCGAGAGCCGGTGCGCGCTCAGCGCTTCCTTACGTGTCCGATTGAGAGACGA
Organism: Ephialtes manifestator; assembly: GCA_963970395.1. Classification (NCBI taxonomy): domain Eukaryota; kingdom Metazoa; phylum Arthropoda; class Insecta; order Hymenoptera; family Ichneumonidae; genus Ephialtes; species Ephialtes manifestator. The sequence continues at coordinate 8,196,469 of OZ019970.1, forward strand.
TGGTGGCGCCACCGGTGTGCGTTATTGGAAGTCCGGCTGGTGGTCAAGGATCGCGAGAGACCCGTGTGCTCCGTGGTATCCGACTGACCGTCTACAGTGGCGACACGCGTGAGAGTGATATCAAATAGCGCACGCGGCCCAAGACCGCGAGAATCCCCTCCAGTCGCGACCCCCTCCCATAGCGCTCCCACCTTCACCCACCAGCGCGAGATGATCGGCGCGTCCGTATACTTGTTCTGCTCGCGCTTTTAATTCATGCTTATTCTTTGAATAAATGAAGATTTACATATTTATAAATTAGTTTATTTAAATATTGTTTATATGATACATTATTTTTATAATAATGTTCAGACACACACACAGAGCAACCAAACTACTAAAACTAGAAATACGATTCTTAAGAAAATCCGATTATAAAGAGTACATATTATCCACATTACAGGGTCCTTCGTCATTTGGCTGTAGCCGATTCCTTTATTGTTCCTTGGAGCAATCGATTATGAGCATGCCGTCGATGGTATCAATCGTCGTAGGTGTTAGAGAGAGAGAACCTGAGATGATGGCGTCAGGAGTGTTTCTTTATGACTAACCTATCTCATCGGTGATCGTCTGGTTAAATGTAGATGACTCATATGTCTTGGAAAATGAGGGGTAGAGGTTTCGAATGATAACAGTCACACAAGAAATGCGTTTTGAGTTTTATTACTGTCCAGCTCAACGCTGATCGTCTGTTTTTATGTAGATGATTCATGTGTCTTGGAAAATAAGGGTAAAAGGTTTCGAATGATAACAGTGATAAAAGAAATACGTTTTCAGTTATATTTTGTGTTTGTATTAAAATCTTAAAAAATACTGGTTTTATGTAGCCTTGGAAAATGAGGGAAAAGGTTTCGAATGATAAAAGTGACACAAGAAATATGTTGTCAGTTTTATTTTGTGTTTGAACATAAGTTTTGGTTTTCATTCAAATATAAAAAATTCCACCGAAAACCTTTTCATGTTTCGTTTGCATTAAAAATTTGCAAATATGACGTCTCAAAACTTTTTATTTTGTCAAAATTCCATGCAAACATAAAGTTTGGTTCTCATTCAAATATGGAGAAAAGATCCCCGGAAACCTTCTCATGTTTTGTTTGTATTAAAATCTCAAAATATGCCGTCTGAAAACTTTTTGATTTTGTCAACATTTCTTTCAACCATACATTTTCGTTTTCATTCAAATACGAATAAAAGGCTCCTGCAAACCGTTACATGTTTTGTTTGTATTCAAATCTGAAAATATGCCGTCTGAAAACTTTTTTATTTTGTCAACATTTTTTACAAACATAATTTTTTTGTTTTCATTTAAATATGAAAAAGGCCACCGGAATCGTTTTCATGTTTTGCTTGTATCAAAAATTTAAAAAAATATGACATCTGGAAACTTTTTGTTTTGTCAATATTTCTTTCAAACGTAAGTTTTGGTTTTCATTCAAACATAAAAATTCCACCGAAACCTTTTCATGTTTTGTTTGTATTAAAAATCTAAAAAATATGACGTCTCAAAACTTTTTATTTTGTCAAAATTTCTTGCAAACATAAATTTTGGTTTTCATTCAAATATGAAAAAGTCCACCTTTTCATGTTTCGTTTGTATTAAAAATCTAATAAATATGACATCTGAAAACTTTTATTTTGTCAACATTTCGTTCAAACATAAGTTTTGGTTTTCATTCAAATATGAAGAAAAGGATCCTGGAAACCGTTTCATGTTTTGTTTGCATTCAAATCTGAAAATATGCCGCCTGAAAATCTTTTTATTTTGGCAGCATTTTTACAAACATAAATTTTTCTTTTCATTAAAATATGAAAAGTCCACCGGAATCCTTTAGTTGTTTTGTTTGCATTAAAATCTAAAAATTGGTCGTCTTCAAAATTTTTGTCTTGTAAACATTTCTTTCAAACATAAATTTTTGTTTCCATTCAAATATGAAAAGTCCACCAGAATCCTTTTCATGTTTTGTTTGTATTCAAAATCTAAAAATTGGCCGTCTTCAAAATTTTTATTTTGTGAACATTTTTTTTCAAACATAAATTTTGGTTTTCATTCAAATATGAAGAAAAGTTTTGCTTGTATTAAAATCTGAAAAGCCGTCTGAAAACTTTTTTATTTGGTGAACATTTCTTTCAAACATACATTTTTGTTTTCATTCAAATATGAAACAGACCACCGTAAACCTTCTCATGTTTTGTTTGTGTTCAAAATCTTAAAATAGGTAGACTGAAAATTTTTTATTTTGGGAATATTTCATTCAAACATAAACTTTGATTTTATTTCAAGCATAAAATTTTTTGTTTTTATTCAAATATGAAAAAGACAACCGGAATCTTTTTCATATTTTGTTTGTATTAAAATTTAAAAATCGGTCGTCTTCAAATTTTTTATTTTGTCAACATTTCTATCAAACATAAATTTTGTTATTATTCAAATATGAAAAGCGGTTACATGTATTTTGTTTGCATATTTTTAAAGCAAGATGTAAAAGTCCGTACGCTAGAAAATTCGATAAAAGTTTGGAAACGAACGTGACTCGAAGATTTTTTATAAGAGTGTTTTGTGCGTATCGCTAGACAAGATTGTTGAGAACATACATTTTCGTCCTCTGTTACACGGCTGTAATACTGATGAAAACGCTGAAGCGTAGGGTCGTCACTACACTTACACAGAGCAATACTTGCTTTGGGAATAATGGTGCGTCATTCCCCTATGTCAAGATAGGAGAAGGCACGACGAGCCGGGTGGTGTTTTTCTGTTTACAAGGTTGGACATATTTTTCATAAGGGTCGTTTACTAAGGTTACGAAAAGGAGTGTAGTTAACTTATGTTCTAATGAATGAAAAGTCGACAATATCGTACATCAACGAGAACAATTTAGGTGAAACTTCGGTAAGGATTAAACGGTGCCCATAGGCTTTCCAGATTTCGTTCGTGGCTAATGTATACGGATACTTGATGTTCGTGAAAAAAAAGGAAAGATGGAAAGGTCATATAAAAAGGAGTGAAGCGACAAGTATACTGAAAAATTCATTACTAAAGTGTTCAAATCACCATCATTTCTACTATTTAGTCAATATAGTGGGGTAGAAAACTATAAAGTCTCCTGAAGACATCGATCTACTACAATTAGCCATCGACAAGTTCCACGAGACAGTTGTCGTTATCATATTCTTTCCTTGGAAAACTCAACGTTATCAACTTCCAGGAATAACTTTGAGATTTGTTGTGGAATTTTATTCGCGGTTCATACGATATAAAATTATTCATTAAGTCTCAACAACAAAATTAACCGTTAAAAAATGGATCATGTACGGAATTATCCTATTCACGGTTTGGATGGATTTCTCAACATTAAGATAGTCACTGTAGAGACGCCCTGGCGAATCTATTCAACGAGGGATGATGAAGCAGCGACTCGCGTTGCGTTCCTTCGCGGTGTACAATGTTACGATCGTACACTACTTCACAGTCTCCTCGAGGAAGAGATATTTCGCGGATCACTAGTGCTCACGAATATCGATAACAAGCTTTATCGTGGTACAGTGCAGGATCAAACGAGCAATGCGGAAAAAATTCAAGTATGGCTGGGTGATTATGCCATCGAGGCAACATTACGCCTTGAAGATTTATACTTAATGCCATCAATCGTTCAACTTGTGCCATGGCAAGTTTTCGCTTGTGGAATACTCGAGGTATGTCCCATCGGAGATACCGAATGGACTGTTGACACGTGCCATGGGCTTCGTGAGTGTCTCGTCGGCCATAGTGTCCTCATGCACGTGTGGTTTCCGGATGAGTCTGCCGAGGCTATTTGGGTGGATATCCTATGGAATGATGGGGATGAACGTGTCTCGATCGTGAACGTGATGCTGGGTATAGGCCACGCACAGCTTGCAACAAGCTCGAGAGAATTCGACTGGGGAAATGGTGTCGGCTCCTTTACTGACCGTCGCCGAGCCGCCAACTTTGACAGGAAGGAGGCGGCCCACAGTCATAGGAATGGTATAAGCTGTCAGGAAGGACAATCAGTGTATTCAACAAATGTTGTAGTCGATGAATTTGAAGATAACGGCGGTTTGCCGTCACACGAAGACGATAACGACATCGGCCGTCTCGATGATCTCGAAAATGCCCACGTCGAATCACGTATACAGGGGTATACAAACCATGCGAGTGAAGGATTTAATAGTTGTGGTGAAGCGGATGACGATAGCGATGTCGAGTGATATGTATAAGTTTAATATTCGTGATAAGGCATAAAAATGATTATTATATTGTATGCTTAAAACGTAATTAATTTTTAATCGGTATCGGTTCCGTATTTTTCCGGCACTTATTACTACTTATATTACTACTATATTACTTATGAGCTACTGCGAAAATGGTTTAATACACCACTTATTGAAAATCAAAATATGCGTTGTAAACTTCGTGAGTGGTATATGCAAAAAAACTTCCTACATATGTATATTAATTTAAGAAAGTTTTTAACAGCGTGCCCCCAACTCAATTGTATTATACAATATAAAAATAATACCATGTTTTCTGAATAAAATATTGTTGTATATGAGAAAATACTAAGAAAATAACTTAGTCGCAATATCAATATGTATACAGTAAAAACTCAATAACCGCTCGATCTCCCCATCCAAATTCTCATCTGTAAAACTCACCCGTTATCAGGATGTTTTAGTATGCTAAATGCGTTATACCAGTATCGGCCGATAGCACAGCATAAGCAAAATATTATAATATGACATAAGTAACTATCAGAGTGAATCATTCAGTATAAAGTATTAAAGCAAAATTCTATAACTGTAAAATCAGAGTGTAATTGTGCCACTCAGTGAAGATATTCGCAATAATGTCTCGTTATTCAATAATTATTAAAATAAATTATTGAATATAAACACAAGCCATATTAGAGAACCCGGTTACAAATTTTTTCAAGTAGCCATGGTTTCAGTATTTTTACATTTTTGGTAGCGCAATTCCTTTGGCTCAATATCATTGCCAGATCTTATTAAACAGCGAAGATGGAAAACAAAATTAAAAAACATAGTCCTGTTCACATCCTTTTCACAACATCACTTACAAGCAGTGTTGTAAAGAATCTAATGCTTATAGAAATAAAGATGATAATAAGAACAGTTCTATAATTACGATTTCAAAATAATAACATGTACCGATTAAAACACAATGACTACATTTTTTGACAGCTGCAAAAAATATTATTTTGGATAAAATTCCATGTCAATCTTTTAGAAAATGAAGAAACATAATTATTGCATTAAAAAAGTAATGCATTAATTATCGCTTACATTTTCACTATTTCTATCCCTATTTAAGCGAAAAATAGTATTTTTCCAGCTAAACAAATGCTTACACTCTATTTTATAATCACCACATATTATTATTATTATTATGGCGTCATAATAATAAAACAAAACGATACGGAAAACTATATTTCATGAATTAACGTGGTTTACAACTCTGCTTACAAGATTGTAATACACGAGATGATCAATAAATAATCGTAGCCGAAACTTTGCCGTCCATCATACCGATAGGATTTGATGTTTTTATTTTGATTTATTAATTGTTTAAATTGAGTCACTTGATATTAGTTTCACGCAAGGACATTATCGCGTTGAATGATAGTTCTCAAAATAAAAAGCTTAAGCGTGTGTACTTCACATATTACCATATGATGAACGCACCCTTTTATATTTTTATCGACAGAGCTGAACAAATGGTCGTTATGGACGACGCCATTTTACCCAAACGTAATCGTCAAGTACCTAAAGTTTCAGTCTCGAATTCAAAAAGGTGTATCGACTGATGGTTATTTGAGAGATATATTCGGTTTGGAGCAATTAAGCACAACGAGTGGCTCATGTGTAAGAGTAATTTCCATCAGCACAACTCGCAGTGTTGCATCACTCAAGCGAAAAAAAGGTTTGATTTGTTATTTGTTTAAATTGAGTCGCTTAATATTAGTTTTACGCAAGAACATTATTGCAACAACTGCTGATTTTCAACAGAAAAAGCTTAAGCCTATATACCTGACATATTGCCATATGATGGATAGGCCTTTTAATAAATAATAACCGAATCATGATATATTTGACTACACGCATTACCGTAAACAGACAGCTAGGAATTCTTCTTTGGGTTCTACGCATATACAGACAGCTTTGGGTTTTTTAGGTTCTTCGAAATAATCACACTATATTTGACTGCATGTATAGCCGTAAACAGACAGCTAGGCTTTTTTCTTTAGGTTCTTTGGATCATACACGTAAATAGACAGCTAGGTTTTTTCTTTAGGTTCTTTGGGTCATACACGTAAATAGATAGCTGTCTTTTTCTTTAGGTTCCTCGGGCACTACGCATAGAATCCGAGGAACCTAAAGAAAAAGACAGCTAAACAGACAGCTAGGAATTCTTCTTTGGGTTCTACGCATATACAGACAGCTTTGGGTTTTTTAGGTTCTTCGAAATAATCACACTATATTTGACTGCATGTATAGCCGTAAACAGACAGCTGGGCTTTTTTCTTTAGGTTCTTTGGATCATACACGTAAATAGACAGCTAGGTTTTTTCTTTAGGTTCTTTGGGTCATACACGTAAATAGATAGCTGTCTTTTTCTTTAGGTTCCTCGGATTCTATGCGTAGTGCCCGAGGAACCTAAAGAAAAAGACAGCTATCTATTTACGTGTATGACCCAAAGAACCTAAAGAAAAAACCTAGCTGTCTATTTACGTGTATGATCCAAAGAACCTAAAGAAAAAAGCCTAGCTGTCTGTTTACGGCTATTCATGCAGTCAAATATAGTGTGATTATTTCGAAGAACCTAAAAAACCCAAAGCTGTCTGTATATGCGTAGAACCCAAAGAAGAATTCCTAGCTGTCTGTTTAGCTGTCTTTTTCTTTAGGTTCCTCGGATTCTATGCGTAGTGCCCGAGGAACCTAAAGAAAAAGACAGCTATCTATTTACGTGTATGACCCAAAGAACCTAAAGAAAAAACCTAGCTGTCTATTTACGTGTATGATCCAAAGAACCTAAAGAAAAAAGCCTAGCTGTCTGTTTACGGCTATACATGCAGTCAAATATAGTGTGATTATTTCGAAGAACCTAAAAAACCCAAAGCTGTCTGTATATGCGTAGAACCCAAAGAAGAATTCCTAGCTGTCTGTTTACGGTAATGCGTGTAGTCAAATATATCATGATTCGGTTATTATTTATTAAAAGGCCTATCCATCATATGGCAATATGTCAGGTATATAGGCTTAAGCTTTTTCTGTTGAAAATCAGCAGTTGTTGCAATAATGTTCTTGCGTAAAACTAATATTAAGCGACTCAATTTAAACAAATAACAAATCAAACCTTTTTTTCGCTTGAGTGATGCAACACTGCGAGTTGTGCTGATGGAAATTACTCTTACACATGAGCCACTCGTTGTGCTTAATTGCTCCAAACCGAATATATCTCTCAAATAACCATCAGTCGATACACCTTTTTGAATTCGAGACTGAAACTTTAGGTACTTGACGATTACGTTTGGGTAAAATGGCGTCGTCCATAACGACCATTTGTTCAGCTCTGTCGATAAAAATATAAAAGGGTGCGTTCATCATATGGTAATATGTGAAGTACACACGCTTAAGCTTTTTATTTTGAGAACTATCATTCAACGCGATAATGTCCTTGCGTGAAACTAATATCAAGTGACTCAATTTAAACAATTAATAAATCAAAATAAAAACATCAAATCCTATCGGTATGATGGACGGCAAAGTTTCGGCTACGATTATTTATTGATCATCTCGTGTATTACAATCTTGTAAGCAGAGTTGTAAACCACGTTAATTCATGAAATATAGTTTTCCGTATCGTTTTGTTTTATTATTATGACGCCATAATAATAATAATAATATGTGGTGATTATAAAATAGAGTGTAAGCATTTGTTTAGCTGGAAAAATACTATTTTTCGCTTAAATAGGGATAGAAATAGTGAAAATGTAAGCGATAATTAATGCATTACTTTTTTAATGCAATAATTATGTTTCTTCATTTTCTAAAAGATTGACATGGAATTTTATCCAAAATAATATTTTTTGCAGCTGTCAAAAAATGTAGTCATTGTGTTTTAATCGGTACATGTTATTATTTTGAAATCGTAATTATAGAACTGTTCTTATTATCATCTTTATTTCTATAAGCATTAGATTCTTTACAACACTGCTTGTAAGTGATGTTGTGAAAAGGATGTGAACAGGACTATGTTTTTTAATTTTGTTTTCCATCTTCGCTGTTTAATAAGATCTGGCAATGATATTGAGCCAAAGGAATTGCGCTACCAAAAATGTAAAAATACTGAAACCATGGCTACTTGAAAAAATTTGTAACCGGGTTCTCTAATATGGCTTGTGTTTATATTCAATAATTTATTTTAATAATTATTGAATAACGAGACATTATTGCGAATATCTTCACTGAGTGGCACAATTACACTCTGATTTTACAGTTATAGAATTTTGCTTTAATACTTTATACTGAATGATTCACTCTGATAGTTACTTATGTCATATTATAATATTTTGCTTATGCTGTGCTATCGGCCGATACTGGTATAACGCATTTAGCATACTAAAACATCCTGATAACGGGTGAGTTTTACAGATGAGAATTTGGATGGGGAGATCGAGCGGTTATTGAGTTTTTACTGTATACATATTGATATTGCGACTAAGTTATTTTCTTAGTATTTTCTCATATACAACAATATTTTATTCAGAAAACATGGTATTATTTTTATATTGTATAATACAATTGAGTTGGGGGCACGCTGTTAAAAACTTTCTTAAATTAATATACATATGTAGGAAGTTTTTTTGCATATACCACTCACGAAGTTTACAACGCATATTTTGATTTTCAATAAGTGGTGTATTAAACCATTTTCGCAGTAGCTCATAAGTAATATAGTAGTAATATAAGTAGTAATAAGTGCCGGAAAAATACGGAACCGATACCGATTAAAAATTAATTACGTTTTAAGCATACAATATAATAATCATTTTTATGCCTTATCACGAATATTAAACTTATACATATCACTCGACATCGCTATCGTCATCCGCTTCACCACAACTATTAAATCCTTCACTCGCATGGTTTGTATACCCCTGTATACGTGATTCGACGTGGGCATTTTCGAGATCATCGAGACGGCCGATGTCGTTATCGTCTTCGTGTGACGGCAAACCGCCGTTATCTTCAAATTCATCGACTACAACATTTGTTGAATACACTGATTGTCCTTCCTGACAGCTTATACCATTCCTATGACTGTGGGCCGCCTCCTTCCTGTCAAAGTTGGCGGCTCGGCGACGGTCAGTAAAGGAGCCGACACCATTTCCCCAGTCGAATTCTCTCGAGCTTGTTGCAAGCTGTGCGTGGCCTATACCCAGCATCACGTTCACGATCGAGACACGTTCATCCCCATCATTCCATAGGATATCCACCCAAATAGCCTCGGCAGACTCATCCGGAAACCACACGTGCATGAGGACACTATGGCCGACGAGACACTCACGAAGCCCATGGCACGTGTCAACAGTCCATTCGGTATCTCCGATGGGACATACCTCGAGTATTCCACAAGCGAAAACTTGCCATGGCACAAGTTGAACGATTGATGGCATTAAGTATAAATCTTCAAGGCGTAATGTTGCCTCGATGGCATAATCACCCAGCCATACTTGAATTTTTTCCGCATTGCTCGTTTGATCCTGCACTGTACCACGATAAAGCTTGTTATCGATATTCGTGAGCACTAGTGATCCGCGAAATATCTCTTCCTCGAGGAGACTGTGAAGTAGTGTACGATCGTAACATTGTACACCGCGAAGGAACGCAACGCGAGTCGCTGCTTCATCATCCCTCGTTGAATAGATTCGCCAGGGCGTCTCTACAGTGACTATCTTAATGTTGAGAAATCCATCCAAACCGTGAATAGGATAATTCCGTACATGATCCATTTTTTAACGGTTAATTTTGTTGTTGAGACTTAATGAATAATTTTATATCGTATGAACCGCGAATAAAATTCCACAACAAATCTCAAAGTTATTCCTGGAAGTTGATAACGTTGAGTTTTCCAAGGAAAGAATATGATAACGACAACTGTCTCGTGGAACTTGTCGATGGCTAATTGTAGTAGATCGATGTCTTCAGGAGACTTTATAGTTTTCTACCCCACTATATTGACTAAATAGTAGAAATGATGGTGATTTGAACACTTTAGTAATGAATTTTTCAGTATACTTGTCGCTTCACTCCTTTTTATATGACCTTTCCATCTTTCCTTTTTTTTCACGAACATCAAGTATCCGTATACATTAGCCACGAACGAAATCTGGAAAGCCTATGGGCACCGTTTAATCCTTACCGAAGTTTCACCTAAATTGTTCTCGTTGATGTACGATATTGTCGACTTTTCATTCATTAGAACATAAGTTAACTACACTCCTTTTCGTAACCTTAGTAAACGACCCTTATGAAAAATATGTCCAACCTTGTAAACAGAAAAACACCACCCGGCTCGTCGTGCCTTCTCCTATCTTGACATAGGGGAATGACGCACCATTATTCCCAAAGCAAGTATTGCTCTGTGTAAGTGTAGTGACGACCCTACGCTTCAGCGTTTTCATCAGTATTACAGCCGTGTAACAGAGGACGAAAATGTATGTTCTCAACAATCTTGTCTAGCGATACGCACAAAACACTCTTATAAAAAATCTTCGAGTCACGTTCGTTTCCAAACTTTTATCGAATTTTCTAGCGTACGGACTTTTACATCTTGCTTTAAAAATATGCAAACAAAATACATGTAACCGCTTTTCATATTTGAATAATAACAAAATTTATGTTTGATAGAAATGTTGACAAAATAAAAAATTTGAAGACGACCGATTTTTAGATTTTTAATACAAACAAAACATGAAAAGGATTCCGGTGGTCTTTTTCATTTTCGAATAAAAACCAAAATTTATGTTTAAAAGAAATATTGACAAAATATAAAAGTTTTCAGATGTCATATTTTTAAATTTTAATACAAACAAAATATGAAAAAGATTCCGGTTGTCTTTTTCATATTTGAATAAAAACAAAAAATTTTATGCTTGAAATAAAATCAAAGTTTATGTTTGAAAGAAATGTTCACCAAATAAAAAAGTTTTCAGACGGCTTTTCAGATTTTAATACAAGCAAAACTTTTCTTCATATTTGAATGAAAACCAAAATTTATGTTTGAAAAAAAATGTTCACAAAATAAAAAGTTTGAAGACGGCCAATTTTTAGATTTTGAATACAAACAAAACATGAAAAGGATTCTGGTGGACTTTTCATATTTGAATGGAAACAAAAATTTATGTTTGAAAGAAATGTTTACAAGACAAAAATTTTGAAGACGACCAATTTTTAGATTTTAATGCAAACAAAACAACTAAAGGATTCCGGTGGACTTTTCATATTTTAATGAAAAGAAAAATTTATGTTTGTAAAAATGCTGCCAAAATAAAAAGATTTTCAGGCGGCATATTTTCAGATTTGAATGCAAACAAAACATGAAACGGTTTCCAGGATCCTTTTCTTCATATTTGAATGAAAACCAAAACTTATGTTTGAACGAAATGTTGACAAAATAAAAGTTTTCGGATGTCATATTTATTAGATTTTTAATACAAACGAAACATGAAAAGGTGGACTTTTTCATATTTGAATGAAAACCAAAATTTATGTTTGCAAGAAATTTTGACAAAATAAAAAGTTTTGAGACGTCATATTTTTTAGATTTTTAATACAAACAAAACATGAAAAGGTTTCGGTGGAATTTTTATGTTTGAATGAAAACCAAAACTTACGTTTGAAAGAAATATTGACAAAACAAAAAGTTTCCAGATGTTATATTTTTTTAAATTTTTGATACAAGCAAAACATGAAAACGATTCCGGTGGCCTTTTTCATATTTAAATGAAAACAAAAAAATTATGTTTGTAAAAAATGTTGACAAAATAAAAAAGTTTTCAGACGGCATATTTTCAGATTTGAATACAAACAAAACATGTAACGGTTTGCAGGAGCCTTTTATTCGTATTTGAATGAAAACGAAAATGTATGGTTGAAAGAAATGTTGACAAAATCAAAAAGTTTTCAGACGGCATATTTTGAGATTTTAATACAAACAAAACATGAGAAGGTTTCCGGGGATCTTTTCTCCATATTTGAATGAGAACCAAACTTTATGTTTGCATGGAATTTTGACAAAATAAAAAGTTTTGAGACGTCATATTTGCAAATTTTTAATGCAAACGAAACATGAAAAGGTTTTCGGTGGAATTTTTTATATTTGAATGAAAACCAAAACTTATGTTCAAACACAAAATAAAACTGACAACATATTTCTTGTGTCACTTTTATCATTCGAAACCTTTTCCCTCATTTTCCAAGGCTACATAAAACCAGTATTTTTTAAGATTTTAATACAAACACAAAATATAACTGAAAACGTATTTCTTTTATCACTGTTATCATTCGAAACCTTTTACCCTTATTTTCCAAGACACATGAATCATCTACATAAAAACAGACGATCAGCGTTGAGCTGGACAGTAATAAAACTCAAAACGCATTTCTTGTGTGACTGTTATCATTCGAAACCTCTACCCCTCATTTTCCAAGACATATGAGTCATCTACATTTAACCAGACGATCACCGATGAGATAGGTTAGTCATAAAGAAACACTCCTGACGCCATCATCTCAGGTTCTCTCTCTCTAACACCTACGACGATTGATACCATCGACGGCATGCTCATAATCGATTGCTCCAAGGAACAATAAAGGAATCGGCTACAGCCAAATGACGAAGGACCCTGTAATGTGGATAATATGTACTCTTTATAATCGGATTTTCTTAAGAATCGTATTTCTAGTTTTAGTAGTTTGGTTGCTCTGTGTGTGTGTCTGAACATTATTATAAAAATAATGTATCATATAAACAATATTTAAATAAACTAATTTATAAATATGTAAATCTTCATTTATTCAAAGAATAAGCATGAATTAAAAGCGCGAGCAGAACAAGTATACGGACGCGCCGATCATCTCGCGCTGGTGGGTGAAGGTGGGAGCGCTATGGGAGGGGGTCGCGACTGGAGGGGATTCTCGCGGTCTTGGGCCGCGTGCGCTATTTGATATCACTCTCACGCGCGTCGCCACTGTAGACGGTCAGTCGGATACCACGGAGCACACGGGTCTCTCGCGATCCTTGACCACCAGCCGGACTTCCAATAACGCACACCGGTGGCGCCACCATCGTCTCTCAATCGGACACGTAAGGAAGCGCTGAGCGCGCACCGGCTCTCGCGATCTTGGGCCACCGCTTGGGGCTTCCGGCGACACTCACCGGCGGAGCCACCATCGACTCTCAGCCGGACCCACGGCGGGGCGCCGAGAGCACGCCGTCTCTCGAGATCTCGGACCACCAGCGGCGCCACCACCGACTCTCAGTCAGACCCACGGCGGAGCGCCGAAAGCACGTCGTCTCTCGCGATCTTGGGCCACCGCTCGGGACTTCCAGCGACGCTCACCGGTGGCGCTACCGTCAATTTTCGGACCCCAGCAGAATGCCCGAACTACGTGGTGCTTTCGCGATCTTGGTCCACAGCATGGACGGAAACAAGAGGTAGGAGAAGAGGGGTGAGTTAACATCACATGCGTACAGGGAGGGGGTGGTGGACAAGTATAGAGACGAATAATAGTCGTTCTCTCAGAGGGAGGGTTAAGGGGTGGGAAGAGGGAGGGACAATTAGAGGGCTTGTGTGGGAGGGAAAGGGCGGGAAGACGGAGGGACAATTAGAGGGCTTGTATGGGAGGGTGGGCACTTAAGGGAGGGGCCGGGTGGGAAGAGGGAGGGACACTTACAGGGCTTGTCTGGGAGGGAGGGCTCTCAAGGGAGGGGAGGAAGACACCCTAGGGAGGGGGAGGGGATACCCCCACCATGCCCCCTTTATGGCGCCATGGGAAGAGGGAGGGACAATTACAGGGCTTGTCTGGGAGGGAGGGCTCTCAAGGGAGGGGAGGAAGACACCCTAGGGAGGGGGAGGGGATACCCCCACCATGTCCCCTTTATGGCGCCACTAGGCCACGCCCCTCTGACGCCTGGCGCCACTAGGCCACGCCCCTTCTGTCTCGCGATCGTGGGCCTCTTCTACTATCATTATAATTTCGAGAAATTTCCAACTAGTTATTCAATTCCAATGGATTAAATGATTTGATAAATTAAAAACACTTCGAATGATGGATCCAATCACTAGTCGGCTTATCATATCTGTAAGGACATAATGTTGTCTCAGAATTCCTGTAGAGATGCAACTTTGTGGTACGTAATTTCCATTCCCCACAGCTGCTAATGTAAAATCGACTTGGCTCGAAGATGGAGGAGCCTACCGTTGGAAAGAAATTCGGCAGCTTTCAAGAGTGGTCCGATTTCTTATCGAAATATCAAAAAGATGTTCGTCAAGTGTTTACAAAATCGCACAGTACCAAACTCTCTAGTGTTCATCTGAAGGGCGAAGTGAACGGGAGTCTAGAATATTATGACTTACAGTACGGATGTAAAGCTGGGGGTTCGGGATATAGACCCAAAAATTCCGGACAGCGAAGAACGAGGTAATTCTTTCATCGTAATGTTAAGACATTATCGATACGGCCCTATATTGCATATAAGAAGACGATTTGAATGGGAGAAACATATAGGTGACATTAGCGCAGTGGGCTCTTACTTTCATCTGACTTACTCTCACATTAGTCTCACATATAATCCGGGTTCGATTCTCGGTGATCACCATATATTTTCTCTCTTCGATATCCGTCAGTCCATCCGCAATGCCAATATTTATACTTTACCAAATTCTCCGTCTGGTTTACATTATTAATTAATTCACCTAGGACCATTAACGCGCGCTATTGTTGACGTGAATGGAATTTACGCTGCAGCGCTTATTAGTTTAGGGCAATCGATTCCATCTTCCGCAATTTTTAATAATATTATTATCGGTTTTTATTTAGTGATAAAGGTTAATTTTTGTTATGTTCTAATTGTCACATTTATAGCACATACAAAAAGGGTTGCCCGGCATTCATAAAGCTGCATATAGCGAGCGACCGACAGTGCCTTAAAATCACACAACTTCAGCTGTTGCACGAAAATCATGATGATTCACAGGTATGAAATAAGCGATTTCCAATACATTTAACATATTGTACGTCTTTCAAAGATCAGCATTAACATTTTGCCATTACAGGTGTTCTTCGAATATTTGCCACAAATACGTCGGTTACCGCCGGAAGCCAAGAAGATGGCCATTGACAGCCTAAAATTGCAGTGCAACAAAAAGCTTCTGCAAAATAAAATCCACGAGAAGTACGGGATTTTCACAACGCTAAAAGATTTATCCAATATCAAGAGTACGCTGCTCAATGGCAAGGATAATAGTCTCGGAGAAGTTATCGAGTATTTGAAACGGATCGGTAAATATAATTTTGAATACGAACCTGAAGCTAGTACTCCATTCATCGGGCAGTTCGCCGCACGAGCGATGTTGATTCGAATCACTATTTCAGTAAGAACCGCTGCCCGCGCGGCGAATTGCCTGCTGGGTTCAGCTTCATATTTTGACTTCTGCTATTGCTCGATTTGTTACTGAAAGATGAAAGAGACAGGATCAACCGACTATAATAACTAGAAGAAATTTGAAATGTCAGATACGTAAACCCTTCATTCGAACTTTTAATAATCGAGGATCTAGCAAATGTAACCAATGTATACGTCGTCGATATTGTCGCGATTACAAATTTATGTAAGCTGTGACCATTTTTAGAACCCAAATATAAGGCAATGAAAATTGCATAGTTACTTATCTGGCAAATTGTGCTTCGTTTATAATGTAATTCGAACAATAACGGAGGAAAGGTTTTATAACATTACGGCGTTGAATTTATTTTGAAAAAGTTTTTCATTCACAGCAAATTGACGTGTCTGACTGAATCTATTAAATCTTAGGGACTCTTCTAAAGTGAGATACCATGCCGTTAGAACAACGGTTTGCTGTTGTTTATGAATTTATTACATGGTAGAAAACCATAAATCTAGAAGTTTGATATAAGAAATGAATATATATTCAACATATTCGTATATACAGTGAGGTTCAGGTGAAACTAGACACCCGACAGGCGCGTGCGCGTCAAAGCGACGGTTCTCAGCATCGTCGCTTGCCCGTTCGGCTTCCGAGCTCGGCAAACGGTGGCATGGAAGGAGAGGCTTCGAAGAGAGGGGATCGGCGGGCCCGACCGACTACGAATTCACGAATCCCGAACACACTCAAGCGTAGCATGAATGCTAAAAATTAGTTTTGTTCATTTCTGATGTCTTATCAATAGTGATGTACCAATGTATCAAAGGGCAATCATAGCAACATTACAAATTACCCGTATGGTGGTAATATCACCTGCTTTGAGTTTGATTAAGATTATTACAATATTAGTTAATAATTAATAGTAAGCGTTTTTAATAATTAACAACTTGGGATTATCTTTACTTATTTCTTGCATCGTTACTATAATAAAAGGTCCTATGGCATTTCCGTCTAGATAAAAGTCTTCCATAATAAAAATGACGCGAGGGTTGGCGACACAACTCGCACGGGGATTTCTCGAAAAATCTTGCTCATAAGACAAATTGAAAAAACCTTTTTTAATATAAAAAATGCAAGTAATTAAGATAAACAATTTTTAACTTAATTACTTTTTAATAATTTTAGTTAAATAATAAATGTTGTTGCCTATTTTCAACAATAATCATTTTATCAGTGGCCATTTATTTTACTGCATTTCCTGCATGGTTTTGAGAAAAAATCTTTTTGCATTCTTCGATAGAAGCAACAGTTTCAACTAATAATAACCCTGAAGAATTATGCACTAGCAAATTTTATAGTAACGACAGCCCTAACTCTGCGTTAAATGAATTAATCTTGAAGGCAGATCTTTTCATTTTTAATTATCTAGTGGAGACTATTTTTTTTTTCAATTATCCTGAACAGTTGGAAATCATTTTTCTAATTTTCGCATTATTTCTAATTATTCATTCGCATAATTATTAATTCTCTGAAGCTCATTTTTCATTTTTTTATTATCTAGTAATGACTATTTTTATTTTTCATTCTTCTAATGATCCTGAAAAAAGCAGTCATTTTTTTCAGTCATTTAAAAAAAATAGTGCCAGCTGTACCTTCTCATCTGTTCGCGTAATAAACCTTTTTTTTAGGTTTACGAGTTAAGAACGCTTTTTTTGCGATTCTATCAATGCTACCAAAATTTTGTTAATGCTGCAACAGTTTTGCAGTCAGCAACAATTTTTCGGAAATAAAAATCTTTAAAATAAGAATAAAAAAAAATAATAGATGTTACTAGATAAATAAAAAAATAAAAAAAGTACTTTCACTGCATTCGTTGCATAGTTTAGAAAGCAAAAAGTCCTTCAGTATTTTTTGCTAAAACCTATTAAAAATAAACACATCGGAATCGGTGGCGACACAGCTTCCACGAGGATAACTATTAAAATCTTGCCCCTACAAAAAAGTGCAACAAGACCTTTACTACGCAAAAAATGCAAGGAATTAAGATAAACAAATTGAAAGTTAAATACATGTTAATTGCATAAGTTAAACGATAATTAATTGCTAATTTTCAGCAACAATAATTTTGCCGGTGCGGGATTGATTTCAGTGTATGAAGGTAGTCTGAGCACATTGACTGACGTCGCATAAGTTCGAGAGAGTTTGAGAGCGAATTACGAACAGTTCTCGAAGAGATAAAAATCTGAAAAAAAATCAAGGATATGGAAGGTGCTAAAGAGTTCACTTTGGACAATAATAATTTAAATAATGTTATTAACAAATCACTGAAATAAATAATTGTTCAACAATACATCCGGCAAACTAATTTCGTTTTTGTTATAAAAATGATTCTTTTAATTTTCTGCATACGTATGAATTTTTTTCAGAATTTTCTCTGATTTTTTATTTTAACATAAAAAAACGCGATTTTCAAACATCACACAAAATTCTGAAAAAATTTATACGTATACAGAAAAATGAAAAGATCACTTTCATTACAAAAAAAATTGGGTTACCGGGTATTTTGTTGAACAATTCTTTATTTTAGTAATTTGTTAATAACATTTTTTAAATTATTATCGTCCAAAGTAATCTCTTTAGCACCTTCCATATGCTTGATTTTTTTTTCAAATTTTTATCTTATCGAGAACTGTTCGTAATTCTCTCTTAAACTCCCTCGAACTTATGCGACGTCAGTCAATGTGCTCAGACTACCTTAATTGCATCGTTTTGAGAAAAAACGTCCTTTAGCGTTTTTCACTTCAAACAATAGTTTTTAAAATAAACAAAATGAAATCGGTGACGACACAACTCCCACGCAGATTACTCTAAGAATCTAGCCCCTACGGAAAAGTTAAACACGACCTTTTCTACACAACAAAATGCAAGGAATCGAAACAAACAAGTAAAAAGTTAATAACTTGCTAATTACATTAGATAGTCAAGAATTTGTTGCTCATTTTCAACAACTATCATTTTGTCGATTCTTTATTAATTTGACTACCTTCTTTGCAACGTTTTCAGACGAATACGTCCTTTAGTATTGTTTTGCTGAAAGCAATAATTTTGAAAATAAACTTTAAGATCGGTGGAAGCACATCTTCCACGAGGATTACCTTAAACGTCTTACCCCAACAAGAGCTATTCTACTCAATAAAATTCAACAGATCAAATGATTATTTTTAAGCAACAAATTGTTGTTTAGCTAATGCAATTAACAATTTATTGACTTGTAACTTGATTTTCTTTATTTCTTGCACATTTTGAAGTGACAAAGGTCCTGTTCAACTTTTTTGTAGGGACAAGACTTTTAGAGTAATCTGCGTAGGTGTTGTGTCGTAAACGATTTCGACGTGATCATTTTCAGAAGTATTGCTTCTAGTGAAAAATAGCAAAGCACGTTTTCCTCTTAAAATGATACAAGGAATGCCGAATAATCAGTGCGGTTCGATAAAATGTTTGTTCTTGAAAATAAGCAACAAATTGTTGGCTACCTAAAGCAATTAACAGGTTATTCATTTTTAACTTGTTTGCAATAATGTTATCGGTGCGCAATTAATTTCACAACATTTCTTGCACCGTTTTAAGAGGAAAACGTCCTTTAGTATTTTCCGCTAAAAGCAATAGTTTTTCAAATAAATACGTCGAAATCAATGGCGACACAGCTTCCACGCAGGTTACATTAAAAGTCTAACTCCTACAAAAAAGTTTATCACGATATTTTTTACTCTAAACTGTGCAAGGAATAAAGAAAAAACAGTTAAAAGTTAATAACTTGTTAATTGCATTAGTTATACAACAATTTGTTGCTTATTTCCAACAACAATTATTTTATCGGTACGCAATTGATTTTACTGCATTCGTTGCACAATTTCAGGAGAAAAATGTCCTTTAGTATTTTTCACTAGAAGTAATACTTTTGAAAATAATCACGTTGAAATCGGTTGCGACTCAACACCCACGCAGATAACTCGAAAAGTCTTATCCCTACTCAAAAGTTTAACAGGACCTTTTTCACTTTAAACTATGCAAGGAATAAATAAATATAAGTTAAAAGTTAATAACTTGTTAATTGCATTAGTTAGACAACAATTTGTTGCTTATTTTCAACAACAATCATTTTATCGGTACGCAATTGATTTTACTGCATTCCTTGCACAATATTAAGAGGAAAACGTCTTTTGGTATTTTTCACTAGAAGCAATACTTTCTAAAATAATCACGTCGAAATCCGTTGCGACTCAACACCCACGCAGATAACTCTAAAAGTCTTATCCCTACTCAAAAGTTTAACAGGACCTTTTTCACTTTAAACTATGCAAGGAATAAATAAATATAAGTTAAAAGTTAATAACTTGTTAATTGCATTAGTTAGACAACAATTTGTTGCGTATTTTCAACAACAATCATTTTATCGGTACGCAATTGATTTTACTGCATTCCTTGCACAATATTAAGAGAAAAATGTCTTTTGGTATTTTTCACTAGAAGCAATACTTTCGAAAATGATCACGTCGAAATCCGTTGCGACTCAACACCCACGCAAATAACTGTAAAAGTCTTATCCCTACAAAAAAGTTTAACAGGACCTTTTTCACTATAAACTATGCAAGGGATAAATAAATATAAGTTAAAAGTTAATAACTTGTTGATTGCATTAGTTAGATAATAATTATCGGCTTCTTTCGTATGCCTTCTTCAGGCTTTTACGTTTCCCCTCTCCACTTTTCCCCGTTCCTTCATAGCGACCCCTCTAGAGTGTTGTCCGCAGCCACTCATCCTAATGCACTACTGTATCGCATTTGCACGAGGGCACAGGGAAACTGCGGAAAACCTGGCCGATACAGTTAGCTTTATTTTTACTGAATTTCTACTGTATGAGAATACATTGGAAACTCAGAAAAACTGCCTCCCGCTCCCCATCCAAGTTATGACCGCAAATAATGCTGCTTAACTCTGGGGACCGCCGAAGCCACACACTGACCACACGTCCACTGCTGTCGGTTAGTTAGATAATAATTTGTTGCTTATTTTCAGCAATAATTATTTTATCTGTCCGCAATTGATTTTACTACATTCCTTGCATAGATTAGAGTAAAAAAAAGTCGTAATCAACTTATTTGTAGGAGCAAGACTTTTAGAGTAATCTGCGTGGGTGTTGTGTCGCAACCGATTTCGAAATTATTATTTCCAAAATTATTGCTCCTAGTGAAAAATACCAAAGTACGTTATCCTCTTAAATGGTGCAAGGAAAACAGAAAAATCAATTGCGTACCGATAAAATGATTGTTGTTGAAAATAAGCAACAAATTGTTGTCTAACTAATGCAATTAACAAGTTATTAACTTTTAACTTATATTTATTTATTCCTTGCATAGTTTAAAGTGAAGAAGGTCCTGTTAAACTTTTTAGTAGGGATAAGACTTTTAGAGTTATCTGCGTGGGTGTTGAATTGCAACGGATTTCGACGTGATTATTTTCGAAAGTATTGCTTCTAGTGAAAAATACCAAAAGACGTTTTCCTCTTAATATTCTGCAAGGAATGCAGTAAAATCAATTGCGTATCCATAAAATGATTGTTGTTGAAAATAAGCAACAAATTGTTGTCTAACTAATGCAATTAACAAATTATTAACTTTTAACTTATATTTATTTATTCCTTGCATAGTTTAAAGTGAAGAAGGTCCTGTTAAACTTTTTAGTAGGGACAAGACTTTTAGAGTTATCTGCGTGGGTGTTGAGTCGCAACGGATTTCGACGTGATTATTTTCAAAAGTATTGCTTCTAGTGAAAAATACCAAAAGACGTTTTCCTCTTAATATTGTGCAAGGAATGCACTAAAATAAGCAACAAATTGTTGTATATCTAATGCAATTAACAAGTTATTAACTTTTAACTGATTTTCCTTTATTCCTTGCATAGTTTAGAGTAAGAAATGTCGTGATAAACTTTTTTGTAGGAGTTAGACTTTTAATGTAACCTGCGTGGAAGCTGTGTCGCCATTGATTTCGACGTATTTATTTTAAAAACTATTGCTTCTAGCGGAAAATACTAAAGGACGTTTTCCACTAAAAAATGGGAAAGGAATGCAATGAAATTAATTGCGCACCGATAAAATGACTGCAATCAAGTTAAAAGTTAATAACGTGTTAATTGCATTTGTTAGACAACAATTTTCTGCTTATTTTTAAGAACAATCATCTCATCGATCCACAACTGATTTTACTGCATTCCTTTCCCATTTTTTAGTGGAAAACGTCGTAAGGTATTTTCCACTAGAAGCAATAGTTTTGAAAATAATTGCGTCGAAATTCATGGCAACACAGCTTCTACGTCATGATTTTATTTTTTACTCTAAAGTATGCAATGAATAAAGATAAACAAATTAAAAGTTAATACTTATTTTCAACAACAATAAATTTATCGGTCTGCAATTGATTCCCCTGTATTCCTTGCATCGTTCTGGGCGGAAAACGTCCCTTGGTTCTTTTCGCTGGAAGTACTACTATTGAAAATAATTACGTTGAAATTCAAGGCAAAGTCTTACCCCTACAAAAAAGTTAAACAAGATCTTTTTTACTGCAAAAATAGTAATGAATCGATGCAAACTAGTTGAAAGTTAATTATCCTTAATTGCATTAATAAGGCAAGAATTTTTTGCTTATTTTTAACAACAATTATATTATCGGTGTGAAATGGATTGCACTCTATTTCTTTCACCGTTTTAAGAAGAAAATGCACTTTGGTATTTTCCGCTATACCCAATAGTTTTAGAATAACATGCATTGAAATCGGTGGTGCCTCAGCCGTCAAACAGATTACTCTAGAAGTCTTGGTTTTAGAAAACAGTTGATTACGACCTTTCTTAGTTTGAACTATGCAAGGCCAAATAAGAACAATTAAAAAGCTAGTAACTTGTTAATTGCATTAATTAGACAAAAATTTGTTGCTTATTTTCAACAGCAATCATTTTATCGGTGTGCAATTTATTTCACTCCATTCTTTGCACGGTTTTAAGAGAAAAACATTGTTTGGTATTTTTCGATAGAAGCAATACTATTAAAAGTAAAATTGTCGAAATCGCAGATTACTTTTAAAGTCTTACTCGTATAAAAAAGATGATTAAGGTCTTTTTTACTTTAAACGAAGCAAGGAATACAGACAAACAAGTTAAAAGCTTATTATTTGTTAATTGCATTAGTTGGACAACAATTCGTCGGTTATTTAAAAAAAAACATTTTATTCGTCCACAATTCATTTTATTGCATTCCTTGCACCGTTTTAAGAGGAAAACTTTATTTGATGTTTTCCCCTAGAAGCAATAGATTGGAAAAAGTACGTCGAAATCATTTTCGATACAGTTTCCACGCAGATTACTTTAAAAGTCTTGCTTCTACAAATAAGTTGATCTCGACCTTTATTACTGTGAACTATGCCAGGAAAAAAGAAAAGTAAGTCAAACGTTATTAACTTGTTACTTGCGTTAATTAGACAACAATTCGTTTCTTATTTTTAACAACTATAACTTTATCGGTGTGTAATTGATTGTAATGCATTACTTGCATCGTTTTGAGAGGAAAATATCGTTATGTTTTTTTCGCTAGAAGCAATAGTTTTAAAATAAAACACGTTGAAATCGATGGTAATACTGCTTTTCTATTAAAAAAAAAATCACCCGAAAAAATGACTGTTTTTAAGCGACGAATTATTTTGTAACAAATGCAATTAACAAGTTATTGACTTTCTACTTTTTTTGTGATTCCTTGCATTGTTTACAGTAGATAATGTGTTGTTGAACTTTGTTGTAGGTGCAAAACTTTTGAAGTAATCCTCGTGGAAGCGGTGTCGTCTCCGATTTGAACGTATTTATTTTCAAAACTGTTGCTTCTAGCGAAAAATACTATAGGGCGTTTTTCTCTAAACACGATGCTAGGAATGTAGTGAAATTGATGGCGCACTGACAAAACTATTGTCGTTTAACTAATCCAATTAATAAGTTGTTTTGTTTTATCTCGTTTATTTCGTTTCTTTGTATTCTCATTCGTAAAAGACCCCTTTAGCATTCTTGTTGAAGAAAAGCTTAAAAAAAATCGTGCAGTACTTGCACCGCCACTACGTCGACTTGTTTATTAATGAAAGGGTTGTGCCTAGCCAAGTATAACAGAGGACTTTTATCACTCAGAATGCTGTATTTTTGTCTCACGCACGAAGTAAGTACAAAACTAAATTTTGTGCAAGTGTAGAGCCAGCAGTTGTAATGCGACCAGTTTCAATTGATGACATTTTACAGAAGTACTAAAAGAAAGGGGGCTTACCAGACATTCCGGGGCAAGATAGCAGTTCCCAGAAATTTGGTACCGCTAAAATCAGGGCTGCATAGTATACCCAAAAAATATCTAATATTTTCGGTCGTCGAATAAATCTCGGAGCGTTTGAATACTGGTGGAATTAAATAAAAAATGAAAAGCAAGAGAGGAGTTTTCATTTTTTTTGCGTGAACGCATAATTTTTCTGCGATAAATAATATGACTAATGTCGACGATGTTAATATTAATCTTTATGGAATATTTTTCTATTGTTTTTTCCTGTATTTTTGCAAAAAGGATCTTGCGGTTGACAAATAAATAATAATAATAAAATTGTAGTTGGATCGTAGACGAACGTAAGGACATAAAAATGTCAAGCATCAGTGAAATTTAACGTTTCCGCGTTTCTTCCTGTACGATTTTTTTTTTTTTGAACTTCTATTATCGACCTTACAAATACGATTTCTGTGCGATAAGCTATCCAGTTTATTTTGGAACAGAAGTAACTACACATTACGAGGAGCATTGTCGATAACCAAAAAAATGAAAGAAAAGAAAAAAAAAAAAATTTTTAATCTAAGAATCACGCCTGATTTCCAGATTTACGATTTTTCTTTTTTATGCCCATTATGCTTCGGACAATCATTTTTTTAACTTACAGAATCGTTTACATTTTCTTGCGATAATTACACTGAAAAAAAATTTAATTGATTCAATAAATCCATCGTTTGCGGGCTGCCAAAATCAAGTGGTATCAACTTAATTTGAATTCTAATTCCTCCAATTCCATACGAGATCCAAACAATAACTCTAAAATAAGCAAAATAATATTTTATTATTTCAATGTTGAAAGGGATTGAACGAATAAGAACTAAAGTTAATTCAAAAATACTTCTTTTTGGCAGCCCGCAAACGATGGATTTATTGAATCAATGACATTTTTTTTCAGTGTAGTTCAATGTATCTTGGAGAATAAAATCTGGATACTCGGAAAATGGGTATACCATCGGTGCCAGGATACTTTTTTTTTTCAGGTGCGTTAAAACGCACCTGATGACGCGCGAAGACGCATCTTTGTAGCGTCCCTATCTCCCTACCATGCCACTCTTCAGCCCTCTCCGACGCTACACGAGGACGTGGGAGCCACTGCGTTGAGGAGCACTGCCGGTGAAAGGCCGCAGCCAATAAGATTTGAGAGTTCCCAAGCGCGCGCTTCGCTGGGTGTCTAGTTTCACCTGAACCTCACTGTATGAATTGATATATTGTTGTTAGGTGTGGATCCGCATGTTCTGGTTGAAGAAAATTGTACTGGCAACAGCGGAGACCATTTTAAAGGGCTTTATTTCTCCTCTGACGACATGCGAAAATCCATGAAAGCGTGGCCGGAAATCGTTCTACTTGATGGGACTTACAAGCTGTGCAACAATGACTTAACACTGATGATACTGATGGTCGTAGACTCGAATGGTCGCGTTGAAGTCGTTGGCTTTGCACTGCTAGTAACCGAGGACCGACCGACATTTGAATGATTTTTGAAGAAATTCAAAGACGAAAATAAAGAGGCATGTAATAATATTAACTGCTTCATGAGCGACAAGGACTTGCTCGAGCGCGACATTCTCAAGGAAGTATTTCCGGGAACTGCAGTTTATACCTGCATGTTTCATACGCTAAAGACGTTCAAGCATATAGTTTCGACCAATAAGAATCTTTCGATGAAGCAAAAGAAAGATTCCTTAATTTATCTCGAGAGACTAGCGAAAAGTTCCTCACAAGACGATTACAACCAGAACTACGCGGAATTCACTGAACTCGCGCCGGAATCAATCGTTAATTACTTTAACAAAAACTGGCATCCAATACAAAGCGAATGGACACGATTTAACATGGTTCACGGTAATCTGAACAATCAAACTAATAATCGTCTAGAGTCGACCAACGGAAAAATCAAACAGGTTGTCGAAAAAAATAGTTCGCTGCTCAAATGTGTGCAAAGCTTGTTCGCATGGCTGAAATCACACAACTTTGAAAATGACGTCAGAACATCAGTGAATTTCACAAAGCAGCAAACTTTTCAGTTTGGGAGCGACAGCTGTGAATATAAGTACATGATGTATCTGACAAGAGAGGGTTTTTCGCAAGTATACGAAGAAATAAAAAAACTCAAGTACGTCAGATTTGTCGAAGACAACGAACCGGGTCAAGATCTCCGTGTTAAATTGAGTGGAGGATTGCTCACAGTAACCGACTCGTCGTGTAATTGTCCTAAAAGAACATCCTCTCTCTTGCCGTGCAGGCACATCTTTGTGGCACGGAGGAAATTAGCGTTGCCGCTTTATGCGGAGAATCTTTACAACGAAAGATGGACTAAAATGTATTGTAAAGACTCACAACGTTCGTTCCGCCAATCGAACGCGCATGACACTGAGCACGTTTCGATAAGTCTTGATGTCAGCAAGCACGCTCCCTTAGCAAAACGTACGACCGACGACAGGAAGAAAAAAATAGCTGGAATTATGTCGGATCTGGTGTATGTTGTGAGTGTATCCGCAGATGTTCATTTCGAGAACAAACTTGGAGAAATCATAAAAATGCAAGAAATTCTCGCACAAGGGCAAGGCGTAACCTTAGAGAAAGAAGATTAACAGCGGCGTTCCGTTGGCACCAATCAACAGAAGGTCACTCAGTCCAGCAATGTTCTCCAAAAGCGTAAAATCGTTCAACCCATTATCCGGAAATTGTCGGAGACGGTAATATCGCAAACAGGTTTACAATTCGATAACTGTTTCGAATTGCTGAGAAAACTGCAAACTTTTTTCGAAAAGGCTATTACATAACCGTCGCATCAAACGACCTGTCCAAAAGTGTGGTGCTTAATACCGCGAAAATCTCGAGGTTGACGATTGTAGCGGATGAAACAATTAAGATGCCAGACCGAGTACTGATAAGAGGTCGCCCAAGCTTGGGCTTGAATACTACGATCAGATACGCCAAAGGCAAGAGGCCCTAAGCATTTTCCGAACTGGATGGATTTCAATAAAAGTGTCCGAATGATGATAGCCTAGGATGTGCAAGGAAAAAAGATAGATAAAATTATTCACGGCAGATAAAAAATAACAAGAAAAAACGTTAATTAAAAATCTTCATAAATCTCTATAAAATATAATATGTATCTCTATATATCTCTATGAATCACTATAAAAGAGAATATGCAAAGGATCTTATGTTATAGACTTGATTTGTCATCGAGCGTCTTTTCGTTGAAACCTTTCCGGTTCCAGTGGAAAGTCGTACGAATTCTGCATTGCAGAAGTTACAAACGAAGATGATTCCCCGTTTTCATGTTACGTTTTAAGGATGTGATCTATTCGTGCTATAGAGTTGATTTTTAATCAACAATCTTTTTGTTTACACTCTGTTACGAAAACTTAGTTTCAGTAGGAAGTCCTACGGATTCTGCGATGCAAAATTCACAGCGAAAACGCTTTTCCGTTTCAAACTTACTAGAAGTATGAAATTAGGAGTATAACATTTATCAATGTTTTGTCAGTCTTTTATTAACAAAATTGCCCTTCTGTATTGGAAAACATATTCCGAAATGTATTTTATTATAATTAGAGAATAAATTCTACTACTACAGACTTCTTTTCTTCAGAATTATATTCAGATAAGTATTTTACAAA
Source organism: Ephialtes manifestator (assembly GCA_963970395.1). Lineage (NCBI taxonomy): Eukaryota > Metazoa > Arthropoda > Insecta > Hymenoptera > Ichneumonidae > Ephialtes > Ephialtes manifestator. The sequence goes on from OZ019970.1 coordinate 8,224,243, forward strand.
ATTAAACAGAATATTTCGATGTCATAGAGAAGTGAGGACACATCTTAATCATGCAGTCACATGGAATTAGCGGTAGCTTAAAGGGCCAGCAATCGTCTCCTAATACTAACCCATCTCGTGTAACGTTTTCCATTCAATTTTGCCATTTTGGAAAATAATATTCGTTGGGCTTTACATCCTGTGCAGTGTGCACTGAGCCGCGTGCCTGTACATCTTATTCGTGGACAGTATTTGCGGCAGTAACAATTCTTTTTGTAACACGTGCATGAACAGCGGTGCTTGTCATGGCAGTTTTGCGGGCCGAAAGTGGCTAGTTTCATAGCAGTATTGAAACGATAGGTTGGCGCATGCACAGTTCGCGATTCCTTCACTTTCGACCCTGCTGTTTCACTTTCAACCCTAGAGTGGAAAGTTGGTAACCTCACTTTTCACTGTTCGTCCCGCAAAACTACCATTCAAAGCACCACTATTCATGCACATGTTACAAAAAATATGGTGTGCAACACGGGCCAAAATTGGCGTTTGCGACTCGTGTGATTGCAGCCCTCGCTTCGCTCGGGCGGCAAACCTCACACTCGTCGCAATCGCCAACTTTCGGCCCTTGTTGCACAATATACTATTAAAAAATAGAATCTGTAGAGGATTTTATAATATCTATGCATTGCCTCTATTATGTAATAATATGTTCTATAATCTAATCGTTAAGATTTTCCTGAAAAATAGATTTTTCATTGAAGATGCAAATATTTTCCGTGACGTGCAATTATTTTCCCTTCCTAGTAATCACTGCAACATTATAACTATGGACCAGACGCCCGAATCTGCGACATGATAAACGTAAAGTGTGCGTCGCCAATCAACTGGTTCAAACAAGGACTAGCCTAACGTGCAATGAAATCTTGGAGACAGGTCATTTCACAGGTTATTTCCTACGGACGGTCATTTCTTAAGTCTCGGTTATCATTTGAATTCGTCGATCGCGAGAAACCGATACGTCTTATCAGCAATAGAGTTAGCCATGTTATCATTTGAAAAAACTCCCCTATTTAGCACCTTCCAGATAACCGGTGGAAAGGTATCCAGCAGCCACGGTAAAAAAGCTCTGTGACTGCAAGTCTTGTCGAGGTCAGCGACGGCCTGACGTCCGAATTTGCGACGTGTATGTCGATGGGTAAATCCTCGAGTGAATAGCTGCTAAACATAATGTGTGTCTCGCCAATCAAGTTTCATTGTCAATAAAGTGGTTTAAACAAGGACTTGCGTGACGTGCAATAAAATCTTGGAGACACAGGTTATTTCTTGTGAATGCAAATGACTTAGTCCTCGGCTATCCTTCGAATCTTCGAGTCACAGGTTATTTCCTGTGGATGCTAATTTCTTAGTTCTCGGTTATCGTTTAAATTCGTCGTTTGGGAGAAACCGATACGTCGTATCAGCAATTCAGCTGGACATATTATCATCTGGAAAAACTCCCCTGTTTAGCACTTTCCAGATAGCCGGCGCAAAGATATTTAGCAGCCACGGTAGAAAAGTTCTGTGACTGCAAGTCTTGTTGAGCTCACCGACGGCCTGACGTCCGAATTTGCGACGTGTCTGTCGACGGGTAAATGCTCCAGTGAATAGCTGATAATAGTAATGTGTGCGTCGCCAATCGAGTGGTTCAAACAAGGACTTGCGTTACGTGCAATGAAATCTTGGAGACACCGGTCATTTCATGTGAAAGCAAATTACTCAGTTCTCCTAACCTTCGAATTTTCGAATCAGGTTATTTCCTGTTGATGCTAATTTCTTAGTTCTCGGTTATCGTTTAAATTCGTCGTTCGCGAGAAACCGATACGTCGTATCAGCAATTTAGCGCAACATATTATCATTTGAAAAAACTCCCCTGTTTATTACCGTCGCGATAGCCGGCGCAAAGATATCCAGCAGCCACGGTAAAACAGATATGTGACTGAAAGTCTTGTCGAGCTCACCAATGGCCTGACGTCCGAATTGGCGACGTGTCTGTCGATGGGTAAATCCTCGAGTGAATAGCTGATAAACGTAATGTATGTCTCGCCAATTGAGTTTCACTGCCAATCAAGTGGTTCAAACAAAAGCTTGCGTAACGTGCAATAAAATCTTGGAGACACAGGGTATTTCCTGTGAATTCCAATCACTTAGTCCACGGCTATCCTTCGAATCTTCGAGGCACAGGTTATTTCCTGTGGATGCTAATTTTTTAGTTCTTGCTTTTTGTTTGAATTTGTCGATCGCGAGAAACCGGTACGTCGTATCAGCAATTCAGAAAGAAATATTATCGTTTTAAAACATCTCCGTTTTCAAGCACCTTCCCGATAGCCGGCGCAAAGATATCTAGCAGCGACGGTAAAAATGTTCTGTGACTGCAAGTCTCGTCGAACTCACCGACGGCCTGACGTCCGAATTTGCGAGGTGTCTGTCGACGGGTAAATTCTCCAGTAAATAGCAGATAAACGTAATGTGGGTCTCGCCAATCAAGTGGTTCAAACAAGGACCTGCGTGAGGTGCAATAAAATCTCGGAGACACAGGTCATTTCCTGTGAATGCAAACTACATAGTCCTCGGCTATCCTTCGAATTTTCGAGACACAGATTATTTCCTGTGCATGCTAATTTCTTAGTTCTCGGTTATCGTTCGGATATTGGAGTCACAGGTTATATCCTGTGTATGCAAATTACTTAGACGTTAAATCTTAGAGTCATAGCTTATTTTCTGTAGATGCAAGTTAAAAGAACGCTTCTCGATACGGTAAAACCGTGCTTGCAACAATTTATTGCGTACCACCGATAAACAGGCATGATTTTTTTTTAGACACCGTAAATAAAATCGGAAATATTATCTAGATGATCTTCGATTCACGGTAAATAGCCGCTGCAGTCTTTGGAGCCACTGTAAATCTCTAGTTACTATAATTCCCTAGATTTACCTTGTATCCACGGAATTGACCTTGTATTCACGGGTTTTTCTGTGAATACAAGGTACCGTGGATTCAAGGGTTGGTGCGAATAGACACTGCCAATAATAATTTAAATTCCCGCAGATTTGCACCTCGATATAAGTTGTATAAATCGAAATAGCCACCGGATTGTCCATGATCACCTTCTTTTGAAAAAAAACTCTTTCTTTCCTGCATACCAAAAATACCCTCATTATCGGAATTATGAAGATATCGACCGGTAAATGAGAAATAATCACCAAATTAACTTTATCGATTATAGTTCGTATACATTACATTGTAACAACACCAACTGCAGCTTCGAATGAATAAAATACCATTTTCGCAAAATAATTTTAATTCACGAAAATGCGCACCTCGATATAACTTGTATAAATCGAAATAGCCACCGGATTGGCCATGACCATCTTATTTTGGACAAAAAGCTCTTTCATTCCTGCATACCAAAAATACCCTCATTATCGGGAATATGACGATATCGACCGGTAAATCGGAAATAATCACCAAATTAACTTTATCGACAATAGTTTGTATACATTACATTGCAACAACACCAACTGCAGTTTCGAATAAATAAAATACCATTTTCCAATAATAATTTAAATTCACGAAAATTCGCACCTCGATATAACTTGCATGAATCGAAATAGCCACCGGATTGGCCATTACCATCTTATTTTGGACAAAAAGCTGTTTCATTCCTGCATACTAAAAATACCCTCAATATCGGGATTATGAAGATATCGACCGGTAAATCAGAAATAATCACCAAATTAATTCTGTCCATAATAGTCCGTATACAGGGTGACAATTATAAGTCGGACAGGTCTTTTTGTGGGTGTTGTGGCGATGTTTTGAATGATTTAAGGTATGATTTCTAAATGGTTTTGCAAGCTCTTTTCAACAACATAAACGATTTCTTTTTCTGACGTATAGTTTTTAAGGGAGAGTAAAGTTTAAATCAGAATTTTTCTGAAAATCCATTTCGATTACGGAATCATAAAGATAATAAAAAACTGGATACAAAAAACCTATAAAAGTATTTATTCGAATATATTTTCATAAAGAAAATTAATTTTGAAGTTACTGCTTTTAGCAGCCGTTCCCGGTTTGAAACATGGAACGCCGGAAGTTGCGAATACGCAGGCGCAACGAGTGTCGTCAGCCGGCTGATTGCCCGGCTGTCAAAAGATGTTTGTTATGACAGTAAAAGGTTAGTGAAACATAACCTGAAACAAATTGAGATTTTGGGTGAGTAGGAATGTGGATGGAAGGTACTCTACCTGTACGCGTTCGACTTCAAAATCTCGGTTATTATAGGAATTCTTATGATCTGAGGGAGGAATTTCGTGTACTGGACCCGAAAGCAGATAAGTTTGTAGGAGGAAATAAACCTCAGATATTCCTTTAAGCAACAAGGCAGGATATTTAGATCATCATCGGTTTGAGGTTGTGGGATGATGAGGAATGAATCGCGAATGTGCGAATGAATTTCAAGAGGATACCTCGATGAATTCAATGAACATAAGTATGGTAGGTTTGATGCGGGAAAATCCCGAAATTAATAAGAAAAAATGACTCGAAGGTTCGCGTGAGAGGACTGGCGTCTTCACGGAGAGCGTCCACGCTCATTAACAAATGATTTTAATTCTCGCGTACTTCTATGCACGCTATTTTAACCGATGTTTGATAGAATATTCCTCAGACGAGTACACAGGTGCATTCCACGTCATCATTGGAATTGTAGTACTATGAAATTACTCAATTTAGGAGGTAGTGGATTGAGGAATCAGGTACTTGAATAGATTTGTTATTATTCAGGGATGTTTCTCAAAAGTAGGAGGTTTGCTACAAGGGAAGAGTGAAGGATTCTCAATGCATCAAGTAAACAGAAGCGTCTGTGCTCAAGGGGGACAACACGTCTTGATTCACCATCGGCCTAGCTCTATCTTCTGCCAAACTTTACTCTAATTGCTTTTATAACTATCGCGCAAATAAATTATTAATGGTCGTGAGTTGGGCTATCTCCAGGAGTTCTCTAAAAGAAACGACGAAAAATTATACAATTGTCGACTATTATATCAGCAAGAGTTAATTACTAATATGGAACAATTTAATTAATAAATCCCTTTAAATCTATAAAAGCGTGACTCAATACGTCAGCATATCGCCGACGTGCAAAAGAAAGTTTAAATGCTCGAAGCGCTTAATTACGAAGGCTTCCGTAATTTCGAGACAGATTTATTATAGTTCGAATGCTCAGATTTAAATTTGTTGGTATGTGTGTGTGAGAAAGTGCGTGAGCTAGGCGTCTGCCAGGCTCTAGTAGATCATATGCGAGACACGGGCAAGTGTTGGTGCGATACCAAGGCCTGCGCGTATATTCGGGTATGGAGCTTTGTTTACCTCAGTTTTTCTACAGGTACCGTCGATAGACAGTACCGGGCGAATAAATTCGGTAGCTCTCTTAGTAGTGGTCGTGTGGGTGAGATCCCTGACCACTGCCAAGAAAGTTTACGAAGATGAGGCAAAGGAGAGATGGATATACCAGTGTCGTTGCAATAACGAGGCCGGTATTTCAAATAGTGGAGTTAGATTGGGGTTGTAGGTGTCGTTGCAATAACGAGGCCTACAGGAAGCGTGGATTAATGCGGTTTTTTGGGTTTTTAACTGGAATAGGTGTCAATGCAATATCGAGGCCTATGTAAACTATCGGTACGGTGGAAGTAGGTGTCGATGCAATATCGAGGCCTACGGGATGTTTTAAAGGCGGAAAAAGAAGGACGATATTCTAACGAATATTGTAACAGAACATTGAGGATAGAAAAGATAAGAAGAAACTGTGCGTGTTAGCGCAATGCTAAGGCACACAGGAGCTGGGCGTGCTCACGGGAAAAACCGAAAGTGTGAGTGCAATACTCAGGCAATCGGGCGAGCTGGGCTGTGCTCAAGGAAACTCTTACCAAGTGTCAATGCAATATTGAGGCCTGTAAGAGTCGGAATATAATAATAAGTCTTAATACTAGAGGGTCCTTTATGCAGGATAGTTAGGTGTCTAATGAGAGAAGATCGTAGCGAGTGGCTGGCTTTTATACTGTTCGCCCCACTACCAGAGAGGCTGGCAACTGCCATCCGTTTGATCGTTGATCGGTTTGAATCCGCGAGTTTCTACGGCGCGGTGTATGTGCTCGAGCCGTTGGGGTCTAAGACTCAACGATTGAACGGAACGTTATTTTCGAGTTTCTCGCTGGGGGTAAGGCGTTCCGTTACAAACCAGTGAAGATAACCAAATTGAAGGATCTAAAGTGAAATTTTAATAAATGTGAATAGTGAATTTTTCAAAAAGTGCAAGGGGATAGAAAAGAAATTCAGATTAGAGAAAACATGCAGTTTGCTCTTCTATCAACAAGGTACAAGGTAAGATAAAGTTTTTTCTTATAACATTGTTCAGCGGTCCAAGTAATAATTTATTTTATCCACTTTTCATTAGGTTTCAGTCTCCGAGCTTCACAAGAATCCTGGATGACTTGATTTGCCTCGGTGAGGTCTCATTTTCTCTGCGATGGGAAGATAACACTGCCTATGAATGAAAGGTAATAATTTTTCATCCGCAGTAGAAATGTATTCATGATGATATCCTTTTTTTAAAAAACCTCAAATTTAAATTTAAACATCTTCGAGAAGCAATCTAATTCTTCAATTTTGTAAAGATACAGTGCACCTGAATGGTGTGAGGGAAATTGAAAGTTTAACTTGTAACTTTCACACCAAACCGGTGAACAAATTTTAGTGTTTTAGGTCTTATCTTATCTGTCGAAGAGTACATTCTGTTTTGAGTGTAGCGAGTCTGGATACATTGAAAATTAGATTTACTGTTACTGTTATTTCTCACCGTGTAGTGATTATTTCTTTCGAAAAAAAAAGCAATTTTTCTAAATTAAAGCAATTCCTCTAAAAAAAGCAATTCTTCTTTCTAAAAAAAAGTCAAGAGTAACACTCTTGACTTTTTATGAATTGCTTTTTTAAGCAATTAAAAAAGTAATAAAACAAGTAATTAGTAATAAAATAATCAGTAATAATTAGTGATTAGTAATAATTTTAAGTAATAAAAAAAGCAATTCATAAAAAGTCAAGAGTAACACTCTTGACTTTTTATGAATTGCTTTTTTTTTATTTCGCGCACAGAGCCAAGTGAATTTCGTTGCATACGTAAACGATCTAGCATCGAAATCACAACCTCAATACAAAAATTGTACAGGCATCATGAAATTCATTTTCTGAATGAACAGATCCAATAAAATGTCATATCTCCATACTTGTTTTTTTTTCTTTCAATTTCTACTTGTTTCCAGATGAATTTATTCGCGCTCGAGATTTGTCCACGATCGGGGTGGCAACCTGTTTCAAGAAATGGCAAACGCAGTATTGAATTTATTTTCCGCAATAAAAATTATAAATTGGTACCTAAGACTTTATCATCACAAGTTTTTTTTTCAATCTCTACATGTTTCCAGATGAATTAATTGCGCTCGCAATTTGTCCACTATCGGTGTGGCAATCTGTTTCAAGAAGTGGCAAACGTACTATTGAATTCACTTTCCGCATTAAAAATCCAACAATGGTTCCTAAGACTTTAACATTACAAGTTTTTTTTTTAAATCTCTACATGTTTCCAGATGAATTCAGCTGCGATCGCTATTTTTTCACTATCCGCGTGGCAACCTCTTTCAAGAAGTGGCAAACGCACTATTGAATTCACTTTCCGCATTAAAAATCCAACATTGGTTCCTAAGACTTTAACATTACAATTTTTTTTTTTAAATCTCTACATGTTTCCAGATGAATTCAGCCGCGATCGCTATTTTTTCACTATCGGGGTGGCAACCTGTTTCAAGAAGTGACAAACGCACTATTGAATTCACAGCCGCGATCACTATCGCAGCTGAATTTATCTGGAAACATGTAGAGATTTAGAAAAAAACTTGTAATGTTAAAATCTTAGGAACGAATGTTGGATTTTTAATGCGAAAAGTGAATTCAATAGTCCGTTTGCCACTTCTTGAAAGAGGTTGCCACCCCGATAGTGAAAAAATAGCGATCGTGGCTGAATTCATCTGGAAACATGTAGAGATTGAAAAAAAAAAACTTGTAATATTAAAGTCTGAGGTACCAATTTAGGATTTTTGATGCGGAAAGTGAATTCAATAGTGCGTTTGTCACTTCTTGAAACAGATTGCCACCCCGATAGTGAAAAAATAGCGATCGCGGCTGAATTCATCTGGAAACATGTAGAGATTTAAAAAAAAACTTGTAATGTTAAAGTCTTAGGAACCAATGTTGGATTTTTAATGCGGAAAGTGAATTCAATAGTGCGTTTGTCACTTCTTGAAACAGGTTGCCACCCCGATAGTGAAAAAATAGCGATCGCGGCTGAATTCGTCTGGAAACATGTAGAGATTTAAAAAAAAAACTTGTAATGTTAAAGTCTTAGGAACCAATGTTGGATTTTTAATGCGGAAAGTGAATTCAATAGTGCGTTTGCCACTTCTTGAAAGAGGTTGCCACCACGATAGTGAAAAAATAGCGATCGCGGCTGAATTCATCTGGAAATATGTAGAGATTGAAAAAAAAAAACTTGTAATATTAAAGTCTTAGGTACCAATTTTGGATTTTTAATGCGGAGAGTGAATTCAATAGTGCGTTTGCCACTTCTTGAAAGAGGTTGCCACCCCGATAGTGAAAAAATAGCGATCGCGGCTGAATTCATCTGGAAACATGTAGAGATTGAAAAAAAAAACTTGTAATATTAAAGTCTTAGGAACCAATGTTGGATTTTTAATGCGGAAAGTGAATTCAATAGTACGTTTGCCACTTCTTGAAACAGATTGCCACACCGATAGTGGACAAATTGCGAGCGCAATTAATTCATCTGGAAACATGTAGAGATTGAAAAAAAAAACTTGTAATGATAAAGTCTTAGGTACCAATTTTTAATTTTTATTGCGGAAAATAAATTCAATACTGCGTTTGCCATTTCTTGAAACAGGTTGCCACCCCGATCGTGGACAAATCTCGAGCGCGAATAAATTCATCTGGAAACAAGTAGAAATTGAAAGAAAAAAAATCTGTTCATTCAGAAAATGAATTTCATGATGCCTGTACAATTTTTGTATTCAGGTTGTGATTTCGATGCTAGATCGTTTACGTATGCAATGAAATTCTCTTGGCTCTGTGCGCGAAATAAAAAAAAAGCAGTTCATAAAAAGTCAAGAGTGTTACTCTTGACTTTTTTTATTGCTTTTTTTAGAGGAATTGCTTTAATTTAGAAAAATTGCTTTTTTTTTCGAAAGAAATAATCACTACACGGTGAGAAATAACAGTAACAGTAAATCTAATTTTCACTGTATCCAGTCTCGCTACACTCAAAACAGAATGTACTCTTCGACAGATAAGATAAGACCTAAAACACGAAAATTTGTTTACCGGTTTGGTGTGAAAGTTACAAGTAAAACTTTCAATTTTCCTCACACCATTGAGGTGCACTGTATCTTTACAAAATTAAAGAATTAGATTGCTTCTCGAAGATGTTTAAATTTAAATTTGAGGTTTTTTAAAAAAAGGATATCATCATGAATACATTTCTACTGCGGATGAAAAATTATTACCTTTCATTCATAGGCAGTGTTATCTTCCCATCGCAGAGAAAATGAGACCTCACCGAGGCAAATCAAGTCATCCAGGATTCTTGTGAAGCTCGGAGACTGAAACCTAATGACAAGTGGATAAAATAAATTATTACTTGGACCGCTGAACAATGCTATAAGAAAAAACTTTATCTTACCTTGTACCTTGTTGATAGAAGAGCAAACTGCATGTTTTCTCTAATCTGAATTTCTTTTCTATCCCCTTGCACTTTTTGAAAATTCACTAGTCACATTTATTAAAATTTCACTTTAGATCCTTCAATTTGGTTATCTTCACTGGTTATGTTTCACTAACCTTTTACTGTCATAACAAACATCTTTTGACAGCCGGGCAATCAGCCGGCTGACGACACTCGTTGCGCCTGCGTATTCGCAACTTCCGGCGTTCCATGTTTCAAAGCGGGAACGGCTGCTAAAAGCAGTAACTTCAAAATTAATTTTCTTTATGAAAATATATTCGAATAAATACTTCTATAGGTTTTTTGTATCCAGTTTTTTATTATCTTTATGATTCCGTAATCGAAATGTATTTTCAGAAAAATTCTGATTTAAACTTTACTCTCCCTTAAAAACTATACGTCAGAAAAAAAAATCGTTTATGTTGTTGAAAAGAGCTTGCAAAACCATTTAGAAATCATACCTTAAATCATTGAAAACATCGCCACAACACCCACAAAAAGACCTGTCCGACTTATAATTGTCACCCTGTAGATTACATTGCAACAACACCAACTGCAGCTTCGAATAAATAAAATACCATTTTCCAATAATAATTTAAATTCACGAAAATTCGCACCTCGATATAACTTGTATAAATCGAAATAGCCACCGGATTGGCCATGACCATCTTATTTTGGACAAAAATCTCTTTCATTCCTGCATACCAAAAATACCCTCAATATCGGGATTATGAAGATATCGACCGGTAAATCGGAACTAATCACCAAATTAACTTTATCGATAATAGTTCGTATGCATTACGTTGCAACAACACCAACCGCAGTTTCGAATAACTAAAATACCATTTTCCAATAATAATTTAAATTCACGCAGATTTGCACCTCGATATAACTTGTATAAATCGAAATAGCCACCGGATTGGCCATGACCACCTTCTTTTGGACAAAAAATTCTTTCTTTCCTACATACCAAAAATACCCTCATTATCGGGATTATGAGGATATCGATTGGTAAATGAGAAATAATCATCAAAATTAACTTTATCGATAATAGTTCGTATATTGTAACAACACCAACTGCAGCTTCGAATAAATAAAATACCATTTTCCAATAATAATTTTAATTCACGAAAATTCGCACCTCGATATAACTAGTATAAATCGAAATAGCCACCGGATTGGCCATGACCATCTTATTTTGGACAAAAATCTCTTTCATTCCTGCATACCAAAAATACCCTCAATATCGGGATTATGAAGATATCGACCGGTAAATCGGAAATAATCACCAAATTAACTTTATCGACAATAGTTCGCATACATTACGTTGCAAGAACACCAACTGCAGGTTCGAATAAATAAAATACCATTTTCCAATAATAATTTGAATTTACGAACATTTGCACCTCGATATAACTTGTATAAATCGAAATAGCCACCGGATTGGCCATGACCACCTTCTTATGGACAAAAAATTCTTTCTTTCGTGCATACCAAAAATACCCTCATTATCGGGATTATGAAGATATCGATTGGTAAATGAGAAATAATCATCAAAATTAACTTTATCGATAATAGTTCGTATATATTACATTGTAACAACACCAACTGCAGCTTCGAATAAATAAAATACCATTTTCCAATAATAATTTAGATTCACGAAAATTCGCACCTCGATATAACTTGTATAAATCGAAATAGCCACCGGATTGGCCATGACCATCTTATTTTGGACAAAAATCTCTTTCATTCCTGCATACCAAAAATACCCTGAATATCGGGATTATGACGATATCGACCGGTAAATCGGAAATAATCACCAAATTAACTTTATCGACAATAGTTTGAATACATTACATTGCAACAACACCAACTGCAGTTTCGAATAAATAAAATACCATTTTCCAATAATAATTTGAATTTACGAACATTTGCACCTCGATATAACTTGTATAAATCGAAATAGCCACCGGATTGGCCAAGACCATCTTATTTTGGACAAAACGCTCTTTTATTCCTGCTTACCAAAAATATCCTCGTTATCGGGATTTGAGAGTTGCGAACTAGGAAACCGAGAATTTACGATGTATTAATTATTACGATATATATTCAGCGAGCTTATCACTCAATCAATACAAGTAGAATGACCATGTATGATTCGACATTGCGGAAGTATTTGTTTTTAATTCTTTATTAAATTCGTTAAAAACGAAATATCCATCGACTGGCGCCTTTTTATGATCATACCCAAAATATCGTGGTTATCGGGATTTCCAAGTTACAGCTCAAGTAAAGTTGAATTATAAACAAATAATTTAAAAAAAAATATATTCTTAAATCGCATGCAAAATCAAATTCAATCATATTAGTAGATAATAATTTCAAACAACTGTTGCGCCCCGAATTTAATTAGTGTTATTTCGAAATTCGGTGGAAATAACTCCAGTAGTTATTTCCACACGCGTAGTCGACGTCATGCTGACGAGAGGCGAAGCAATATCGACCGATCAATCTTTCGATATTGTGAAATTGCAAACGCAGCAATTTTCGGCGAATTGCAGGTAACAACTGCAATTCACCGGCAGTCTTTGAAGAAGAGTCGAAGCTAACGGTTGAGCTCGGGGAAAGACTCGTGTAAATTATCATAGAAATACCCTTGTGAAATTATCTTGTTTCAATAAATAGAATTGTTGTTATTGGTACGCGCGAGTTTTCACTCCTTGTGCGGTAAACGATCCCTTAAAGAAAAGATCCTAGAGAACCGATCATGGCGACCTGATCACTCGTCGAGTTTCGGGCACAACACAACACATATCGTAATAATCGGATCTAGTACCCTTTAAAAAACGATTTTGGTCCGCCACCAGTCTGTATCGAAAGGTCTTTTTTTCTAAAAATATTCACCGAAAAAAAAGTATATATGGGTCATTCCACGGGATTTCGCACAAAAAAAACCCGACCGACTCCAATTTTCGCCTAATTTTTTTATATTGTTGACTATGTCAAACGGTGCGTCTGTGAATTTTTTTAGAATTTTATTCTTATATTTCGACGAGCCATAAAATAAAAGGTGAAAAAAATAAAAAAAAATCTGACGTCAAGTGGAATAATGATATCGACAAAAATAACTAGGTCAAAATTTTCGTAATTCAACACAGTTTACGGTAAAAATAATCAAAATAAAAAATAAACATAACTTCTATTTTATTTATGTCTTTTACCAAGAAAAGGTACCATTTCGCTAATTTGGCCCCCTCCGATTTCAATACAAAAAATCATGAATATACTACATGGAGACCCAAACATTTTAAGCACAAGCCCAAGATGGAGAACGCATTTTACCCATTTTTAAAAAAATATTTCGGGTAATTGATTTTTTTAATTTTCTTCCAATCTTCTGCGTATTTTTTTATGTAATTGGTAATATTAAAAGGAGCTTATGTGATTTTTTTCATAATTTTATATGTAGATGTATTCGATTCATTAAATGTAATCGAATTACAAATTTAAAAAATTGTATTTTCGTTGCGTCTTTTACAAAAAAAGGTCCCATTTCACTTATATGGACCTCTCCGATTAAGTTAAAAAAATAACAAAATTACTATACGCCTCAGGCGTATCTCGCGACGCTAGCGCTCGAGCGGCCACTGCGTGCGTAACGAGACGATCAGCTGATCGCACGCCCCAGGCGTACCCCAGGCGAATCTCGCGATGCCAGCGCTCGAGCGGCCACTGAGTAAGTAAGAAAGCGATCAGCTGATCGCTTTCTTTTTTTAAAATTTAAAAAATTTGTAATTCGATTACATTTAATGAATCGAATACATCTACATAAAAAATTATGAAAAAAATCACATAAGCTCCTTTTAATATTACCAATTACATAAAAAAATACGCAGAAGATTGGAAGAAAATTTAAAAAATCAATTACCCGAAATATTTTTTTAAAAATGGGTAAAATGCGTTCTCCATCTTGGGCTTATGCTTAAAATGTTTGGGACTCCATGTAGTATATTCGTGATTTTTTGTATTGAAATCGGAGGGGGCCAAATTAGCGAAATGGTACCTTTTCTTGGTAGAAGACATAAATAAAATAGAAGTTATGTTTATTTTTTATTTTGATTATTTTTACCGTAAACTGTGTTGAATTACGAAAATTTTGACCTAGTTATTTTTGTCGATATCATTATTCCACTTGACGTCAGAATTTTTTTCATTTTTTTCACCTTTTATTTTATGGTTCGTCGAAATATAAGAATAAAATTCTCAAAAAATTCACAGATGCTCCGTTTGACATAGTCAACAATATAAAAAAATTAGGCGAAAATTGGAGTCGGTCGGGTTTTTTTTTGTGCGAAATCCCGTGGAATGACCCATATATACCGTCGTATATGGCTCTAAAACCCTCTCATAGCGTACGAGGGCGGAGCGTAACATCGCGGTAGGTTAGTTGGAGGGGAAAATGCAGGGCCGTCGCACGTACACTTCAGACGGGCGCTAAAGAGGGGGCCCATCTTTTTTTTAACATGTACCGGGTGATGTTTCATTTGTACTTCGAAGACAAATTTGTCAAATTAGAAAACAAAAGACAGTGTGTTTTTTCAATAAATTTTATTATAAAATAAACATTTTATTTGCACAACGGATATTAATCTTAACTATCGATGCTTTTAAGACTTAGCATGTTTTTCATTGCTCTGCAATGCGGCTCTTAGCAGAGTTCGAATTTTTCGCAGCTCGTGCAAACTCGTAGGGTTACAATTCTCTTCTGTCTTCAACCACCTCGAAAGGATTTTGACTGATGCAAGAGCTTCTTTCGCCGTCGGCTTTTCCAGTACAGTTGCGTCGTCCTCCTCTTCAGCATCGTCACCATCACCTGTATGACTCGGTAATCGTTGGCAAATTGGAGTCTGCAATATAATTTCATACAACGCGCACGATATTAGAAAATAGCCATGTGTACTAATTATGTATACACACGTTGGGCGGACTCATCTGTACATTACTCAAAGAAAACAACGACATTTCATTAAACTTTCGTCATCAAATTTCCTAATTCACAAAACGTTCAAATTTATGAAGATAATATTACGATACGAGGCCGGAAAAACGTTTTGCAGCACGAGCCGAAGGCGAGTGTTGCAATCACACGAGCTGAGAAATCGTTTTTCCGGTGAGTGTCGTATACAATTTTACTTCACAAGGCGTGAAAATGGGGTTACACGCGAAACGTGCGTGAAACCGCGTTCTCGCACCGAGTGATATAAAAATCTGTATAACAAACTTCGCGTGTTGTAAGGGCTACAATCTCCTCGTCGGATAAAATTTGCGAGCCCGGGTCATTTCGGTCGTTATTCAACCATGACGCAGTATCTTCTTCTTCGCATGCACCACAACCGGGTATGCAATGAAGCATTTGCAACGCTTCCGAAACAGTCATCGCGTCCTCAGGAGGCTCTAAATCATGCGCGTCCGAAATGTGAAGATTAAACGGCTTCCATGCTTTTCGAATGTTTTCTGCTGTCACGGTGTCCCATGCGTCTGATACCATGTAACAACAAACTTTCAACGCGAAGCTTCTCAGTAGTTGCGTTACGTTTTCAGCACTATCTCCAAGCAAAAGTTCGCTGAGAACATTTTTTCTGTACATTCGTTTTAATTTCTCAATCACCCCTTGATCCATCGGTTGCATTATCGCTGTGACGTTTGGGGGAAACAAATCAACGACGAAATTCGGATGAGCGGCAATGCATTCTGGTGACAGCTTGTGCGAAGGCGCGTTGTCAATCAGCAAAACGACTTGGCCGCTTCTGCCCGTACGTCGCTGCTCCTCTCGAACTTCTGGTACAAAGCACTCGGTGAACCATTCTTCAAACAATTTCCGATCCATCCAACTACTTTGTTGATTCTTGTAAATTACGGGTAAAGTCTTCACATATTTGAAGCAGCGGGGGTTCTTGGATTTCCCTATGACGAGGAGTTTCAGTTTATGGGTTCCCGTTGCATTCGCGCAGAGCATGATAGTGATGCGATCCTTCATCACTTTCCGACCTCGTGCGGTGTGCTCCGACTGACTTGCGAGTGTTTTGTTAGGCAGCGACTTCCACTGCAAGCCACTCTCATCTGCGTTATAAATATTTTCGGGATCGTATCCTTTTTCGTCCACGTCGGCAGTAAAACGACGAAGAAATTTTGCCCAGCTTCGACGTCACTCGAGAGGCTTTCTCCTTGAATACTCAATTGACGAATCCCATGTCGCTCTTTAAATCTGTAATACGAAATATCGAAGTTCAATTTTTAAAGATTTTTTTGACAACCGTTAGTGTAAAAAGAAAATAATAAAAAGCCAAAATAGATTGGATACAACACTTTTTTTTCATTTTTTAAGAAGAATAAGTTTTACGGTCTCCATTACACTGTACGTATCGCATCAAGTAAAGATGCAGATTATAACATCAATAAGAGATCAATAATCGATAATGATTTCTAGTCAATCATTTGTAGTCAATATTTTCTAGTCAAGAATTTCTAGTCAATTGAAATTGTACCAAAATTATCTGATTCGGTGGAAGTTCACAGCTTTTAAAAAAATTCTCACCTCCACAGCCAACCGTTGCTTGCTTGAAAATTCTCAGGACCATTAATCATCCGATTGATTTGAATCGCTTTCATTTGCAGGATTGGGCCTGACACCGGCTCTCCGAGTAAACGTTTCTGTTGAAACCATTTAAACAATGCAGCGTCGAGTGGCTGGTTTTCCATGTTATTCATTCGCTTCTTCTTGAGAGAACCATCCTTGTCGGTTATTAAAGAACCATATTCCTCCACTTCTTTTCTTTTTCCTTTGATCCGACAAATCCTTGGGTGGGTTACGTTGTACTCAGCAGCCAGTTTCGTCACTGACTCTCCTTTCTCCAGCCGAGCTAGAATTTCCAACTTTTCGGAAAAATCTAGTCGCCGGTAATTACTGGTATGTTTGCTCATGCCGATTTTCTTTCAACAATACTGAAAATAATTATTGCAAGGTTATTTTATTGTTGTTGACTGTAAACATTTTTAGAGGTTATGTCTACCCGAATAGTGTTTCCGTATTAATCACACGTATCGCATGTCAGCCGAAATGTTCACATCCAATCATCAATGTTTATTATATGTTATAATTACTTACTTTTTATATATGTCCTCGCGCTTTTTTCCCCACGAAATGTCACATCGGCGTCACATCGACACGAAGAAACAAAAACTAGTGACGGCACTGCCCGAGTGTCAGGGAAGGGGAAGTTAGAACCGGTTCTCGCGCGCCATTGGTTCTTCAGATAGCGTACATTGTGTCTCTATTTCGTACGCTATAAGAGGTTCCACTGTACTTTCTTATAGTTGTACTTGTATGTACACGAGTATCAATAAAAATTAATTTCACTGTTAAATGATCCCCGGAAACGAAACGCGAGCGTTATATAAGGCTGATCGCAGACGACACCTCGGTCTACAGATCTATAGGTCTACACTGAATCCATTTATAATAAATCGGATAAATTCACAGAACGGATACCGAGATCTCAGAATGGGCAGAACCGATCAAAACACAAATAGGCGCAATCGAAAGATTATTTCAGAATTATATTGTAAACGTGTCATTGGAAATCCGTTCCGTAGCTTAGATTGCGAGTTATATTCATCTAAATTTCTAACGGACTTGGCGTCGAGACGCTACTGCATCTCTTCGTACATATATAGTATATCACAGTAGTGCATTAGGAAGAGTGGTTGCCGACAACACTCTACGGAGGGTCTCGAGGAATGGAGTGGGGAATATAGAGTGTAGGAATAGTAAAAGGCAATAGGCGTACTTAAGGAATACGCAATCAAAAAAATATATACTTCCACGCTTCATATTTGTACAAACTCACTTCAAAGCCATGGTGCTGACGTTCAGAGAACTATTATATTTCGTCCCTTTTAAGATTGACCTCGCAATTAGATTGTGATGTGGTGAAATTATAGTATCCCTTCTAACATGAAACAGAATACTTAATTAATGCATCTTTTTATAACACAGAAACAAGTTCTTGATATCGATCACTGCTTACGTCCCCTCAGGGCAGTCATGGACATTTCTCAAAGTCGGTATTATAGTTTAAATGTTACCCTTCTGTCGATGATCGGACTCTGGCCTTATCAGAAATTCAAGACATGGCAATTGTTTCAACAAATTATGTGTCCAATCAGTGTATTCACAGTAATGTTATCACAGGTAAACTTTTAAAGTGTTCACCACATATAGGTTTAATAATCAATACACAATCTTAGGCCATTAAGTTGTTCGAAATATGGGGTGACTTGAACGTTATGATCGAGTGTCTTACCCCGATGGGCGTCCAGCTTGGCGCTTTTATCAAGTTCATTAATTGCATTGCTAATCGTAAAAAGGTGAGCTATCGGAATGCATAGCAAGAAGTATCTAAAGCTAGTGAAAAAAATGCTTCGATCATAGATGACGAAATTATTGGAGACGATGAAGAGTGATTGGTCGGGTCTACGAAATGAAAAAGAGATCGAAATTCTAATGAAGTATGCAGAGAAAGGACGAAACCTTACAATTATATATACAGGTGATAAAATACCATCGCACGGAGAAAAATGGTTGCTCTGCAGTAGATATGCCAACCAACCGGTTGCCTTAATTGAATAATTGTAGCTACTTAATTTGTACATAACTATTCACTTAGTTTGTTATTAAATAATTGGGTAATCCTGTTTAATATATATTAACTATCAAATAGTGATTACTAAACAACTATTTTTCTCTGCCATTGGGTAAAAAATAAGGAGCACCTTTTTACATTAAGTGGTCCTTTATCGAATTATACCAAACAATTTTCAATAGTGTTCCTGTACTGTACTATATTTATTTACCTCACGATACCACTCTTGCCGAGAATTCTCAATGTAATAGTTCCGCTAAATGAGAGTCGGGCTCCCGTGTACCTGTACCAGACTCAATACTATGTAGATCCTGAGGAATATTTCATATGGATATTCTTGCATACCTACTTGGGTACGCTTGTAACAGTGACATGTGTCATTGCGGCAGACTCGATGTTTGCTTGTTACGTTTTGCACGTATGTGGAATACTTGCGGTTATTGGGTAATAAGTTGTGGATCTTCTTCCAACAACTCATGGGTGGACTGACCTGACGAAAACAGTTGATTGGTGCAAGAAAACTAACGAAAGCAAGTACACCGTAGTATGTTATAGGCGTGATCGTGGGTTGTTAATATTTATTTCTTTACCGACTATCATTGATCAATTTTAATGATGGAATATTGTGAAGCCTTCGCGGGTCTGAGACCGTGATCGCTAGATTCAAAGCGCGCAAAACCGAAGCCTAATTCATATTTGACTACTCCGAAATGTCAAATTTGAATTAGGCTTCGGCTTCGTACGCTTTGAATCTAGCGATCACGGTCTCATGTCAGATCCGAGAAGTGATTCGCAAAATTCCATAATTAAAATTGAACGATGATAGTCGATAAAAAAATTAATAGAAAGCATGTAAATTCGGTTGGTTTATTCACACCAATCCACGAGTTTTTGTGAGTTTTCATCAGATCAGTCTACGAGTGATTGTGCTGCATGCTTTGTACAAAATTTAAAAGCCATGACATGAATAGGTATCGAATAGAGAACTTGTCGCCCAAGAATTCCGATATGGACGTTGGTGTTCATTTCACTTCAAAAGGTGATGTCGACAGATGCTATCAAGAAATTGTATTTTGCATCAATGGGCACTATGGAGTTACGCAGTTTGTATTACCATTCGCATAGTAACTACTATCTATGATAGGGTGTCAAAAAATGCTTATGCGCAAAGAGCGTTAAACATTCAGGCTGAACGTGTGATGAATCCTCGCAAAAGGAGTGCAACGTAGCTCAATACTTGGAAGTGGGTGAAAATACATTTTTATTACGTCCTCAAAAAGAAAGTTTCTTATGAGTTTTTTTTGTATTAACATGAAAGAACTGTTAAAATGGCATGGAATGTTCATAAAAACGGCACAGTAAAGATGTTTGCGTGGATGTATGTTTAAATGTGTAGAAAAATTTTAATCCTTTCTTTCTTACAAATTATTTAGCTATAAGCGATCGAATTTAAATTTGGTTTCTCGATACAGCAAGAGTGTTCATATATTTAATACAATTTTCTTAGCAATTTGAATCATGATTTTATGATTTTTCAAATTTCCTGCATGTAGTTGATAAAAATATTCGAGTTTATAGAATATTTATTTTTTAAATTCACAGTAACCGAATATTATAAAAGAATAGAAAACTCAAACATTAAATGTATTTGAAATACTGTTTCACTATGCATTCGAGCAGTTCACCCATTGGGAACTATCGGGTAAATTGATCCACAGAAATTGAAAAATAATCGATTTTTTTCGATATTGCAAAGGTTGAGAATCGGTAGAAGATTTTCATCGTGTGATTAATTACATTTTCTGAAATTTCTTTCTTCACTTTGGATTTCACAAATTGATAGATGTCACGCTTAAACTTTCTGTAAGAACAGCCTTACATCATATAATATCCAGTATAGAATTTTCGGAGATACCGGCTTTCACAAAATTCTATATTGAATATTATTCAATGTTAGGCCATTTAAGTTTACCTTACCTCAAAATTATCGAATTGTTAAAGAAGTTACTATTTGGTATTGGTATTGATATTGATTGTACATTGTATTACTATTGCCATGTTACAAGGGAGGTTAGTGGCAATGGAAGGTCTGTTATATTTTCTTTTAATTTTACACAATACGGCTAACTTTATACATATAAATACGTTATCTTATGTGACGTATTTTTCTTGAGCGTAACGATAATCGGAGTTAAACAAAACGGGAACCGTCACCTTCGGCTGTCCACCTTCGCTAGCGCATCCGTAAACCCGGTAGGCGCCAGTTAATTTTTGTTCCACCGGTATTAACGAACCGGTATGCCTGCGGAATCAAGTGAGGCAAGCTCGATTCCAATAAGATCGGCAGTCGGGGCATAACGGCCGATCAAGAACACAAAACACTCACAAATCGAGATCATTGCTACTTTTTGGGGACGCGTCAAAGTAGCAAACGCAACGGGATGCACTGGCGGGAGCGAACGGTTGCGGAAACGCACGGCCGCTCAGGCTGCTCGGTTTTGGTAGAGAGGGTCGAGGTTGGCCCAATGAATAGCGTTATTTTCGATTAAAATCGAATCACGGTAGCTTAGATAATTTTAAAAAATCCGAGAGCCATCCACGGAATAGGATTGCATTAAATAATGCACGAGAGCTTACGTAGCGCATCGAGATCCTGAACATCGGCAGCGCATGGCATAGCCATGCGCGCGTATCGCGAAAATCACGTAGGTTGACTCTATAGTCGGCCACACGAGAACTTTAACCGATTTCCGTATATATTAAATAATTTAAGAGAACGGGAACAACTCACCGAAAATCCGTTGACGGGTTCCTGGAATCGGGAACTACAATCCATAGGATGACGCGGTACCAGTACGTGCACTCTTGCACTACACTGCACGAGAACTTTCCGATTTATTCAATCGGAATAAAATTATCGAAGCACTCGTATGCATAGCATACGCCGCACACGATATCACGGGAACACACACCGTACTCTAAGGAGTACGCGAGAACTGCGCGACGACGCGCGCGCGATCGACAGAAAAACTTGTCAACACGGGAGCGGATTAACTGCTCGAGGCACCTCGGCGGTGTCCCGAGCAAGACTGATTGTCTCCAGCAATCATCGAAAACTCGACATTAATAATATTCTATGTCTTCCCGAAATTCCTTGCCCGAGAGCTACTGCCCTCTGTCACTCGAACAATTTCTCAACTATACGGGAGCGCAATTAATGCCGGTAACATACGAAATCTGTACAGTCGCCTCCCTTAGTGCTTCACGCGAAAACGGGCCTATACTGCACATTTTACTTGACACTAGGATGCCCCATCCTATGTCAAAACTAACAAATCTCCACCCGTTCTCCAGCGCAATGCACTCTCGCTATCGGGCGCCGGATTTGCACCGGTCTATAACTAACTGCAAGACTCTTGTCGGCAATTCTCATCTGTCGGGCTGCTCGTTTCGTTGTGCCCTCATCCTCGCGACAGACTCGAATATGCCGAACTTTTAACATAACAAAAAAAAGAACGAATCGGACTCAAAAGGCGGAAGATAACTGAACAAAAAAAAAATTGGTAACTTAGGCCTTATTCGTCAGAAATAACTGTTCGAGGAGAGGCAGAAACGAAAGAACGATACCATCGCCAACCGAATATCCTTGTGAACGAGATTTCACAAAAATCACGTCACACTTATTACATACATTACGTTATAACCGGCTTCCCTTTTTTATCAGGAGGGGGAAGGGGTTAGTGAGAAATAAAGAATAAACCAGAAAATATTTATAAGAAAAAAAATTACCAACAGTCTATTTAATAACAAAAATCTCGATGACGGCAACCAAAGAAAAACTCGCTACAATCACTCGAAATACACTAAATATAATCTCTCGAATTAAATAAATATCCGGGCAAGGGGGGGAATTTTCACTAACGGGGAAAAATAGAAATAATTGAATTCACGGGAAAAAATAGAGATAATTGAATTTACGGGAAAAAATGGCAATAACTGAATTTACGGGGAAAAATGGAAATAATTGAATTTAAGGGGAAAAATGGCAATTATTGAATTTACAGGGAAAAATAGAAATAATTGAGTTTAAGGGGAAAAATGGCAATAATTGAATTTACGGGGAAAAATAAAAATAATTGAGTTTAAGGGGAAAAATGGCAATAATTGATTTTACGGGGAAAAATAGAAATAATTGAGTTTAAGGGGAAAAATGGCAATAATTGAATTTACGGGGAAAAATGGCAATAATTGAATTTACGGAGAAAAATAGAAATAATTGAGTTTAAGGGGAAAAATGGCAATTATTGAATTTACGGGAAAAAATGGGCGCCAGCTACGTATCGTGTAGCTACGTTAGTTTTACCGGTCACACGACGCAGTAAACTCCTAAACCAATCGCAAGAAAAATACACAATAAAAAACAACACTCGAGACGGCTAGCTAAATGGCGGATAACGGAAATTTGCGGGAGATCTGTCACTGCTTAGCAGGTAGAGGGGAGACCAGAGGGGTCAGGGGGTGGATTCTCGCTCATCGTAGCAGCTCAGCTGAAGTGGCGGGCCGACCGGCGTCTTCTTCCTCGATGCTCGGAATCGTCGCTGATTTTCCGCGGCTCCCACAAGCAAGATAGCGCGGCGAATGGGAGACCGCGCGCCTGGGGATTGGTCCACGGGTCAAGTGCAGCAGGCGGCAATATTCGAATCAGCATTTCTTTCGGGAGGTGATTGGCAGCGAGGCAGCGTGGAGAGCAGGGACGCGCCAGTCTCGCGCGTTCCCTCTGCCTACGCTCTAACCGCGGACCTTAGCCCCGGCAGCGACGGCCATGCAGCTCCGGCGTCTTCTCCCGGCCGGCGCCACGTTCAAACTCTACTCTAAACACGCACATTCACACACACACAATCATCCATCCATTCGGGCCAGGGGGAAAACCGGAACAAATCATACGCAAAACTCGATAAAGAAAAAGAACATAAATCATAGTAACGAAGCTCGATATAAAAATAAAACTAAAAAAAAGAAACAGACATTTACCATACGCCGCGGGAGTGGTGGCCTCCAGCTGACCTGGCGCACACTGAGCATGCGCCGTGTTACAACGTATATTGTTACAAAACCGATCTTGTCCTCAAGGAATTTATTAAATATTACCCCCTGGGATATTTTTAGTTTCGATCTTCTTTTGTTGTTTCTCCGGAAGGAGTAAGTGATGTTGAGGATTCATGTACTGGACCCGATGGAGGAGTGTAGGAAAGGAATAAACCTCAGATATCCCGGTGCTACTAGGCTAGGGATGTCTCATCATTGGCTCAGGAGATGTATATATTATTATTACTAGGATCTTATTGTGGCTCGCGCGCTGCGCGCGCTCGCAATCGCCCCCCACCCAAGGGTGCCACCTCCGAAGGGTACCACCCCCCCCCCGAGGGTCCCCCCCAAGGATGCCCCCCCCCCCCCTCAGGGTGCTCCCCCCCCTTCCGCCAAGCCCTGAGCCCGAATTATTCTAAGTCCCTCGATTCTTGACACGGCGGCGGCGGCGGCGAGATCTTTTTATAATATAGAGAGATTATTATTCATATAGGGGAAATTTTATGACTTGATTCGCTCAGTCGATTATTGCAATTCACTAGATGAGTGGATTACAATAATTGAAATAGTTATTCGCGAAAATAGATAAAAATTAGGGAAGATTCTAAGGTCATACACCGAGCTGACGACGGTGTATGGAGCGTGCATAGCTCATCGCCAAGTGATTCTAATGACTACGTGATTTTTCTTGAGGTGCTTTTTGAGGGTAATCCGAAAGAAAGAGATCCTCAGAGAAGTACAAGCGGGTGCTTCTTCATCATCGGAAACTGTTGAAACCTTTTTACAGAAAATGCTTTTTTTATATATAAATAAAATAATAAACAATGTGGAAAATGACTTCGAGTTCGGTTTAGGAGAATGGAGTAATTACGGTACCAAGTGAGTTGGGCTACCTCCAGGAGTTCATCTAATAGAAACTTGGTCCCGCATTTATTTAGCCATATCTAAAATACCGCGGAGACTACACTCAAATTGCCTGTTACAGTATACCTGTATACCCGTTCGAGATCCACGTGAGTTGGGCTATCTCCAGTAGTTCCTTAGAGGAAACACTGGATCTCGAAAAATAAACACGCAACTATAAATAGCAGGAGGCTAATTGGATTACGTAACGTCTAATAGGATTAACCCTTTATTTTCTATAAATAGACCGCAACAGCGTCTCGAAAGGTGCGCAAAAACGCGTCTCGTCGTTTGGAACTCATAGCGTGTAAAAGAACTAGAGCTCTGGGACGACACAGCGACTTGTGTTGAAATCTGTGCCTACGGATCGTCAATGCCAAGGCCGCAAAGTAAAGCTGTATGGTATCTGTATTATATCGCCATAAGTGTGTGTATGTATATCTCTGAGGCGAGCGCGCGACGAGAGCGCGAGTAATGTTTACCTGTTTTTCTGTATAGTCTCGGAGACAGTCTCCGCGCCTATACAGATAGCCGGCACCGTACTGCGCCCGATATACCTATAGCTATCTCCAAAAGATCGAGAACCATAGATACCTCGCATAGGCTATCGGTTTTAGTCTTTTTTAACCGTTGTCGATTTCTCTAATTGATTCGAATGTAGGGGACAATGCAATATTGTGGCCTACTGTAAATATTTTAATTGAATTAAGGGCCGCTGCAATATCGGGGCTTAATCGTTTAGATTTATAAAGGGCAATAATAAGAAATAGTTCAATCGAATTAAGGGCCGATGTAATATCGGGGCTTAATCGATCAAAAATAAAAGAAAAATAATAATAGATAGTTTAACCGAATTAAGGGCCGATCCAATATCGGGGCTTAATCGTTCAAACTTATAGTTAAATAAAAAAATAATAATAATAACAAAGAAAATTAAAAGTTCTTAGAATTTGTCTACTGAAAATAGAGGGCCGATGCAATATCGGGGCTCCTTTCAATAAACAAACAAAAATCAATAATTTTTCCTCTCTTTGCTATTATCAACAAAAATAGTGAAAAGGAAGAAATTGATTTGTTTAGGATAGGAAAGTGGAGAAGTTAACAGTAGGGGCTGACGCAATGTCAGGGTCTACTGGAGCTGGGCTTGCTCAAGGGAAAGTACCATGCGGGTCAGTGCGATACTGAGGCACATGGGTGAGCCTGGGCTTTGCTCAGAGAGGAGTTGCGAGGGCCAACGCAATGTTGGGGCTCGCAAGCGGACGATAGGGAGATCCTGTAAGGATGAAAGGTAGGTAATAAGTAAGGGCACAGTATCGCGTGCGGCCGACTTATATACTCGGCTCCCCACCGCTGCTTATCACTCTCGGAGAGTAGTGGTGCGTATACGCGTCTTCTAAGGACGCCTTATTCTTCTCGTGTGCGTGTGCTTCGGTATCAGTTACTCGGGGGTATAGAGGGTCCCGTTACAATATACATACTTCGTTCTATTTAAATAATATAAAAGCTCGTATTTTTAAAGCGGTAATTGTGAGCAAAAACAAATTATGTAGTTTACTAGGTGAAATCGCGCATTATATTTTTGGCACTGCGTTTTCATTTGGTAAGAAGTGGGCACGCATTCCCTCGACCGCTCTATACTGTGGTAGCAGGTGTTTCTAGCCTTTCTGTCTGCCTAGAGTTACAACACGGAAAAATGCTTTCATAGTTCAGTACAAGCTTAAGGGGCACCACTAGTGTGACGGTGCAAAAAAATTGATTTTTCGGAATTTATTAAAAGAACAGTAGTGCGCCGTATGTTTTCGAATTTCGAGGATACAGTTGTATATCTGTTATGTATAAACATAATATTTTTGGAATGATAATATTTAATTTTTATCGCTATTTCTCGAGCCTCAAAAAAAAAGATCCTCCCACTGCTGCAGTGATTGCGGCCTTAAGAAATAAAAAAAGGAACAAAAAGCATGTTAAACTACAGCATATTTCGCGTACAATGATGCACATTTATGGAAAAAAATTAAAATCCAAATAAACGGCGGATTTTTTTTTAAAGTTTCGAAATATGTGTGAAAATTTTGTGGTTTTTTGCATGCCACAATTACATTTTTTTTTCATTCGTAAAACTGGAGGGGCATTGTATGGAAAAATAAATAATAAGCAAGCTAAAAAAATTCAATCCGATTGGGTAATTCGTTTTCGAGTTAGAACTGCAGCAAATTCGAAAAATGCCGTTTTGAGAAAAACTACATTTTCGGATATACCTACCTAGAGCTGCTCCAAAATATAAAACAGGCAACGGTGGACGACAACATTCATAGGTGCTTACCTGTTATAATAATAATAATAATAATATATATTTGCAATTCCCCCCTTTTTTTTTTTTACATGTGTTTTGTGTGTGTGTGGGCTGTGTGTGTGTGTGTGTGTGTGAGCTGGGGTTTGCGAGACCATCGACCGAGGTCTTTCAGCCTGTGTTGTGTTTGTGTTGTGTTGCGTGTTTTCTTTAAATATTTGAAATACATAGGTAAATACATAGTAAGTAAATATTAGTGTAGATAGAGAGATCATCTGGAGTGGAGGATTCACTTTAGATTCGCCGGCCATTGAGATTCGCTTTAGAGATCGTCGTTGTTCCTCAAATTTTGTAGCGATTGAAGTATTGTTTCTGTTGGGTGTTTAAAGTTTCTTCTTCTTCCTGATATTGGTAGGCTGAGTTGCGAGATAGTCTCAGTGTTTGCGTGGGAGAATCTTGTGTTTAGTTCCGTAATTCTTCTGCCGAGTTTATTGATTTTGGTTGCTGCATAGAGTGTTTCATTTCGGGGGTTGTGTAATTGGTTGTTTGGGTAGCGAATTCTTGTTATTTTTCTCAGGGCTGTGCGTTCTGCTACCTCCAGGATGGCTATTGTTGATGCTTTGGCGTTGGCGTATATCGGATGTCCATATTCCAGCAGTGGTGGAATTATCATTGTGTATATTTGCGTTTGTGTTTTTACGTTTATGCCGAGATTTTTGTATGTTAGGCTGGTGAAGTGTTTGGCTCTTGTGATGGCTTTCTTTTTGGTGAGGTTTGCGTGTTGTTTGAATGACAATCTGGAGTCGATGTTGATGCCCAGGTATTTGGCTGTGTTTTTTCCTGCGATGATGTTTCCGTTTATGTTGATGGATGGCGAAGACTGGTTTAATCGGTGGTCGAAGAGAATGACCTGGGATTTGTTGGGGTTAGGTTTTAGTCGCCATTTGTTGAACCATTTTTCTGTTTGTGTCATTAAGGTCTGTAGTTCTTGTGTTGCTTTGATTATGGATTTATCGTGTGTGACCAGAGCTGTGTCGTCAGCGTATTGGAGTATATATTTTTTGTTGTTGAAGTGTTCTGCCACGTTGTGTGGATGGTTATAGATGTCGTGTGAATATACGTTGTATAATATTGGAGAGAGCGGTGATCCTTGTGGAACGCCTTGCTGCGGTACGAAGCTGGGGGATATTTTGTTTTTAATTTTTATCTGGAGCTTGCGGTGTGAGAGAAATTTGTCTGTTATGTGAACGAGGTAGCTCGGGCATTGCAGATGTTCGAGTTTGAATAGTAGGCCCTTATGCCACACACTATCGAACGCTTTGTTTATATCGAGGAAGAGGGCGGATGTTTTCATTCCTGATAGCTTTGCTGCCTGGGTGTTTGATGTTATTATTGCAAGAGGTTGCGTAGTGGATTTTTTTGGGCGAAAGCCGAACTGATAATTTGGGATTTTATTTTCTATTTTTTCGGATATTTTGAGGGCTACGATTTTTTCGAAATTTTTCCAGGATGTAGCTTGACCTCAGGCAATAATTATATATTTTTAGTATGTGACTGTGGATTTCGGGGCTCAGTTTTTTCAGGATGATGTTTGGAATTTGATCGTGGCCTGGGGCGGTGTTCTTTGATTGCCTAAGGATTTGTGCGTATGTTTCTATGCTGATTGTTTCCATTTCTGTTTGGGGCACGGTGATGTTTGTGGTGAAGTTGTTGTACCAGTCGTTGACCATGTTGTAGTTTTCTCTGTCGTATTGCGGATCGTCGTCTTCCTTAAATGCGTTTTTGAAGTGTTCACTAAATAGTTCAGCCTTCTCTTGGTCGGTTTCGTATTTTACTCCGTTGTGCGTCATTTCCGGTATTGAGTAGAATTTTTTGTATTTTAAGAGTTTTTTTATATCGTTCCAATAGGTTTTTCCTCTTCTCTTGTTTATGTTTTTACATGTTTCGAGCCATTTATGGGTCCGATATTGGTCGATGAGCGTGTGAGTTATTTTGTTGAGTTCATTGATTTTGGTCTTATGTTCCGGGACGTTGTACAGCCGATATTCTCTATACATTTTTCTTTTTAATTTTAATAGACGGATTATGTGTGGCGGCAATTCGTGTGTGTAATATTGTTGTGTGTGAGTTGGAGTGTTATTTCTTGTTGCGGTCTCGAGTTTGTTGAGAAACTCTGATATTGTGTGAGGGTTCATCTCGTTGTTTATGTTTCTTACGTGCGTTGTGATCTCTTCGTTTATTTTCTCGATGTTTGCTTTGGCAAATTTTGGAGTTCGCTGGCTTTCAGGTTCGATTCGTACATTTAGCTTAAGCGATATCTTTATGGCGAGGTGGTCAGAGCCTAGGTCAGGGATGGTTCCTGTTATATATATTATAAATTTAGAAAGTAGCGTCCTTAACACTATTGTAATATTCACAATGCCGATAGATCCCGAATACTAACACAGATACGGTCCCGCAATTCGCGACCGTTACTGACCGAGGAGCTGCTTAGAAGGCTGGATCTGGAAAACTATTTGAGATATGCCCTTGAAATTTTAACATATTACCCTTGACGGTATAGAACATCCAAAAATGCAAAAAAATCGATTTTTTTCAAGTGCTACACTAGTGTAATACTCACTCTTGTAATATTCACAATGCCCTTAATACCATTCCAGTAGAGATTTGGGTTTTTCTCTACGCTTCGTTGGTCTCTCAACCCATTTTTTTTGCAGTTTATCTGTTCATAAAGATATCTGTTCGCATGCATTAAGTCTTTGTATAGGGTTGAGTATCTGGAGATTTCGGCCGCTTGGAACTCTTCGTTCCTAACTTTTGTTGTGAGCGCCTCCGTTATGCGCCGTAAATTTTTTTTGCGACTGTCGCACTTTGGCTCACAAATACCTCTGCGAGCCCCAGTTCTGTTGTTACATCCCTGTAACCACAATAAATTGTTTTTTATTATTTTAAAAATATAGTAGTTTTGTCAATCATTCTGCAATTAAATTGCAGAATGGTTGACAAAGCTAAACAGCCGTAATAATAATTCGTTAAAGCATGGATGGATGAATGCAGCATGCGTGAAATACAAGTCGAGAGGCGAAGCATCTCTCATGTCCTTTGAGATGTTTACCGCGGAAGTCACGCAGCGAAGTTCTGCCAAACGGCATTTTTTGTCACGTAAATTCCTAGTTGCTAAGTTCTCCCCACTGCCCAATAAGGAGGAAATTCCTCTTTACTGGATGATGGGGAGGACAATCGAGTTCAATCAGCGAAAGAACTAGCAACTCTTTCCCTGAAAACACAAAAATCTTCACCAAACTTCCTCAGCATAGATCTTAATATCTGTTCGCGTGTAGGCGGGACAGTGATCGACGC
Source organism: Ephialtes manifestator (assembly GCA_963970395.1). NCBI lineage: Eukaryota > Metazoa > Arthropoda > Insecta > Hymenoptera > Ichneumonidae > Ephialtes > Ephialtes manifestator. Next base: position 8,254,443 of record OZ019970.1, read on the forward strand.
GGGTACTTGTGCGGGCTAGTTAAGTGTAATATTACCGAATTCAAAGTGATTGTACCACACATTTTTCAAGTGGGTCTTAGGCCAAGAACGGAACGGAACTCAGTGGCTTCCTTCGGTGCCGTTCGCCTCCCTACTAATTCTGGCTGTCATGGTACTTGCGGTACAGTCGGGGAATAGTCGGGTAATTCCGAAGGACAAGTCGCCCCAAAACTTGTAAAACCTTGTGAGTACGTGCATGCATGTATGTGTGAGGAAATAGATTTAATGCAATAACATTCGGCCGCGAAAACCGCGTTTACAGTAAGATAAAATGTTGGAAATTGTACGGAACGAAAACCAATGGAACATCTAAAATATATGGAATTTAACTTTAATAATTATTTCATCTAAGAAAAAAACCGAGAGTCAATTTTTATTCAGAGATCAGGGATCGGGCCCGTATGGGACGACGGCAAGACACCCCAGAAAAAAGGTAAGTTCAGGAAATAAAAATCCCGAGTCACGCGGAACGTGACAAATTAATTGGTGGCAGCGGTGGGATGCTGTCTTGCCAAATTCCCCCTTTGAAAAAAAAATGTATTGCTGGGAATAAAAATTAATTTTTTTTGTTAAATCGTGTCCTCACTTTGGTTTCCATTCTAGGAATTATATGTTAAAAAAAAAATTTTATTTCGATTTTTGTTTTTTTTAATTCAACAAAAAAAAGTAAAAGTTCAGTTTCCTTTTCTTACATATTAGTTGAGAGAAGAGGTAGAAAAAAAAAAGAAATCGAAAAAAGAAACCCTACATGGTCCGACGCGAAAATAATTTCGGTGCAGTAATCGGATCTGGACCGAATGTTTGCATTTTCACCGCCCCCGATCTTGTAGGAGGACAAGGTGGTTTTATTCTCGATACGGGAGCCGTAGTAAATTTAATTAAACTCTCGTCTCTTAACCCGAACGTACACATTAATAGCGACGCAATAGGTCAACTGACTAATCTCGGTTTTGAGACACTTGGAACCGTGAATATTCAAGTATCCGAGGCATTTTTCGAATTTCATGTTGTTGCAAATTTTCCTTTCGCTTGCGACGGAATAGTCGCTGCAATATAAATCAAGAGAAATAATATTCTTCCCGTAAATAATATTTGATAAATCGCTAAATTTTTATTATTTATTAATTACACGCCTAACCATGACGCAAAACGGAACCAACGCGACCGCGAATGCGACGGCTCTGGACGCGACTCAGCTAATGTCTACCATGAATAGTATGGTGGAGAATTTATCACTGCAGAATCGCATCCTAAACATACCAACGTATGATGGCACAAATATGGCCCTGAAGGATTTCCTTCAGGATGTCCGAAATTGTTCAACCTTCGTACCTCCCGGCGCGGAAGCAGAATACGTGAGCGGCGTAATATCTCGATTACGCGGCAACGTACGAAATTGCGTTTACGGAAAAACGATTAATACCGTTACAGAGTTAATATCCACGTTAAAATCACGTCTCGCGAGCGGAAAAACTTTCGATTATTACGCGAACGAAATCTCGCGAGCTCGCATGAAACGCGACGAAACCGTGGGTCAATTTTTCGATCGAATAAGAATTCTCCTAAGTAGCGGCCATAATGCCTGGAGAGAGGAGAATTCTCTCGATAGAGGAAACATCGTTCTCGATACGACGAACGATCATTTGAGCAAAATTGCTCTACGCTCGTTTATTGACGGTTTACCGACAAACCTCAGCGAACCCGTAGATATGAGAGAGCCAATGACTCTCGAAGCAGCTTTTAAACTTGCGGAGCGACTTGCAATCCGTAGCTCTCGATATAGCCGAGCCAAATCCGACGAGGACTCACATGTGCGAGGACTCACGACGCACGACAAGAAGGATCGCGAAATTGGGGTCCTGACTTAAGATCTCCTTCGCCGGCCTTCCGACGCACAGATTACGCAGATCGTAGTCGATACCGTACGCCAAGCCCCGCTCGGCCTAATAACTTTTCCTCATCGAGCGGATTTTATCCTACCGGTATCCTTAAACCGGAACGTCCTTATCCATCCCGAGAACCGAGCCCAATGAACGAACGAAATCACGATAATTGTGATCCACGAACGTGTTGCGCTCGTGGCCGACGATGTGTAGGATGCCCATTAAATCGACGCCTGCATTTTTCTATGGATTCTCCAAGATCTGGCCAAAAGATGCGTGAATTGGAACCACCCTCGTTTCCACGAGAGCAAGTAACAACCAATCCACGACCATCTGGGGCCGAGACGAGTACGATTGCGCAATTGGGTGGTCGATCAGGTACCACCGCAGACACGCGTCGTAAAAATTCTCAAGAACCACACGAACAAGTACGGATTGTTCTGTGGACGGCGATTATTGGTGAGTCACCCGTAGTTCGTCTACGAGCTCCTGAACTTCTTCGCAGCAGCGAAAAATTCCTCATCGACACCGGCGCGGACATCAACATTATAAAGTGCGAAGTTCTTAAAGGTAACGTCGTTATAAATGTCGATGCAAGCGTTCGCATTTCAGGAATCACCGAGAATTATCTCCGCACACTAGGAACGGTACAATTACACTTCACTGAAGTGCCAAATATTTTCCATGTGGTTGATGATCTGCCGATAAAATGCGAAGGAATATTGGGAAAACCTTACTTGCGGCAGGAGAGAGCGGAAATCTCCTTCAATTATAACACTCTCGTGACACAAAGCGAGCCTGTACACCCTAAGCCATTCATCAGCTCCGAGCCTATACAGGAACAGAAGACGTTGCTCGCTTGCTCGCCCGTAGTGCCTGTACCAAGAATTCATCGCGTAAGGGCGCGCGCTCGCGAGCCTATCGCCCTTGAGATAACGAACCCGGAGCTGAAGGAAGGTTATCTCCCTCGCATCGAAACAATCAGCGGATTATATATCGGAGAAGCTCTGGTCTCGCAGCAAAACTGAATCTGTCACCTAATGGCTGTAAATACTTTGGATGAGGATGTGAACATCGAAATAACTCCTCAAGCATTAATCCCATTCGAATATTCCAGCCCTGATTTTGAATTTCAATTTGAGGATGTCAGTTCCACCGATGAGGATACGGAACCGCCGACGGATCGAGTAGAAACTATTTTGGAAGCTCTCCGACTGGATGACCTGAACGAAATCGATCGAGATCATGTCAAGAGCCTGGTAGAAGAATTTCCAAACCGATTCAAGCTGTCAAGAGATAAATTACCGTGCACGGATCGAGTAGCACATAAAATCCCGACGGTTGACGAGATTCCTATCAACACACGACAATATCGCTTCCCGGTGATACACAAGGAAGAAATTGAGCGGCAGATAGACAAAACTCGGCGATAAGGTTATCGTGCCGTCACAATCACCGTATAATTCACCTGTCTGGATCGTACCAAAAAAACCGGACTCGCAGAGACGTCCACGAATGCGCATGGTAATCGACTTTAGAAAATTGAACGAGAAAACCATCGCAGATGCGTACCCTCTGCCAAACATCCTGGATATACTGGATCAACTCGGTCAAGCTAGATACTTCTCGACCTTTGATTTAGCGAACGGATTTCAGCAAATACCCATGGATTCGTGCGACTGATCAAAAACAGTTTTTTCCACTCCAAACGGACATTATGAATATGTCAGGATGCCCGAGGGACTGAGAAATGCTCCAGCTACGTTCCAGCGTTTAATGGATAATGTTTTGCGAGGTCTTCAGGGCACTGAATTATTCGTTTACCTAGATGACATTGTCATCTTCGCGAAAACTCTACAGGAACATGCTTTGAAGGTAAAACGCCTGATGGCTCGACTGGAAGAAGCAAGTCTCGTCCTGGAACCTGATAAGTGCGAATTCCTAAGAAGGGAGGTCGCTTATCTTGGCCACATAATCGGTCGAGACGGAGTGCGACCTGATCCCAAGAAGCTGAGAGCAGTGGAAAGATGCCCTACTCCAAAAACTCAAACAAATATCCGTCAATTCCTGGGACTTGCCGGTTATTATCGGCGTTTTATAGAAAACTTCTCCGCTCGTGCAAAACCTCTTTCTGATCTTCTGAAAAAGGGAATGCCATTCGAGTGGGAACAAGAGCAAAACAAAAGTTTTCGGGACTTACGTAAAGCACTATGCAAGGAACCAGTGCTGCAGTACCCGGATTTTTCGAAACCTTTTACTGTTACTACGGATGCCTCAGACATTGCCGTCGGAGCGGTACTTACTCAAGAAACTGATGGCTACGAAAAACCAATAGCATATTTTTCTCGAATACTTACCGGTGCTGAGAAAAATTATTGCACAACAGAAAAAGAGTGTTTGGGCGTGATCGATGCTCTCGAGCATTTTCAACCGTATGTTTACGGTAGAAGATTTAAACTGATCACGGACCACGAACCTCTCAAGTGGATCGGTTCTATGAATGATCCCGTAAAACGCTTAATACGTTGGAGATGGCGACTACAAAATTACACATATGATTTTGTGTATAAACCTGGACGTCTCAACACCAACGCTGACGCATTATCCAGAAATCCCGTCAATTCTGCGAGCTCATCATCGAATGAATCAGAATTGCCGACAGAAGGAGTGCAGCTGCTCCCTATACAGAAGGAGACTCAAGGAAGAGGTAGGCCAAGGCTGAATTCTGACCCTGCCCGAGTACCGTCGAGCTGAGCTAATCAGCGAAAGGTGGACACAGAGAGAGCGAAGAAAACAATAGGAAAGCCTACTGCACTTGAGAGGAGCGCAATCGCTACGCGTACGCGTGCAGCTCTGGCAAAGGCGGGCGCAACTTCTATCGTTCCCCCACCAGCAGCAGCAAGCACGAGTCAAGAGGAATCGGATCCTCCGGTACAGAGGTTACACAGAAGTATGCTCCCTGCACCCCTTCTACCCCAAAAAGGGCCCTCTAAATTAACCGGAGTAAAGGAAAAACCGGAAGAAGAAGATGCAGCCTCGAAATCAGCCGAACGATCAACCGAAGAAGAATTGTCAGAAGTATTCTGCGAGAAAGAAGCGCCTGTTATGGTATCGCCGCCAGAAAAACCTGAAAAACTGGATGTTGCGTTGTAACATCGCTCGGTGCGTGTGTGTATATGTTCATGTGCCCGCGCTCGCATGGCGACTAAGCAGGGAAGCGGAAAGTGGCGGCAGCACGTTCGCGCGCGCTTCCGTTGCCCTCATGGGAACGCGGTTTCCCGCGCTTTTTGGTGTGTGGGAATCCCGTGGGCTACGGGCGGGTTCCCGAGTCAGTAGAGTACGAGCTCTGGACATGTGAACACGTAATCTAACAGATTATCTAACAGTTTCCGAACAAAGGAGAGAAAAGGAATATAAGTGAAATTTCTTATGCATGCTACCAAGTGGTAAAGGGGTTACTGTGCATGCAAGCTTTGAGTGTTGTTATAAACAAAACTTTCGCCAGTTTGGTTTTAACTCAACGTGTGGTCAACCTTAACGAGGTTGAACCAGCTCGTCCGACAAGACGACATACCATTGTGTTAGCAGCACGCCAATTTGAGCCGTGACTGTTAATTCATCAACCGTGCGATTATTCAGTGTGATTTATTGATAGAATTAGCGATAGATTTTGCGTTCTATAAACCGTTCGAATCGTGCACATGCGCGCAACACGTCGCCACTCACTAACGTTATCTTTTTCATCTTAACCGTTTTCATTGTATTTAATAAATGGGTTTTTTATGCCTTTCAGGCTTTTTCCCATCAACCCGTGTTTCTTAATTTTAGTTTAGTTATTCCCATCCATTGTTCCTTTTAACTTTACGGTTAGAATTTGCAGTTTTAGTTTTTTTTTGTTTTTTATTTATCTGATTCTTCTGTATTTTAAAATAAATAATTTTAGGCATCTATGCCACCTAGGGCATGATAGCCTCTCGCAACAATTCATGGTGCCTCCTGTGAGGTATGATTACCTCGTTTTATATTTGCGTTAGTGGGTGACAGTTTGTGCGCTGTGCGCGAGTGCGTTTCGAAGAACGGAAACATTTTCATCGGCGATCGCATAAAGAAAAGGACTGCGTTTTTTGATGCGATACATGTGAACATCATCGGTCGACGCATTGTTGCAGCCGCCATCACTTCCACTGGAGGACGCCTCTGCACCCAAGATGGTCACAGTTTTCCGGGACGGAAATTAGAGATAAGTTTTTGTTTTTAGCTCTTAGTTTCCAATTCGGTTATATTTCAGCAATTTTGTTGGCATTGATTTTCACAGTTACGTTTCAAAGGCGCGATTCGCATTTCAAATTATATTTTTCTTGGTTAAGTGATTAATTCGTTCAGTTCAATTTTTATTTCTTTATTTTATTTTTTATTTCTTTATTTCATTATTCCATTTTTATTGATTGATTTCATTTTTAATTAATATTAATTACTCATTTCTTTCTACACACTAGTAATTATCATAAATTGCATTTGTTGTGTTTTGTTTCATGTAATATCCTTTCTTTTTTCGAGTGTGTTATATTTTCATTTTTACGTTCCTCAAATTAATCTTTGGTATTTGGCTTAGTTTTGATAGAATCAATCGGTAGAATGTCGTCCGCTCGCATAAAGTATATCGAGCAGAAGGGACGATCTTTAGAAGACCAGATTGGCAGGTTGGAAGCGTATATGAAGACAGACCATCCTGACCCTGTTAACGCGAAGATGCGTGTAGATAGTTACCTGTATTTTACAAGGAGTTCGTCAAGTACAACGACGAATTAGCTAGCATGGACCCTGCCAACCCTCAATTGGGTCGGTTCCCGGAACTTGAAGCTCGCTTTTTTGAGGTAGCTAGTGCAGCCACTAAATTGCCTGGAAATAGTGGTCTTCCCATCGCCAGTTCCACCCTGAACACCAGCAACATCACTATCACTGACCGGCAAGATATGCCCAAACTTCCGGATATTCCGATCCCTTCGTTCGACGGCAATCGCGAGAATTGGTCTCATTACAAGAACAAATTTGTTGCTCTTATCCACTCGCGCACTGACATTAGCAACACAGTTAAGTGCAATCAGTTGTTCGGTTCGTTGTCAGGGAAGGCTTTGGATAAGGTCAAGCATTTCGATCCTAGTGAGGAGGATTATCCTAAGGCCTGGCAGTCGCTCCTTGATTTTTATGATCACAAGCGGATCATCGTTAACCAACATCTTGACGCCATCCTGGATCTCCCTCAATTCACCAACGCGACAGCTGACAACTTGTCGCAAGTGATCGATCTGGCTAGACAACATCTTCATATTTTAGAGAGGTTGGATGCACGCCCTAGCGATGTACTGGTCGTTAGGATCATAGAACGTTGTCTGCCTCCTGCCACTAGAGTAAGATGGCAGGACAAATTAGATATGGATGAGATGCCAACGTTGGAAGATCTGTTCAAATTTCTTCAGAACAGCATCTTTAAATTACAAGCAATAGCTTCTTCATCCTCGATTCATAGCAACAGCAGGAAGCGATCAGGGGAGAATATCTCTCATTCCCAAGCGAAGACTGCGAAAAGTGGTAGGTCGTTTGTGACTACGTCCAAAGCTGCAGTGACGGCTTCGAAACCCGTAATCTGTCCTCAATGCAAGGAAGGTCATCGGTTGTTCAAATGTCAAGCCTTTCATAAGCGGACTCCCCAAGAACGCTTTGCATTTGTCAAGGCCAATAACATGTGCCGAAATTGCCTGTGGAGTCATCAGTATCCCTGCAAGAGCAACAATCGTTGCAAGGAATGCGGGAATTCCCACCATACCTTGCTTCACTTTATGAAGGGAACCGCACAAACCAATGATCGACCAAAGGATTCGCAGTCGAACTCCTCATCATGACTAACATACGCCTCATATGCGTCAGTCGCATTCTCATCAGAGTCTCAACTTTTAACAACAGCCATGATCAAGGTCAAAACTCTTAAAGGTGATTTCGTTTGGGCTAGGGCACTGCTAGATTCTTGTTCAACCGTCAATCTCGTTTCACAAAACTTCGCAAATTCACTTAAATTTCCAAGACAAGCTTGTTTGGTGAACATCAGAGCGGTTGACAATTTGAGTACCGCTACTCAACATCAGGTTCAATTCACGGTTCAATCCAAATATAATAGTTCGGAACATAATCTAACCTTTCTAATAGTTCCAGATATTGCCGATCTCGTGCCCACCGAAGTTTTTCCGCGTGACCTCTTTGATATACCCAAAGGGATTCGTCTGGCCGATCCTCAATTTCATCTCCCCAAACCTATCGACATCTTGTTGGCTTCTGGCACGACTCTGTCCGTGTTGTCAGTGGGTCAACTGAAATTGCAACATGGTGAGTCCGCCATCATTCTACAAAAGACCAGTCTTGGTTGGATTGTAGCCGGAGGCGCGAAGAAAGCAACGGGTTTCAACCACGGACTCTGTAATGTCGTTAAATTGGACAAGCTTATCGAACGTTTTTGGCTTATTGAAGACTTCGATCATGAACCAATCAAATCTCGAGACGAGGTTGCTTGCGAACAGCATTATGTTACTCATACCAAACGGGATCCGAACGGTAGATACATCGTGCGCCTTCCGTTCCGAGATAATAGGTTCAATCTCGGCGAATCCAAGCAGCAGGCATTGCGGCGATTTCAAGCCTTGGAACGTAAATTCGCATCCAACTCTTCGTTACAGGCAGAATACATTAAGGTCATGGATGAATACCTCTCGTTGGGCCACATGACTTTGTGCAACGAAGCCGACCCCCGTAGGGATTACTACCTTCCTCATCACGCGGTGATCAAAGAGTCCAGCGATATAACCAGAGTCCGAGTTGTCTTCGATGCTTCCTCCAAAACTTCTACCGGCATATCTCTCAATGACACACTCATGGTAGGACCAACCATTCAGAATACCATTTTCGAGCAGATTCTCCGGTTTCGTACTCATCGGTACGTTCTTACCGGAGATATCGAGAAAATGTACCGGCAAATCTTGGATCACCCTGACGATCGGGAGTTTCAAAGAACCTTGTGGTATCATCAAGGAAAAGTTCGGAGTTTTCGGCTGGATACTATCACCTTTGGCACTGCAGCTGCTCCTTTTCTCGCAATCCGCACTATCCAACAACTCGCTCGAGATGAGGCTTATGATTTCCCGAAAGCATCCAAGCTTCTCTTGCGGGATTTTTATGTGGACGACTTTATCTCTGGAGCTGATTCGCTTCAAGAAGTGGTAGAAATCCGAGACGAAATGACTTCTTTGTTGAAACGCTGCGGCTTCATCATCAGAAAATGGGCTTCGAACCATCCTCATGTTCTCGATTCCATCGATCGACGGTCGTTTGACTTAGATTGCTTACTGAATGAAAGGACTGTGTAGAAAACGTTGGGAATAATTTGGGATTCTCAGAACGATGTGTTGCAATACTCATTGCATCAGATGGATCCTCAAGTCGTAGCAATCAAACGCAAGTTGCTCTCGGAATTGTCCAAAATCTTTGAACCTCTGGGACTTTTAGGACCAGTGATCTTATTCGCTAAGGTTTTAATTCAAGACTGTTGGAAGGCGAAGGTTACTTGGGATGAGTCCCTTCCTCAAGAGGTTCACACAAAGTGGCGAACATTAGCCAACCAATTAGTAGTACTAAAGGAAGCCACTTTTCCCCGACAGTTGTTACCACCCGTTCCCGTTCAGATTGACCTGCACGGGTTTTGTGACGCCTGTATCCACGGATATGGTGCATGTTTGTTTATTCGAGCCGTAGATTCTAATGGTGAAGTTCACATCAATCTCATCTGCAGCAAATCAAGGGTGGCTCCTTTGAATGGACTTACCATTCCCCGTCTGGAGCTGTATGCAGCCTCCATTTTGAAACGCCTTTATCTCGAGGTGAGGGCCCAATTTGACTTTCCGATTGGTCAGGTTACTTTATGGTCGGACTCAACAATTGTGCTTTGCTGGTTGAAGAAGGCTCCTCATCTTCTAAGGACTTTTGAGGCCAACAGAGTTACTGAGATTCAATCGTTGGGTGATCAGGTTATTTGGAAACATATCCGATCGGAAGACAATCCTGCCGATGCTTTATCCAGAGGACAACTTCCGTCTGAATTTATTCATAATCCTCTCTGGAGAACTGGTCCAAAATGGTTAAGACTCCCTGAAAATGACTGGCCCAAATCTACAGAACCCACGATTAACAATGTTCCGGGAATGAAAAGTAATGTTTGTTGTCTTGCAGTGTCCTCCTGCGTCAACATGTATTCTCGATTCTCGAGCTTTGAGCGATTCGTTCGGGTCGTGGCCTACATTCTCCGTTGGAGAACCCGTCGAACCGCTGGTAGTTACCCTCTTTCGGTTAAAGAGATCCTAGAGGCTGAGCGTCGAATCTTCGCAATGATTCAACGTGAAAGATTCGCCATTGAATTTCGGAGACTGTCGACCGCTTAAACGCTAGATTCTGGAGAAGACACTGTTCCGTTTCGGAAGAGTACTCGGTTCGACAACTTACATCCGTTCATTGATAAAGAGGGACTAATACGAATAGGCGGGCGTCTCAAGAAATCGGACCTTCCTTATAATGAGAAGCACCCCATCTTGCTACCTGGCAGACACCAGGTGACCGATTGTATTATCAGGCAATACCACTTAGCGAACTTCCACGCAGGAATCCAAACCACTCTTTATTCACTTCGAAGCAAATTCTGGATAGTCAACGGAAAGGATCAAGTTCGGAAGGTCGTCCGAACTTGTGTAGAATGTCTTCGGCAACGGCCACAGGTCATCCAGGCCCAAATGGCCGATCTGCCAGAATCTCGAGTCAATGAATCCCCGGCATTCTGTCATACTGGAGTTGATTTTTTTGGTCCCATCCTGATCAAAGAGAAGAAGTTTCGTAATAAGAGTACTCTCAAGACATACGAATGTGTTTTCATCTGCATGGCTTCCAAAGCTGTGCACATTGAGGTAGCAACGGATCTGTCTACCGAAGGTTTTTTAGCAGCTTTTCGCAGATTTATCAGCCGCAGAGGAATTCCAGAGCGAGTCTACTCGGACAATGGCACTAATTTTGTCGGCGCTGCAAAGGAACTTCGCGAGATTTACGATCTTTTCGAGACATCTCAATTTAAGAAGTCGATAGGGGCTTATGCGTTATCCAAGCGCATCGAATGGCATTTTAATCCGCCTTTGTCTCCTCATTTTGGGGGACTCTGGGAGGCGGCAGTCAAGAGCTTCAAGCATCACTTTAAGAGAGTTGTCAAAAACCAACTATTGACGTACGAGCAACTAAACACTCTCTTGATTGAGATTGAAGCGATCTTGAATTCAAGACCCTTGTTCACTCTTTCAGCCGATCCTAACGATCCTCTGGCCATCTCTCCTGCACATTTATTAATCGGACGACCGTTCAACACCTTACCAGAGAAATCTTTTTTATCAGTTCCAGATAATCGATTAACTACTGTAACGTGGTAAAATTGTAATGATCGATGCAAGCTCCTCGCGATACGACGACTCCCGACAGATCCGTAGGGCCTCATAAGAACAACGAATATTATTATTAATTTCCGCTTATTTTTATTTTTTTTTATCCTGTACGAGAGACGAGGAAACATCGACGTATACTCTTCGAATTTTCTACGCCATATTCCCTCCGAGCAGCGAGATAGAGTTGCTTACGAGACGCCACCCACTCCCTGAATCATCGAGGAAGTCGCCGTGCACGAGGGATGCAAGAACATCTATGAAAACCGCCGTCGATTGCGTTACGCTTCCGAATTTGGACTTCGCGCGTCAGAGGCGCCAACCGTTTAGCGTTTCCAAAAGATCGCGAAAAGGTAGAGTTGGCCGCCTGATTTTTCGCCGGCGAATTAATTAGAGTAGGGATGAGAAGGCTCGTGTTTCCGTGAGCGACGCTTCTCGAGGCTGGGCCGAGGGAACCTTCGAGACGAGAGGAGCTTGCGACGTAGCATTGGGAAAAATTATTGTCGAGGTAAGCCCCGTCTCTTGGATGTCTCTATAGGAATAAATACCGGTGACGACGATACTTCGCGCGTGGAAGGAGCCCGCGAGCTTATTTTGTTCGTGATTTGGTATTGTTTAAGTCCCGCGTGGCTTTACGGCGAAGTCGTTGTTCCCGCGAGTGTATTAAATTAGTTATAAGCAATTATTACTGTCGGGAGTGTTACCCGGGACTAGCCATCTTCTATTTCTTTTTGTTACGTTCCCTCTCGTTTCGGGAATCTTTTTGTGCGCGGGAACGATCGTTTTGTCCGAGTGAGTGTGCTTCGCGTAACACCTTTCTGTTGTAAGCAGTGGATCGAGCAGCCGTCTTTTTATCGGGGAGAGCATGCGTGTCGCGAAAAGTATGTAAAGTTGTTTGACGCGAGTGTAAGAATCGTTACCGTGGCACGCTGTAAGTGTGAGAGAGAGAGAGAGACGGTCGAGAGCGCGTCGCTTAGCGAGAATGAGAGAGAAGCGCGCGATCTCTTTTCCTTCAAGTAAAATATATTGTCTTAAATCGGATTTCCCTCGTTATTCCCTCGTTTTGGAGAGAGGGTACTTGGGGTTTTTCATTTTATTGCTTATCTAACAAGTCAGGTGGATCCGCGGAGCCATCCTGAAAGAATTAGAAGCTATTAATCGTTTTGAGTATTTGCAAAATATAATTCCCGCTCTCTCTCGTGTGTGTGTCATAGCGTGTTGGTGCGAGTGTTGAGAGCCGCGCCGTGCGGTACCTCACAAAGGTCATCGAGGCCTATTGATAAAGTCGTGGGAGGATTATTCATTTTCTCCCTCTTAATCTGTTAAATTAAAATAAAGAATATCTTTTATTATTTTGGAACTCCCTCGAAAATATTGACTAATGGTTGTTTTATTTCTGTCACGAGAAAAGTCTTAAGAATCCCGCCACTCTACATTTCTTGACGGCTGCGGCTAGTCCGGCAAAAGCAGCTTGGTCCCTGAACATCACGAGTTTTTCCCGGCGCGAAAGCGCCTGGCGCCCATTGAAAATAAAGGGGAAAACTCGGGACTTTAGCTTTGTAGTGTGTTTGGCATTTTTGGGGAAATTTACACTACACTACGTACAACTTCATCACCAAGGCTCAGCAAGATTTTTGGAACAAGTGGCATAAAGAATACCTACATGAACTCCAGACTCGTCAGAAATGGCATGAGTCTACCGCCGAACTGAAGGTTGGTTCGGTCGTCATCCTCATGGATGACATGAACAGTTGTTCGAGATGGCCTCTGGGTGTAGTCATCGAGGTCTGTCCTGGAAGTGATGGCATCATCCAAGTGGTGAAGGTCAAGACTGCGACCAACGTTTACACGCGCAACGTCACCCGACTTTGTTTGTTGCCAGCGGGATGATTTGTGTATTTGTTCTTTTTGTTTTGTGTTACATAGTCTATGGTTAGCTTTATTACATTAAGCAATTGCATTTGTGATCTTAGACTAATCAACCGTCTAGTCCCTCCAACGGAAACTAGTTCACATGTACCAACGATTCTTTTAATTTGTAAGGTTCAATCAACAAGGCAGTCCCTCCAACGGAAACTGTCCTTTGCTTCAAATTGTTTAGTCTGTTAATGACCAAGTTCTAAAGTTTAATTCATAAATTCAGCGTTCGTTATACATACGGTGTCGGCGAGATTAGCACTGTTCATTTATCAAGAGTCGCAGAAGCGACTCGACGCCAAGTTAAAAAAGAAATTAATGTTGCATTCACACTACGATTTGTCTGTCTGATCTTGACTAGATCTTTATTATCTACGATGTTAAATTAACTACTACTCATGATTCACTGCGCCACATCGTCACTTAGACTCGGTTTCGCAGCTTTTGCCGGGAGGATGTTGCGTTGTAACATCGCTCGGTGCGTGTGTGTATATGTTCATGTGCCCGCGCTCGCATGGCGACTAAGCAGGGAAGCGGAAAGTGGCGGCAGCACGTTCGCGCGCGCTTCCGTTGCCCTCATGGGAACGCGGTTTCCCGCGCTTTTTGGTGTGTGGGAATCCCGTGGGCTACGGGCGGGTTCCCGAGTCAGTAGAGTACGAGCTCTGGACATGTGAACACGTAATCTAACAGATTATCTAACAGTTTCCGAACAAAGGAGAGAAAAGGAATATAAGTGAAATTTCTTATGCATGCTACCAAGTGGTAAAGGGGTTACTGTGCATGCAAGCTTTGAGTGTTGTTATAAACAAAACTTTCGCCAGTTTGGTTTTAACTCAACGTGTGGTCAACCTTAACGAGGTTGAACCAGCTCGTCCGACAAGACGACATACCATTGTGTTAGCAGCACGCCAATTTGAGCCGTGACTGTTAATTCATCAACCGTGCGATTATTCAGTGTGATTTATTGATAGAATTAGCGATAGATTTTGCGTTCTATAAACCGTTCGAATCGTGCACATGCGCGCAACACGTCGCCACTCACTAACGTTATCTTTTTCATCTTAACCGTTTTCATTGTATTTAATAAATGGGTTTTTTATGCCTTTCAGGCTTTTTCCCATCAACCCGTGTTTCTTAATTTTAGTTTAGTTATTCCCATCCATTGTTCCTTTTAACTTTACGGTTAGAATTTGCAGTTTTAGTTTTTTTTTGTTTTTTATTTATCTGATTCTTCTGTATTTTAAAATAAATAATTTTAGGCATCTATGCCACCTAGGACATGATAGCCTCTCGCAACAATTCACTGGAAAAGAAATCATTGGGCGACGAATTAGCCATAACATTAAATCCACCTGTCGCAGATACAGAAGATGGAACGGATGACACCGCGGAAATAATTAATCCGCTGGAAAACCCAGAATTTAAATCAAGTCTCCGTGAGTCCTTCCACAAATTCGATGACACAGTGCGAATCCTGGAAGATCGTTTCGCTGCCCAAGAAATAAATGAGGAGGCAGAAGAGATCCCGGAGCCAACATCGGAAGAAGAATCAGAAAATTCGGATGAGGAAACCGAAAATTTAGAAATTGCCGCATCCGAAGGAGAAAATAAAATAAAACGAAAGAGCCACTGCAAATGCGAAGAGCAGTGCCGCATGAGAGGGAAGAGGACGCAGATGACGAACGAGATGAGAAGGAGAGAGAGAGAGCGTCGGATAGCATAAAGCCCAGCTACTCTCGGCTCTCGATACCGCCTATGCAGGAGCGCCCTGCGGCTCGCTTAACGCCGTTCCCGGCGCGTGCCCCTTCGTCGCAGATAACGAAGGCCCCGCCGGCCCGGATGACAAATTCAGCATGGCTGCCGTCTCAAGTTCGGTCCCCCTTCACTCCACTCGGATATGCGCCTACTATAACCAACACACAGAACACTACACTAACACATGTAGGGCATACTATAGATGATGCGTTGTGTGTTGTCGACTCTACAGATTCTTCGGAGAGGCGCGCTCGAAGGAAAAATAAATTAAAAATCCCGAAGCCTGGAATTTCGAGCTCCGATAGCTCCGGGGACGAAAATCTTGTTAAAAATGCTCCAAAAATTTCAGGAACACGTGAGTGCCTCACGTATTTCCCTGGAAATTATGTGCATTTTATTTCCGCAGATGGCGAGTTAACCACTCCGATCGGAAAATTATTGTCCGATCTTGGCGCGGTTGACAGCTCGCAAATCAAGCGAAATAAATTAAAAATCGGTCAAATCGCGATAACACCTAATGGGAAATATAAAATTTTTAGTATCGTCGCAAAACTAAAATATTTTGACAAACTGCAACCCGAAATTGTTCGTCAAGGTTTGCAAAATTTGTGCAAAACATTAGCTCGAGAAAAGACCTGTTCCATTCGAATTTCTCGAGCGGGAGATTGCACCGACGATCTTGCACCAAATGAATTTTTAAAAATGATGCACGAGATTTTCGCGGAATCGCCCGTTGTCATGCAAATTTGCTATGGCAAAATAAAATTACCTCCTCAAGAAATGCGAGGAAAAATAATAAAAGAATTTCACGAAAGTCTCGTAGGCGGTCATAAACGTGTAACGAAGACGTATCGACGAATACGAGAGCGTTTTCATTGGCCTTTGCTGCGCAACGAGGTGCAAGATTACATTCGATGCTGCAAGGGTTGTCAGGAGCAGAAGCTCGTTCGTACGAAAACACGTGAGCCTATGCTTATCACTGATACACCAGCAGAAATTCTCTATAAGGTCTCCTTAGATACTGTGGGACCGCTTCCAACGACACCCCATGGAAACAGACATATTTTGACGATGCAAGATCATCTCTCAAAATATTGTCTGCCCGAGCCAATACCGGATCTAAAAGCAACTACAATTGCTGAGGCAATGGCACATCCACTGTTCGCACAGTTTGGCGCCCCTCGAGCGATCCTCACTGATCGAGGAGCTTCATTTACAAGCTCACTGCTCAGCGAGATCTCTAAAATATTTAGAGTCAACCAGCTGACAACTTCGGGCTATAGACCCCAAACAAACGGTGCGCTCGAACGAAGTCACGCGGTGCTCGCTGAATATATTAAACACTACGCGACCACGTACGACGATTGGGATCGGTTACTCCCCTTCGCCGAGTTGTCATACAACACCTCCGTACACGAGGCAACAAATTTCACCCCGTACGAGCTCACCATGTACGGAAGAGTTGCTCGCCTACCTAGCGAATTACTCGTTGACGAAAACTTCGCGACTTATAATTCCTTTCTTGCGGAATTAATTAATCGATTATCCGAAATTCGCGAAATGGCGGGAGAAAATGCAAACAAGGCGAAAGAACGATCAAAAAAATATTATGACGGAAAAACGCGTCCCTTCCAAGGGAAAGTGGGTGATAACGTGTATGTAATAAAAGAACCGAGAAAGGGAAAATTTGACGTTTACTATCATGGTCCTTATAAAATAATTCAGATCTCGGACAGAAGTAATGTAGTATTGGAAACGAAAGAAGGAACCCGATTCCGTAAGCACGTAGATAAAGTAAAGCTAGCGTACGAATAGGGTATGAGGAATGAGTGATCGAAGTATGCAGTACGAGTATGAGTGTGTAGTATAGCATGCGCTCACTTACAGAATTCACACATACGCGGGTAAAAGGCACGCAGTCAACAGCGACTCCGACCGTAGCAACACATCGACACATCTCTACACCAACATGCAGCGTTTCGTCATCTTTCTTCTCGCCTTCGCTCTACGCACGGCCCATAGCCGTCTGGACATGAACACATCGTATCAACTCACACCAGTGAGTGAGCGTCCAGGCCTTTATTTTGAAAGGGTGGCGCCGCTCCGTCTACAGCATGCCGACTGGAAGGTGACTGTTTTCATCGAACTGGAAAAATTCATGAGTGATTTCCCGACCGATGGAGCTCACCTCACAGGTATGTATGACACGTGTAGCCAAATAAACACAAGAAATTCATGCCGCGAATTACTCCGAGTAGATTTTATCGAAGATCAGCTGGCACGTGCAAGAACATTAATAGCTGAACTACGGATATGTGGCGAATCTGAATTCATCCAGGACGAACCCGAGGCTATTCCGCATACTATACGAAGAAGATCGGTGCCGCTCGGATTCGTCGGGTCAATCAGCAAATCTCTGTTCGGAACTCTGAACGAAGAAGATGCGATATATATAAATGGACAAATTGATCGTTTGTTTTCAGATCAGGCAAATCTTACTCACCTTATTGGACAACAAATGCATATTACCGCATCGAAACTACAGGACCTGCACGAGGAGCATCTAACAGAGACAAGACGAGTCGAAGAATTAAAAAAATATGTAAAAGAAATGCATATCGAAATGATGCTAATGAATCGTCAAAACGCTCGACTACAATATAACAGCACGTTGGTAAATTACGCTCACCGTGTCGAAGTCAAGATCGACCGCTACATCAACACATGCGAGCGTTATCTTCAAGCGATAAGCGCGGCACGAGACGGTCGACTCGAGCCCGAAGTACTACCTACCAAGCAACTCGTCGCCGTCGCAAGGGAAGTACAATTAAAGGCATCAATTTTTGAATTCCCTATCAAAATAGATTCTTTACGTCCAGAGACTCTTGTCAAATTAGTTCGAACCGATCTCGTTTATCACCAAGGACGAATATTAATTATCGTTCATGTACCTCTGTTGGATCGCATGAATTATTTATTATACAGAATACATTCATGGCCGGTCCCTCAGACAACAAACCATGGAATAAAATCAGCTCACATAATGCCTTCTATGCCGTACATTGCGCTCTCATCTGATCATCAAACCTATTTCTTAGCTGATCCTATATATCTCAGCATGTGCAGCCTAGCCAACCACAAATATATTTGTTCTATGGAGGCACCATTACATGAGGCAGCCACGTCCAAAGCCTGCGAGATTCAAATGCTCACATCACCATCAACCGAGGCTTATCAACAATGCGACGTGAGAATACAGTCGGAACATGAGCCATTTTGGGCACATTTACCGTCACAAGGAGGCTGGTTGTACTCAATATTACGACCGGAATTACTGAGAATTCTTTGCCCCGATCTACCGCATATATCCGTTGAAATAAAGGGCACAGGAATACTTCATCTAAGTGGCAATTGTGTGGGTCGAACCAGGCACACAACAGTCACGGGCATACGCACATACGAGTGTCGAGTGCAATATTTTTATCGCCCTCAACTCTCCCTCAATATAACTATCATCGCACCAACGCTAAGCGAGGAACCTATTTCATTGCTCGACTCCCTGCTTAGCGAGGAAGAAAATAATATGACAACAACTTCGGATAAGTGGCTCGCACGTAAAACTGGGGCCTCACTCCACGAACTGGAAGAAAGGATTCGTGCTATAGGAACGCATAGAAGGGAGAAACAACGACAGCAGCATCTCTTTCTCGCGTGCTTCGGTCTCCAGGGACTTTGCATACTCGGCATTGTACTGTATTTCTTTCGAGTGAAACTTTTAGCACTCGCTATGAAAGTAATACTTTGTAACGGCCAGCGTAGAAATCAAGAAGTGGAAATCCGACGCCCGGCCAAACTTAAGAGACCCTTGAGCGAGCACACATCAGCACCTATGCCAAGCGAACCTACAACAAGCCATACGAGAAAAATACTGGATGCTGAGACGCCAACCACTAAACTCCTTCCACTTCAAAATCCTATTACGAATTAGAATAAACAACCCCCACTCATCATAAGTCGAGGGCTCCAAGGGACCAAGGAGTGCGACATCGATGACTTCTCCGCATGGTCGTTTCTCAATCGCTAAAAGAGAAGCAACAAACGCGCGCGACTACAAATCGACCCTCTCGGAAAAGTGAAAGTGGTGGAAAGTGCGGTGAAAATACTTCCAGCTACTTTGATTTTTTTCTAGTTGTGCGTATAAAAGGAAAAAAAAACAATTTCGTTGTTTTAAATTTTTCAAAAAAAAAAGTGTGAGAAAAAGTTCGTGCATTCTTCCTTTTTTTCGTGTTATTTCGGAACAAAAAGAACAAAAAGCAATGTTCCGTGCAGCATTGCGATCCAAGTGCGGTGAGGGAAAATGCCCGGTGTGTGGAAAGGGTGAGGAAAAGTGCCCTAGTGTTGCACTTTGCCTCGCCCGATACGCGGCTATTCCCGCAAAGGAAGGCGAGGTGTGGGACACCTGCCCCCTTTGTCAATCCGAGGTGGACCTCGCCATTTTTCCGGCGCACACAAATCGCTGTGTGCAAAGATGGAGTGCCGTGTACGAGGCGGAAAAGTCCGTCTGGGCCGGAGCCGCAGGATCGGGCAACACGCCGAGGCCCTCGCCAAGGGCTCGTGTCCTCGCGCGCCCTACGGTAAGGGAGCCGGAGCGCAGCAACACTGCTTTGCTCACGGCTCGCCCCCGCGCAACCAGTACACCTCGTACTAAAACGAAGGAGGCCCAAACGACACCCGAAGGGCGCAATGCGAGCACCCAAACTAAGCAGGTACCGTTGTACCCTTGGCAGGAAGTGGGTTTCGTCAACTGGGTACAGGCCCCGGTTGACTCCCTAATCGACCTGGGGACGGACGAGATCGATATGATGCCGCCGCTTCCCTGTGCTCCACGCGAGGAGGCCGCGAGTGATTCACCGCTCGTCAGGCTAACCGATTTGCTGGGCGAAGATCTCGCGAAAGGGTTTGCGCAGTGGAACCCTAAGCAAGAAAAGCAAGTAGGCGACGCAGCGCCAACCGAAGATTCCAAGGTAGCCTGCGAAGCCGAAAAACCCATTGAAGCCGGATCGGCAGTTCCTGTCGGAGAAGAGACCGACCCACCGGAAAGCGACGCAGTAGCCACCGACGACCCCGAGGTGGCCTGCGAAGCCGTAGAGGATGGCGAGGTCGCCCACGAGGGAAGCAAAGAGGACGAAATCGAAGTCGGTATGTCGGAGCATCCTGCCGGCGGCGCCAACACCGTCGCCGATGAGGATGACGCCGCCGACAACACCGTCACCGATGAGGATGACGCCGCTCACGAGGACGACACTGCCGACGGCAAAAACGACGACCCTCGTCGACCATCCCGTCAGGTGATGGTGGCCTGCGAGGTCGTCAACCCTGATGGAACCGCCGAAATCTACGTCGTCGTCGGCACACGCACCGACATCGACGACAGTAACACCTCCAACGAGAAAGCGGAAGAGCCTGCCGACGGCGTCGACACCGCTTACGACGAGGACGACGCCGCCGACGGCAAAACCGACGCGTAGGAAGAGCCTGCCGACGGAGAATAAGTGTGGTGCAAAAAAATAAAAAAAATTAAAAAAAAAATAGAGTGTAAGTGCTTCGCAAAATTAAAAAAAAATTTAAAAAAAAGTGCTTTGCTAAATAATAATAAGTGCCTCGCAACAATAAAATTTAAAAAGAAAAAAAAAAGTGCTTCGCTAAAAATTTACAAATAGTTAGTGCTAAAATTTATTGTATGACTTTAGTGTTAAATAGTGACTAAGTGAGTGTAAGATGGATGAATGGACGTGCGGCCCGGAACACCAGCAACACAACAAAAAAAAAGTAAGCTTCAAAATTTATTCAATTTAGTTCCCGCAATTATATGCAAAAAGAAAAAAAAATGTTGTGACTCAACCGTCGTTTCCCGTCGGCTGACCGAACAGCAGCCTCGCAACTCTGCGACGGCTGAGTCGACGGGGACGTCGACTTTTAAGAGGGGAGGGGTGTTACATCCCTGTAACCACAATAAATTCTTTTTTATTATTTTAAAAATATAGTAGTTTTGTCAATCATTCTGCAATTAAATTGCAGAATGGTTGACAGAGCTAAACAGCCGTAATAATAATTCGTTAAAAGCATGGATGGATGAATGCAGCATGCGTGAAATACAAGTCGAGAGGCGAAGCATCTCTCATGTCATTTGAGATGTTTACCGCGGAAGTCACGCAGCGAAGTTCTGCCAAACGGCATTTTTTGTCACGTAAATTCCTAGTTGCTAAGTTCTCCCCGATGCCCAATAAGGAGGAAATTCCTCTTTACTGGATGATGGGGAGGACAGTCGAGTTCAATCAGCGAAAGAACTAGCAACTCTTTCCCTGAAAACACAAAAATCTTCACCAAACTTCAGTTAAGTGTAATATTACCGAACTCAAAGTGATTGTACCACAAATTTTTCAAGTGGGTCTTAGGCCAAGAACGGAACGGAACTCAGTGGCTCCCTTCGGTGCCGTTCGCCTCCCTACTAATTCTGGCTGTCATGTACTTGCGGTACAGTCGGGGAATAGTCGGGTAATTCCGAAGGACAAGTCGCTCCAAAATTTGTAAAACCTTGTGAGTACGTGTATGCATGTATGTGTGTGGAAATAGATTTAATGCAATAACATTCGGCCGCGAAAACCGCGTTTACAGTAAGATAAAATGTTGGAAATTGTACGGAACGAAAACCAATCGAACATCTAAAATATATGGAATTTAACTTAAATAATTATTTCATCTAAGAAAAAAACCCAAGAGTCAATTTTTATTCAGAGATCAGGGATCGGGCCCGTATGGGACGACGGCAAGACACGCCAGAAAAAAGGTAAGTTCGGGAAATAAAAATCCCGAGTCACGCGGAACGTGACACTGTCAAGCAAACTTGCAGTCTTATAACCCAATTTTATTTACAAATTTTGGCATCGTTTTTGGTATCGCCAGCAATTTTAAAAAGCATTGTTTTGGTAGTCTTTCGTTGGACATTTCTAATAACTTGATGTACCATCTCAGGTTACCTTTTTGGACCGCTACTTCGAGTTTTGTTCTGCTTGTTTTTACCATGTAGTTGAGAGTATTTATAGGTCAATTTAGTATGTATTTGAAAAACTGAACTTGAGTGGATTCTATACTCTGCAAGTAATCGTTAACCCAGATTTCAATATCGTACAAGAGTGTGTATGAAATTATATAGTCGTATGGTTTACTAGGTGATGATACGGCCAACGCACATTTGTAATTTTTTCCACTTATCAATCAATCAATTTAATTTATTGTAAATTTACAGGCTAATGTCCATTTACAAGGGGGTTGGATGTATATTTTTACATTTTCTTATTTGGTTCTAACCGTTTACAATTTTTCATTTACAATTACGCTTACGTACGAAAATCATAGCATCTACGTTTACAAATTTAGTGAGAAAGTGCGAATCTTGAGAGCGTTTACTATAAAATAGAATATGTTATTAGCGTTCGATAGACCGTCTACTTTTAGTATATCGACTACGGATCTTTTTCTTTCAGGAATTGAGTTCTAGGGCCCTCGCACGCGGGGCATTTGAGAAAGAAATGCTCTAAAGTATCTTTTTGTTCTGTATTACATAGCCTGCATACACTGTCTATATCGAAACAATATTTCATACCGTTCTAATACATGCTCGGTGATTTTTGTGAAGCGACTCTGAGTTGGCTGATCAGACGTATTTTGTGCAGATGCAGGTCACTCTTCAGATAATTGTTATGCGCTGTAATGTTGTAAAAGACTGAAGAATACGACGAGTTTTGGGCTCTTATTAGATCACTCTCTCTGCTTTGTCGGAGACATGTCATCTTGAAGTTCGATACTTGTTGCTTGGCAAAATTTGCATCTTGTCTAACGAGAACCTGCTGGAATCCTAGTTCCGTCAGTTTGTTCTCCAGTATTGAGACCCAGTTGAAATTGTTATCAACATTTTTTAATTAACTTAGGTAATAGAGTTTTCTGTAGCATTGTTTAGGAAGTTGTTCTTCCGGCATCTCCAAAATCTTGATCCACCAACTCAGCATCTTGCATAACACGAGTACCTCTAACTTTGGCTTCCCTGTTTCTAGTCTAACTATATAATTCGGCGTATTTCGGGGCCAGTGCAACAAAGTTTTGTAGAATTTCATCTGCACAGTTTCAAATTCATTCATGTAATGGTGGGCCCAGATCTCTGAGCCGTACAAAAGCGTAGTTGATACGATAGATTCGAATAATTTATCTGCCGGGTTTGTTGATCTACACCTCGACTTAATGAGTGTCCGTTTAGTAGAACCTATTGCTATGTTCGCTTTGGAAATTCGATCCTGTGCCGCTACTTTCAATTTTCCTGAACTGGAAAACTGTATGCCAAGGTAGGTGTAGGTTTTGACGGTTTCAATCTCGAAATTCCCGAGATAAAATTTTGGTATTTTGATACAGTTAGGGCTTTTATGAAAGGGAAGAACTTTCGTTTTTGATGCATTGACTTCCAGCCCACTCCGTTCGCAATAGTTCTTTAATGCTTTGAGCTTCCTTTTCACATCTTGTGGTGATTCCGCTAATATAACTATATGATCAGCGAAGGCTAACATTAGTATTTCTCGTCTACCCCCTAGACCGAGTCCCGTTAGTCCACTATCTCTAAAAAAGAGTTCGAGGTCATTTATGAATAACAGAAATAGTAGCGGACTAAGTGATTCTCCCTGCGGGGTTCCTTTTTGTATTGGTATCTCAGCTGAGAGCTCTCCGTTTATTAAGTAGCGCATTCTCAAAGATTGATATAGATTTATCACTGCTGACAAAAGTTTACTATTTAATTCTAGCGCTATAAGCTTCTCCCAGAGTTTTGTATGTATAACGGAGTCGAACGCTTGTTTAAAGTCTACAAATATTGCGTAAATGTATTGGCCTTTTTTCCGTATTGAGCATTGTATAGCTGTATTCAAACAGAATAGATTATCAATGCAGCTTCTTTTTTCCCTGAAGCCGCTTTGATTTTCGGGTAGAAGGTTATTATTTTCAGCCCAGTTTTGTAGTCGTTTCGCTAAAATTTTCGTGAAGATCTTCGTCACGTTATTAAAGAGAGATATGGGCCGATATTTTTTTGGATCTTTTGTGTCACTTTTCTTGTGGAGTACTATGGTTTTGACCTCCCCCCAGGTCCTCGGTATATTTCACGACTGTAATATTTGGTTCAGCATATTAAGAAAGAAGTCTTGGCCGTTTGGTGGTAAAGCTTTAAAAAATTCATTTGATATGCCATCAGGTCCGGGTGTTTTTCCATTCTTAAGCTGTCTCAAGCAAAGTTTTAGTTCATGATTATCTATTGTTCTATCCAGAAACAAGTGAGTACTTACATGAGGTATTTGATAATTCCTTGACTGTACGTGCACTTCAGCTCCTCTATAGTAATGCTCCCATGTCTCTATCGTTATTGGACAGGGCACCTGACTCTTCCGATTATAACTATTTAATGTTTTCCAGAAAGTCTTCGCGTCTTTTGTATTCGAAACTTTTGCTACTTCGGTTTCATAATATTCTTTTTCCTTTTGAATGGCTAGGCTCTTGTATTCTTTCTTAGCGTTCATGTAATTCTTCAGTTCAGGCTGCTTAAACTTTACTGCTTTGGCCGTTGAGTACGCTTTTCTCATAGATTTTTTAAATAGCTTCGCTTTTACGTCTAACCAGGGTTTTTTAAATGTTTGCTTGTTAGAGTAGGAAGGTAAAACTTTGTACATATCACAGATCGTTGCAGCTACTTTTATTGCTGTCGCCAGTTTATCATTCAGAATATTCGTATGTTCTTTTGCTTCTCTATTTATTGTAGAAGTGTAAAGGCACGATTGATAAAGTTCTATTTTTTCGTTTTTCCATGACATTTTCTCTTGCGTGTTTCTATAAGTTCTCGTGTTATTTCTCCCGTTTGGTGTTTCTATATTTAGCGTGATTTGTTGTATAAGATGGTCAGATTTTTCTGCGTGATGTAGTATAGCGCTATCTAAACAAAGTTCCAGGCTCTCAAAGTTAATCCAGGCTAAATCAATCGTGCTTTTACCCATCGGTCCGATAAAGGTATACTGTGCGGGCGTATCTGACGCCGTCCTACCATTAATAAGTATAAACCCAGATGTTTCGAGTTCTTCTACAAGAAGTCTACCTCTTCGGTTTATTGTTCCGTCTAGGTTTTGGCGTTTTTCCGTCATATTAGAGCTTGTAATTGAGTCAATTTCCAACTGGTTTAAATTACCTACCCTCGCGTTGTAATCTCCGCCTAAGATAATTGGAATGCCTGGATTATTGTTTGTGATTTCATCGATGCTTTCCGCAAACATGTTTAAAACTAATTCGCAGTCCAAATCGGGTTTAAAATATGCTAGTCCTAGGATTAAAATAGTGTCCGTTATTTTCAATTTGATAAAAATCCACATACTCGTTTTTTCTAAAATGGTTTCTATTTGAATTTCGTTGTGAATGAGGAACATAAGCCCGCCACTGGGCCTCTCAGTACTGTGTTCTCTGCTCGCAACGCTTTGAACGATTTGGTATTGTCTGAGATACCCTGGATTTGTTGTTAAGTCTGTAGTTCTCCATGTCTCAGTAATTCCCAGTACCGCATTCGTATCTCTTCGTCTGCTGCGATGAGGTTACCAATGCCAGTGACGTTCCAATAAGCGATCTTCGTCTTGGTTATGCCACTACTTCCCGCGTCGAGTACTCGTTCCAATTACTTCGTGCTGTTGTTAAGTTTCAGTTGCGATGGTCTCTTTAGTTGACGTTTCGGTGATGTGCTTGTTGTTGTTGTCGTGGCTTGCGTTACTACCTTGCGACGGTTCGGCGCGACGAAAGTATTCTTCGATGTGTTTTTTGGACTCTTTAGCCTTCTTTTGCGTTTGGTTCAGGCTGCTCGCTTCAGTTTTTTAGTCGTGTGGTCCAGGATAGGCTCCGCTTCTGCTTGTTCGTTACTTCGACTTCTTTTCCTCGTGTTGCGATTTGCGAGAATCAGATCTTTCGCGCTTTCTATACTATGAGTTTTGCCGTTCACTAGGATTCTTGTTCCTGCCAGTCTCGCGCGGTGCCCAGTTTCTTTCAGATCCGTGATCAGCGTTTGCAGGCTTCTTCTTTTTTCCATCGATTCTTTAGTAAGGTCGTTCGAGATAAAAATGTTGGTTCCTTTCAGCATATGGCATTTCCTTAGTATCTCCGTTTTCTTGTCCAACGTCGTCAGAGCTAGTAAGATGGGTTTGGTGTTATTATTGTTGTTATTTTTTCTTCCAATTTTGTGTGCATAATTTATATCGTGATTTACCAGCGTGACTTGTAATTTACTTTCTACGAGTTCCATGATTGTTTGTTTCAGTTGAATTTTGTCTTCTGGTGTGTCGAGACCGTGGATTACAAGATTGTTCTTCTTTGCTTGGATCTGCGAGTAGTTTTTCTGTGCATTCATCTGCATAGACATTGTGTGGTTTTCTACTTGCAAAGCTTGGATCACCGCCCCCTGATTTCTGAGATCTTCTTTAACCGGTTTTATTTCCGTTGCGACGGATTCCGTTATTTTTTTTGACAGTTCATCCAAGATAGATCTTGATATCTCTTGTTTCCATTCGGATAGCATGTTTTTGAATTCGTTGATAGATAGCGACGCTACAGTGTTATTGCCGTAGCTCGTCATTTTCGTCTCTCGCTTCGAGCCGACGTGACTTTGTGTGAGTTGTGTCAGTGATATTATAGTTGGTAAAGGTATCTTGAGCTTACCTCGCTGTCCGACGTTATTATTTGGCTTGTTTCCGCCGCACTCGGGGCCTTCCAAGTTTTTGCGAGTTTAATGCACTTTTTCGATATGCACAGGCACTGACCAACGGATACACAGCACACTGACAACCATATGCACACACCTGACACTGTTTTCAGAAAAAGTTTCAATTTTGTGAGTGTAAATAATGGAATATATAGCGTTGATGTGACTCAGTTTTTCGCGCTCTTCGACGTACGAGCTTGCCATGTTTACACCACTCGAGATTACGACCCAGAAATTGCGAGATTTATGCACTTTTCACTGCCGGCTCCGCACTGATTTGCGGCTACCTGATATTCTTTGCTCTTGCAGCACACGATCGACAGTTTTTTCGAGGTGAAAGTCTGGTTTTACGAGAATAATTAGTATTTATACGAAGAGCTGCAGAAGACGCGTCTAACGTGGCCGCTTGCTGGTGGCTCCCCCCAATTTTTTCCACTTATAAGGGCTGGAAGCCAGCCCTTGAATAAAAATTCCGTAAAGCCGTTGGGCCAGATGGTTAGTAAGCGCAAAGCCGTTGAGCCAGATGGCTAGTAAGCGGCTAGTAACAACGTGCCTTGTCTCTCACCACTCGCAGACAGCGAAATTCAAATTGCTTCAAGTTTTTAAAACTGCTAGTAGCATGATAGTGAATAGCTAACAGTATTATAGTGTTAAACAAAATACGCAGAATCGGTATTTTCTCACAACTTTACGGGAGGTGAACGCCCGCCGGGCCGTCGGCCGCCCGCCTAAACACAGGCCGCGGTAACGGACCCGCGACGAATCCAACGATTCGCGTTCGCGAATAACTATTAGTTTGACTGAACTCTATTCAATTAGACCGCCTATACAAACAAACGCTGAAAGAAAATGTCAAAAAGCTAATAACTAACCAGGTGGCACCACATGTCGATAGTGCGCGCAAACGTACACCGTCAACCTCACCGCCGTCAACCTCGGACCTGCAGAAGGCTAGTGGTTCAACAACACCAACAAACCAATGGAAAATCCCGAAAAACCCACTTAAAAAAAGAACATTCGCTTCAATAAGTGAACAAACAAACACAACAAATAAATATCAAGTGCCAGGGGCATGCAGTGAGGACGAAGAAGACCTCTCAAGAAACCGCTCACATCACAACCCAAAAAGTGCGAAAAGCCACCGCCGATCTATGTGTCCGACTCATTTATCGAGGACATGATCGTCTTAATAACAAAGCTCAATATCACGAAAGCGGAGTTCTATGTAGAACACCGCTTTCGTGATGTTCTTTTTGTAAATGAGCTTTTATCGCGTGTATACGCGAATCAGAAGATGATGGCGGTATTAAAAGCCACACAATCTGCACAAAATCCAATAATCACTACACCAGCATTAAGGAAAAAGTACAAAAAACTAACATGCATTTTTTCACATACACCGAGGGACCTGAAGCCGAAGTCCTTCTTCATCAAAGGTATCCGTGGCCCGTTTACTGCGGAAGACATAAAATCGGAATTTAACGACATGCAAATTCCCAATCTCCAAATCATCAATGTCACTGTGTTCCCCTTCCACAAAAAAAGCTCGAGAGTCGTCATTTTCTCATACAAATATCGAGCAGCAGCCCAACAAAGGAGATCTTCAAATTGCGGTCTCTGGCGTACCAAAATATAAAATGAGAGCGGCTTCGCAAGACGACGCTTTACCAGTGTAGAAAGTGCCAAAGAATATGTCACACAAGTAGCAACTGTCACTACAGTTTCGTTCTGTTCAATGCGCCCAAGACCACGGCTCAGATAACTGCCCAGTGGACAAAGACTCTGATAAGCAAACCCTGAAGTGCGCGAACTGTGGAGAAGCCGGACACCCGGTCTCATACAGACGTTGCCCATACCTCAAGTTAACGATGAAAATTAACGGGGGGGGGGGGGGGGGGGGGGGAGTCAGGTCAAAAATTTACAAAAATCGATTATTTTTTTTCTGTGAAAACATTCATTTCCATGTAATCTATCTATTAGTAAAGTTATAAGCCGGAATTCGCAAAAATGGCTAAGTTTCTACGATACCATTCATATTTAATTTTCTCAAAAGTCGTAAAAATACCAGAATATTATATTTGAATTTTTAATTATTTCATTTATTTATTGTTGTTATATGCTATCCCAAAACAAAAATGGTACGCCAAGTTAAAAAAATTGCTTTCAAAAAATTTGCTGACAAACAAAATTCCTTGCAGAAATATTAAACCAAATCCAATATATTAGCCAAGTTAAACTCGCTACAAAAAAAAACTTGGCGTGCCAGGGACTAGCTCCCGTACATAGTCCATTAGCCAACATAAACTCGCTACAAAAAAAACTTGGCGTCCCAGCGACTAGCTCCCGTACATAGTCCATTGAAGTAAGTGCGGGAGAAAACTATTCCTAATGATATTTCGTGTTTCGTATTACCGAACCTGCAGAGTGAGCTCAAGTTGCATATCGTACCTTATTCATTACTTTTATCTAATTTATCAGTTTGTATCCCTACTTTCTTTTGACCTCATTTAATCTAATAATATCTTAATATATATAAATCTTTGAAAGATTATTATTCTTCGAACTGTCGGTGCGGTGGGGGTCAAAATAGCGAATGGCTAAAGTAGCGAATTTCTGAATTTCAGAATAATGCCCTGGCAAACAGTGTCACCGACTTTTTAACCGGTGTTTTAACCAGTCTCGATTAACCCCCGTTTTCACCCAGTTTAACTGACCTTTTAACCGAAATTGTTATTTTTAAAGCGATTTTTACTGGTGAATTAACCGATTGTAACCGACATTCTTACCGAATTAATAAAACTCAATTTTGCTTGGTGAATTTAACCGATTTTAACTGACAATTAAACCGAACGAAACGTTTTTAATCGGTTAAATTGTCGGTTAAAGCTGCTGAAACCGTGGGCTAATCGAGACTTATCTTTCCTCGGTTAACATGTCGGTTAACTTCAGTTATTTCCGGTTAACACTACGGTGACACAGTTTGCCAGGATGAACATCTGAATCTAGAATGGCTTTCATTATGAAATTCGCTATTTTGATTGCTTTGAATAGAATGAGGGTCAAAACAGCGAAGGATCCCCCCCTCTGCCCAGGCGGTACCCTTAAAAACACGAATAGCGAATTTCAGGATAATAATCATGGCCGCCTTCGGAATAAATAGAGTAGCAGTAGCGACCGTCGCGTCAGGAGTAACAACCCGTCCAGTCAAGATCAGACAGACAAATCGTAGTGTGAAGGCAACATTAATTTCTTTTTTAACTTGGCGTCGAGTCGCTACCGCGACTCTTGACTGAATATAGAATGGTCATCGTTATGAAATTCGCTATTTTGATTGCTGTGAATAGAATGAGGGTCAAAATAGCGAATGATCATCCCCCCCCCCCCGCACGCCTCGGGGCTTCGCCCCTCGGCCCCGCCCACGTGGTACCCTTAAAATCATGAATAGCGAATTTTAGAATAATGAACATCGGAATCTAGAATGGCCATCATTATGAAATTCGCTATTTTAGCCATTCGCTATTTTGATTGTTTTGAATAGAACGAGAGTCAAAACAGCAAATAACCCCCCCCCCCCCCCCCACCCGCCCTGGCCAAGGGGCGAGCCATTTTTAGAGGGTCATTTTTAGAGGTCCATTGTCCTCCCGTCCTTACTTCAATGGACTATGTACGGGAGCTAGTCGCTGGGACGCCAAGTTTTTTTTTGTAGCGAGTTTATGTTGGCTAATGGACTATGTACGGGAGCTAGTCCCTGGCACGCCAAGTTTTTTTTTGTAGCGAGTTTAACTTGGCTAATATATTGGATTTGGTTTAATATTTTTGCAAGGAATTTTGTTTGTCAGCAATTTTTTTAACTTGGCGTACCATTTTTGTTTTGGGAAAACATTTTTGGTGTTATTTGCTCTCTTTTTGAAAGTCAAAACGTAATTTAAAAAAATAATGAGAACTCATGTTTTAGTTATATCTGTGTATTGATTAAAAATTTCATGTACAATGAACAGTAAATGAAGATAAGTAGACACTACTAAATGTATCCTGCATGTTTACAAAGAACAGAGGCAGCAATAAGAATTCTACAAGAATTCTTGTCTAACTTTGCAAACTCAAAACATTCAATGAAACCAAAATTTCTATAGACTCGAAATCTCGTCGGAGGTGAGGCATTCCATTATATATGTATATACAGACAGAGAAATCGTCGTGTGACAGCAACATTAATTTCGTTTTTAACTTGGCGTCGAGTCGCTACCGCAACTCTTGATGATATCAGACTTAGGATGATACCATCATCCAACATCGACGGATGCAATGCTCTCATTGCAAATGGAAGAAATGCGTAGTTGGCACAAGCGAGCTCCAGTTGTAGTACAACCGAAAGGGCATCCTGGGTCAGAGAGAAAAGTGGTTCCGAAAGTAAAGAAAGTGCCACTCCATCCGGTACCATTATCAAACCACCGTCTAAATCGTTGACAATCACGTCCATCCATCTACAAAAAACATAAACATCTGACTCATCGAAATTTCTTATACTTCATTCCTCCAAAATCTAGTCATTCAGCTAATTTTTTGCACGTATTCAGTAGAACTATTCAGTAGTTCTTCAATTGTAAACTATTGTATAGTTCTAGACGCGATAGTTCCTTCTAATAGTGTACTTTTATCTCAATAGTGTAGTTCAATAGTTTCTACCAATAGTCTGCCAATTTAACGATGGTTTATAGTTTAAGTGGAAGGAGTCAGGTAAAAAAAAAAATGATTTTGGAAATTCAATATCATCCAAATCCTATTTGTTCAATTATTAGACCAATAATTTCGTGACTAGCTCTGATACTCCTCAGCGGCGAATCGTCGCTCTAGTTTGGAACATCAGGAGACGGCACTGCAGCGCGGGGCTCCACGGGACCCCCTCGCGGCACGCCCCTTGTCTTCTTGCTCGAGCACACGAGGCGCCGCTGAGAGCAGCCATTGTGTTCTCGTTTAACGAAGCCGGTACACGTGCGAATTCAACAAGTGGTATTTCTCAAAAAAGACGGGTCAACTCAGCGGTGTCATTTCATTTTTTAGGTCAACTCAGTTCATAATATTTCCTGTAATCACTCAGTATACAATTGGTGTCATTTCAACCGTCAGGAAATAAGTGAATTAAGTATTTGTACGCTCAAGAAATCACGTAGACGCTCATAGACAATACACACGCTCGCTCTCTCTCTTACGCTTGTGCTATTCAGACTCTCACCCTCTCACTCACTCTCACGGGCAACTCATTGGTGTTATTTCTCACACGATTCGCGACGCACTTTCTTCGCGTTGTTAACTAATCCGTGGTAAACTCATATGGTGTATAGTGGTAAAATAAATATAATAAATTTTTTTATACTAATTAATTGGCTTCACTCACTCATTGAAAATTAATTTCCCCCACCCAGCGAGTATCTCAACATTATTTGAACACTATTGCATATAAAAATGCCCAATGCACTATATTGTTGGTGCTCGATGAAAGGATTTTTTACTGTCGTCTGACTTGCATATGCTTTTCAATATTATCTTAAGCAAAGTTCTTAGGTTTTCCATTCTGCGCATGATTCAGATGAAACTACTAGGCAGATTGGAATGGTTGACATCTCATTTTCTTCTTCATGAAAAGATACACCGGCTAAATGGAGCAAACTATTTTTTTTTTCATTCTGAAAGCAAAGTTAATCACTGACTTAGAAAATAGCATAACATTTATTTATTAATAATTGTGTCACTGAAAAAATATCACCTTTTAATAACATTTGCTTTATTTAGGCGGTGTATCTTTTCATGAAGAAGAAAATGAGATGTCAACCATTCCAATCTGCCTAGTAGTTTGATCTGAATTAGAGTTGTGAAATTTTTAATGTGAAAATAATGCATTATTTTTTACGAAAAAAATGGAGTATGGAATTCGGATCCACTATCCATTACTTTATTAATGAGTAATGGAATTCGGATCCACTACCCATTACTTTATTAATGAGTAATGGAACACACATCCATTACCCTGTTGCGCCCCGAATTTTAAAAGGAGGTTGTTCGGTCGATGACCGAACAAGTTCAATGCACGATTGGGCAATCGCGCGATTTCGAAAGATCGCGCGACATCGCGCGCGGAATCGGTGTCATTCGATGGAGCAATTAACGCGGAAGCATTAAATGCATACGTACCAATTTTTGGCAAATTGGTGGGTATCACTCAGAAGTAGAGTCAGTCTTAATTGATTATTCGAATTGAACGGTTGGGCTCGAGTTAGACTCAAGGACTCGGAAAGTCATACTTGTATCAAGATAATTCGTGTAATGAATTATCGCATTTAACTTCACTTAAATAAACATCTATTAATTTGGGAAACACGTGGATACCAATCCTTTAATCGGGAAGATCCCTTTCTTTTCTCAATCCCGCCCGTATCGCGACGAACTGATCACTCGTCAACTTCTCGGGCACAACAATTTGGTGGCAGCGGTGGGATTCACCGTAAGTGAAACCCAAAGGAGATAAGTGAAAAAAAAAAAACCCAGAGTCAAACCCGACCAATAGTCGTTGGGGTAAAAGACCTGGTGCGATCACACGCAGTCGTGAATCGCTGAAGGACGTCAGCAAGGTACCACTGACGGGAGGAGCCAACCAGAAGACGTACGTCACAGAGGAAGGATCGACCACGCCAGGAAGGACGTGACAACCGATCAACGGGATACGACATCGCCGCAACCGGGGACCAACGTCAAGGACAACGCTACATCGTGGACGACAACCCCGAAGCTCATCACCACACCATGATGCTGAAGCGGTAAGTGCATGAGCCAAAAAAAAAAAAAAAAAAAAAAAAATTTTTTAGCCAAGGCCAGTGAATCGTAATAAAAAAAAAAGTGCTAAAGTCGTGGGACTGAGCCCGCGAGCCCAGATCTCGTTAAAAAAAATCGAGACCCCTACCTTTGAATCGAAATAAGTTTGTAGCAACTTACGCCGATTCAAGGTATTAATTCGCGAAAGGCAGGAGGCCAGGTTATAGCTAACCACTGTCCATCATAATTAAATAATCCGCGAAAATTCGTAGGACTGGGCCCGCGAGCTCATATCCTCCGTTAACAAAAATCGAGACCCTTACCTCTGAATCGAAATAAGTTTGTAGCAACTTACGCCGATTCAAGGTATTAATTTGCGAAAGGCAGGAGGCCAGGTTATAGCCAACCACTGTCCAACATAATTAAAACTTAAATAAAAATAAACGAAAAAAAAAAAAATTTACGAGTATTTAATTACCGTGGACTCGCGAAAAAACCCTGCGGAATACATGCCAGGCGACCAGGAAGGACGGCAGTTGCGAAGGGCTCATTCGCATGAGACAACCCTGCCAGGACAAGAGGTCGAAGCGGTAACCGGAGTGGAAGCCGCCATCGGGGATATCACCCTTCGAACTGAGGACGCCCTGCGGCACCTATCACAAGCAGAGGGGCTACCTGGGAGGAAAAATTCTCTGTCAAAGGGATTTGGCATAAATACCAGAAGAGGCACCTCCTTCTCTAGGGCAGGCACAATGGCCAGCAAGGACGGGAAAGGAGAAGGGGCAAAGGCCCTAACGACCCCGGAAGTGGACGGGGAAATCGACGCCCTACTCAAGGCCAGCGGCTTGAGTGGGCAAAAGGGAGCCTTAGCAAGGGCAAGGGAGAATGCGCCAGGCCTCCGCGCCGGGGCCAGGCCAAAAGAGGTCCCATATCGCAGTCCGGAGAGGACTCCGGAGGATCGAGGTGTCAGGCATCGGCAGTACCCGGAAGGAACGCCAGAAATAGATGACAGCGACTACGAGCTGCCCCCACCGCTCCGGAATGGAGTTGGAATAAACTCCGGTAGGGAACAATATGGAGGGCGTGACAGGGGAAATAATCAGTCAGCAAGGGACCACGAAACCGAGAACCCGCACGACAGGACAGGAGCCCTCCAAGCACAGACAGAAGAGCTCCATACTCACCTGAGTCTGATAAGCTCGCTGCAGGCCAGGGTCAACGAGCTCACAAGGAGAATAAGCGGGCAGAGCGGAGGGGGAAGGAGTACCCAGCCGCCAGCAACATCCAGTAATCCTGCTGGGGGCCTACCAAGGGGCTATGGAGGGCCATTCGGGGAAGGACCTCCCGGAGGCCCACCAGGAGGCCCTACGGGACCATTCGGAGGAGGACCGCCAAGGGTTCGTCCGGGTACCCGTATCCTTCAGGGGGTGGAACCCTTCAGGGGGTGGACCCGGAGGGGATCCGCCCGGCGAACCACCAGGAGGACGAATCTCCGGCAGGAACAGCCGGGGTCCGAGGCGCCTCGACCTCAGCCTCGCCCTAAAAAATATAAAGAATTTCGACGGCAGCGATGCAAGGGAATTAGATGGATTCATTCGGTCCTGTGAGGTCGTCTTTGGGAGAATAGCAGAAGAGGATTACGACCTTCTACTGGAGCTTGTGCTCAGCAGCAAAATCAGCGGTCGAGCCACACGGGAACTGAGGCACAAAACCATACTCACTGTGGAACAGTTAAAGGTCGAGCTGGATGCCCTTTACGGGCAACGGAAATCATTATCAGTGCTCCAGATGGAACTGAGTTCTTTGCGGCAAGGATCCGGGGAGGATGTGACCGCGTACGCGGCCAGGACAGAAAAAGTCACCGTAGAAATTGTGGAAAAATTGTGCGAGTCAATAGTGCATGAGAAAGACGCTCGTACAGTGGAAGCCGTCACCCGAAAAACGGCTCAGGCGAATTTCGAAAATAGCCTGCACGGGCAGGTACAGATACTCGTGCGATCCCGAAACTACGCCACGCTCCATGACTCGATAGCCGGGGCCATAGAGATCTCCCACATGGTCCAGCCGAAGGGAGGAGCAGGCGGAGGATACCGCAGCAACAGCGGCAGCGGCAACAGCAACAATAATCGTACCAGAAGGTCGGGAACAGGGCAGACCGGAGGAAAAAGCTGTTATAATTGTGGGAACGTAGGGCATATTGCTAGGGACTGTACGCGTAAATCGGGTCGCGTGAGTCTAACTGCACCTACCTCTAATAGAAAAATAAATCAGGTGGAAATAGTGTGCACCTTTTTCAAAATAAAGGGTCACACCTGGAAGGAATGCAGGAAGAGATTACAGCAGAAGAAAGAAGGAGGTCAAGGATCCGTTCAGCAGCACAACGTAAATAGTAGTAAGCAGCAGGGAAGTGATAAGCGGCCGGCAGTCTGCATGGCCGCAAAGAATAGCCTTCCCTCTACCACTACTAATGCTGCTACCCGTACGCTGGGTATGGTACAAATCAACGCAGTCACCATCACACGTGAAGAAACGCGAACGAACGAAGAAGTGATTGATAAGCGCGTGGAATCCATGATGGCCGCCGCTCGTAGTACTACGGATACTATTACTACTACTACTACTACTACTGCTGCTAGCCGGCGCACGTTGGGCAGCATACTGCTCGCTGGGACCCGTGAAACCCGAGCGGGCGATAAGGAGCCGCTCCGCGTGCTCGAGGTAACTGTGCCAACGAAGAGCACAACAGCTAGTGACGTTGACCTGGCTAGTCCCACAGCTGTACGGGGAGTACTGACCCTCAAGGTGGACACGGGGGCACAGTGTAGCCTTATAAAATACAGCTGCATAAAAACCGATGCTTTCGTCGAGGATACGAATATTGAGCTCCAGGGTGCCGAGGGCAGCAAATTCTACCCGATATGCAGGGTCGAGTTAACCATCGAAACGCCCGAGATAGCACTCAAACATTGGTTCTATGTGGTGCGGGATGATATACCCATAACAGCGAATGGTCTGTTGGGTATGGAGTTTATAAAATTGCACCACGCGGACATCCTAGGAGGGGAAATCTTCAAATTATATGGGCACACCATGCCCCTGGTGGATGGGAATTCGAAAATCGTGCTTGCCCCACGTACCGAGACCATCGCATACGTAGCAACTACAAGTAAGCACGGAGGAATAATTCCGCGAAAGGAAATAGGAAAAGGAATAGTAATGGGTGCATGCTATACACCACCACAGGGAAATAGTTGCGTCGTGAGCCTCATAAATACGACCGAAGAGACGGTAGTGGTAGAGCGCCCGATGGTGACACTCGAGCCGGCCGAGATAGCGGAGGCCGGGCACGACACTCACACCAACGCGCTGTGTGTGGGTGCGGTGAGAGAGGAAAGGGGGGCCCAGCGCCTTCAACGCTTAGAGCAAGAGCTCCATGTGAGTCATCTCAACAGCGAGGAACGGGGAGCCTTGCTACAGCTCGTTGCAAAATATGAAGACATCTTCCATTTGAAGGGAGACAAATTACCGTGCACGCATATGGTGGAACACCGAATCCCCCTCAAAGAAGGGGTGTTACCGGCCAAAGTGCACCCCTATAGACTGCCGGAGGCACACAAAAAGGAAGTTGAGCGGCAAACCAAGGAGATGCTGGAGGATGGAATAATCCAACCAAGCAGGAGCCAATGGAATGCGCCTCTATTAGTCGTGGCCAAAAAACCAGATGCGTCGGGGGAAAAACGAATGCGCGTTATGGTGGACTTCCGAAAATTAAATGAGGTCACAGTAGGGGATTCGTACCCACTGCCCAATATTACGGAAATATTGGATCAGTTGGGAAAAGCTCAATATTTTTCCACTCTAGATCTCGCCTCCGGATTTTATCAAATCCCGATGGCGCCAGAAGATAAGGAAAAAACAGCTTTTTCGACCCCTCAAGGACATTTTGAATACAACCGCATGCCATTCGGTCTGAAAAATGCACCTCCTACTTTCCAGAGGCTGATGAATTCTGTGCTAGCCGGTGTACAAGGGGTAAAATGTTATGTTTATCTCGATGACATCGTGGTTTATGGGAAAAATCTGCGGGAGCATAACGAGAGGCTGGAGGAAGTATTTCAGCTACTGCGGAGAGCCAGGCTGTCGGTACAACCCGGGAAATGCCAATTCCTACGGAAGGAAACTCATTATTTGAGTCACATAATTTCGGAGGAAGGAGTACGAGCCGATCCGAAAAGCTCGCGGCTGTAAGGGAGTATCCTGCTCCAAAAACCGTTAAACAGGTACAGTCGTTTCTCGGGTTAGCGGGTTATTACCGAAAATTCATAAGGGATTTTTCGAAGATAGCGAAACCATTAACCGAACTCGTGAAAAAGGATACGAAGTTCGAATGGACCGCAGTACGGGATGCTGCTTTCGAAGAATTAAAGGAGGCATTAACAACGGCACCCATTCTGCAATACCCGGACTTCACGAGGCAATTCCTGGTAACAACCGACGCCTCAGATAAGGCCATCGGTGCGATACTCTCGCAAGGCAAGGTCGGGGAAGACCTGCCCATATGCTACGCGAGCCGCACACTCTCAAAGGCAGAGGTGAATTACACCACCACGGAGAAAGAGCTGCTCTCTATAGTCTGGGCGATTGCGCAATTTCGCCCTTATATTTACGGCACTCTGTACGAAGTGATAACCGATCACCAACCCCTTACATGGTTATTTGGGGTAAAAGACCCGGGTTCACGACTGATGAGGTGGAGGATAAAATTATCAGAACATGAATTTGAGGTCGAATATAAGGCGGGGAAAAGGAATACAAATGCCGACGCTCTAAGCCGCATTTTGTGGCAACTAGGGCACAAATGCGAGGGGAAAACGCGGAAGAACCTAGCGCCGTGGGAAAGAGAGAAACAGCGCGAGAGCACGCCAACGGGAGCAAGGAGGATGCGGTGCTAGCCCCGAGAAACGTGGGAGAGAGAGTGAAGAAGCGAGTGGCGAAACACCTGAGTGGAAGCAGGACAGAAGATCTCGAGGAGCCGTCGCTCCGCGACACACACACGCCCACTAACACACCCAAGTTGTGTGGATGGGGCGCGTGTGGTGCGGACAGCCACACAAAGAGGAGAGAGGATAAGACGGAGAGCGCTGTAAAGGACAGCGCTCACCCGTTGACCGTGCGGAGCGCGGCAAGGGGGGCTACTGCTAGGCAGCGCATGGAGTCGGGGAAGGAGACGGATAGACCGCGCGTGCTGGGGAGCGAGAAGGACCCTGCTAAGGCCCTGCCGCCCGCCAATGGGACGAAAGAAGTGGTCCGCGCGGACTGCGGGCTTCCAGGCGGGCCTGGGGAAGTGGAGAGCGGGGAAGAAGGCAGCATAGCCTACTCCTCCGAGGGGGACGAGGGCACTGTGATGAAAGACAAGCGTCACTGCAGCAGTAGCGTAACCCGTCCTTCGCCGGAGGAACGAGAAAAAATACTAAGGGAATATCATGATGCCCCTCTGGGGGGGCACCAGGGTATAAAGAGGACCCTGAAACGGATCCAGACCAAGTATGAGTGGCCGGGCATGAAAAAGGACGTAGAGAGCCATATCACCGCTTGCGATAAGTGTCAGAAGAATAAGCTAAAGGGTAAAGGGAGGGTGCCAATGGTTATCACCGACACCCCCGAAAGGGCATTCGAAAAGGTAGCGGTGGACATCGTAGGACCGCTACCCGTAACATCATCTGGAAATGAAAATATACTTACCTTCCAGGATGCCCTTACGAAATACAGTGCAGCTGTGGCTATTCCGAACCAGGAAGCGCACATCGTTGCGAAGGCCCTAGTCGAAGAGATAATTTGTCGATATGGAACTCCCGAGGTGATTTTATCGGATCGGGGAACCAACTTTTTAAGCTCCACCTTCAAGGAAGCTTGCAAGTTGTTGCGTATCAGGAAAATTCAGACAACCGCGTACCATCCTGAAAGCAATGGGGCCCTGAAAAGTTCCCATCGAACTTTGGCGGATCATTTAAAAAACTTCATTGATGAAGACCAAAGTAACTGGGATGAGTGGTTGCCGTACGCTATGTTTACGTACAACACCACCCCACACACAGCCACGGGAATGTCTCCTTACGTGTTAGTGTATGGACGCGAGGCTGAGCTGCCCACGGCAGTGAAACAGGAGCCGAGGCCCACATACACATACGCAGACTACGCCAGCGAGCTGCGAGAAAGGCTACGGGCCTCGTGGGCAGTAGCCAGGCGTAATCTGAGCAACGCCAAGGAGAGAGCGAAGCAAGATTATGATGCCAAAGCGAGACAGCAGGAGTATCGCGTTGGCGACCATGTACTACTACATGACGACACCGTACGACGGGGACGCTCGGCTAAGCTCACACCGTCGTGGACGGGGCCGCACACCATCGTAGCAGTGCATAGTCCCGTCACCTACACCATCAAGAAGGGAAGAAAAACCGCGACAGTGCATGTCAACCGCCTGCGGTCGTTCGTCGAGCATTAATGTGGTGTAGGTGAATGAGAAGCGCACCCATACCACTCTGGGAGCGTTACGGGCCGCTAAGAGGGCAATCACACATACAGTGTGTGAGTATTAGTGCCGTACTGCTCTGCGAGCAGTACGAGCTGTGGATGTGTTTTCTTTTTTTTCCCTTACTGCATGCAACGGCCACTACGACCGTCCCCATGCATCTAAGAAGGAAGAGAAGATAGGAGGAAGCAAAAGAAAGAGAAAGAGAGAGAGAGAGCACGGATGCCCCAGGAGAAAGGCGGCCACGCGCTAGAAGGAGAGAAAAGAAGATAGAGACAGGCACGGACGCACAAGAGGGGCGTCCACGTGCTAGTAGGTCTTATCGCATGGTACTGACGCAAGGGGCGTCCTCATGCTTCTAGAGATTCAATAAAAAGAGGAAAAAAATGTTTGGAATAAAATAAAATATCTACATCTACCTACGTGCTAATGAGAGAAAGGGATGGAGGGGTCATCCGCTATGTATCTCGCGGGCGGAACTTACATGCTGATCAAAACTCGGAAAAGAAAGTAAAATTTCGGGTTTTTATTGTAGAAAGGGGATTATCCCCTCCCTACCAGCCTCAAAATTACAATATATGTGTATTATATATTTTATATGTAAATTAAAAATTCAGCCCCCCGCAATGGGGGCCGAAAGTGGGTCGGCCCTCGCCGAAGAGCCGTTTAAGGCCCAGGAAGTCGGGGACGTCCTCGTCCAGGAAGTCGCCGCCGTCCCAAATATAGGCAGCCAGACCCCTTAGCACATAGCGGCGGCGCCGGACGACCGTCGCCTCTCGAATGAATGTCCGGAGCCAGTCCGGTTGCTTCCGGGTGGCTGCCGACCCGGGAACGTGGATCTTCCGGGCCTAAAGGACAGAAAAATAAACAACATTAGACTAAAAATAGATGGGGAAAAATTTATTATTAGAAGGGCGATAGGGTACTTACCACCCAGTCCAGGATGTGACGGTCCAGGATGGAACCATCCAAAACAATGTGGCCTTGAACGTCCCGCGGGAAAGACATTTTATTTTTTTTTTATTTTCGAGGACATGCGTACCGTGTAAAAGTTGGAGAACGAATGACTTGATGGCCGCTAATTGTGGCGACCACCACCCATCAACCGGGGTAAAATCTGCCGATTCAGCAGTCCCACGGTCGAGGAATCTTTCTAACTCGCGGATTCCTGTTGCAGGTTTGTGCTGCTCTTTTTCTGTCTCGCTCGAACGCATGGGGCACGGGACAGCTACATTTTAACGCCGTTCGCCAGCAATCCCGGCATATATTACGAGGAAATTGGAAGCCTCACGCAAACCAAGGCAACATGGAGACTCGCCATACACATGGACTTCTCCGACATCAAGAGAAGGGAAAGAATGGTACAGCTAAATTTGCAGCGAGTACGGGACGCCTGCGGAATCGAGGGGAAAACGAGTGAAGCCGATGAGCTATGCTTCGCATTACTGGACACCGTCGACCGCATGGCAGCAAAAATCAAAGACAACATGGACACCGTGTATGACCTAATTGAACCCGAGTCCATGCGGAAGCGCCGGGGACTCATTGATGGTCTAGGATCAGTAATAAAATCAATCACTGGAAACATGGATGCGACCGATGCAGAACAGATACATCGGGAAATCATGGCCCTTCAGTCGAATGGAAACACTTTAAAAGAGGGCATCAAGGGTCAGTTACAGGTTGTTTCATCTGTTCTACAGGTCTTCAACGAGACCGCTGCGAGAATGCAAGCAAATGAAAACACCCTACTGGACCTCGTAAACCACGTGCGCCGCAGCATGTCAACACAACAGGATCAGTTGACGAGACGTCAACGACTCGACGAGATCCTTACTGCTGCGAGTGTGGTAGTGGAAGAACTGCTCACCGACGTGAAGGAATTGGTGTTGCTACTCGCACAGATGTCGACGGGTAAGGTAAGCGCGGCGGTACTACCACCACGCAAGCTAGTGGGGTACCTCACCGACGCTCTACCACACTTGCCGGTCGGCACCGGATTCCCGGTACCGATAGTGCGCGGCGAGGCGAGCACACTAATGAAGCTCACCGACACGCGCGCCTACAGTGACGGGACAGCGGCCATGCTGCTACTTGATATCCCGCTGATAGGGGCACAACAGTATGCAGTGAACCGCGTATACCCCGTGCCAACGAGAGGCACCGACAACAACACATACTACTACATCGATACTACAGAGGATCTCGTGGTAGTCGACCAAGCCAACAGGAATTATCTGCGTATGTCAACAGTGGACTTGAAAAATTGCAAAAAATTCGCGAACAAGTACATCTGCCTTCCGAATCATCCGTCGACGCCGGTCACCAAGAATGCACGATGTGAAGTGTTAGCCTATGGGAAATTCGACACTGCCTCTGGACTACATTGCCCAAAGCGGGCGTTATCACTGACCAATACGCTGATAATACGAATGGAGCAACCCGGAAGATGGATTTTCATCGCACCAAAGGAAGATCTAATCACAATTTCATGCGATAAAATACCCGCGAATCGCGTAATTTTAATAAATTCAGGAATTCTGGCTTTGGTAGGCTCATGCACCGCGACCGCGCAAGATTTCAAAATTCAAACCCTAAAACGGGTTACTGACGTGAAAAATGAGAGCTATTTGCCCCCGTTTAATCTCACACTTTCAAGAATAGACGAACAATATCGTGCGCGAGTTAAAAATGATAGTGACCAGGTTAAACTGGTTAGTGTTTTGCGAAATCCCGAGGAGTTAAAAGCCCTCGGAGCGCGAGTGAAAGAGATAGAAAAGGACATTGATAGGGACTATAACAAAAATCGTCAAGTATATCATAACATTGGATTTTATTCCTTAGGTGCAATAGCCCCTATAGCCTTGGTCTGCTACGCGGTTTATAAGCTGTATCAGCTGAGGAAAAAGCGTAACGCGACACCGGCAAGGCCGACAGAGCCAGTGACACACTCCGAGTCACCGATTAGCCTGCGTAGACTCTCTGTGCCTCCGCGTGCTGATAGCCTGCATGCGGAACTACAAAATGCTTGTTCGGCACGGGAAAGTAAGCCTCTACGACTGGCCTACCAGACCAAGGCTTGACAGATAAATTAGAATAAATACAGGGAAATATTTTGATGTGTCGTCACTCATGTCGGGAAATTAATGTGTTTAATTTAATTTGTGTTTTGATTTGAAATAATATAATAAACTTTTAAAATTTGTAAAACCGAGTTCAACCAAGAAAAATAGAAAATCAATTTTTCTTTTTAAGGGGGGAGGGATGTTGCGCCCCGAATTTTAAAAGGAGGTTGTTCGGTCGATGACCGAACAAGTTCAATGCACGATTGGGCAATCGCGCGATTTCGAAAGAGCGCGCGACATCGCGCGCGGAATCGGTGTCATTCGATGGAGCAATTAACGCGGAAGCATTAAATGCATACGTACCAATTTTAGGCAAATTGGTGGGTATCAATCAGAAGTAGAGTCAGTCTTAATTGATTATTCGAATTGAACGG
Organism: Ephialtes manifestator; assembly: GCA_963970395.1. Classification (NCBI taxonomy): domain Eukaryota; kingdom Metazoa; phylum Arthropoda; class Insecta; order Hymenoptera; family Ichneumonidae; genus Ephialtes; species Ephialtes manifestator. The sequence goes on from OZ019970.1 coordinate 8,298,208, forward strand.
TTGGGCTCGAGTTAGACTCAAGGACTCGGAAAGTCATACTTGTATCAAGATAATTCGTGCAATGAATTATCGCATTTAACTTCACTTAAATAAACATCTATTAATTTGGGAAACACGTGGATACCAATCCTTTAATCGGGAAGATCCCTTTCTTTTCTCAATCCCGCCCGTATCGCGACGAACTGATCACTCGTCAACTTCTCGGGCACAACAACCCATTACTTTATTAATGAGTAAGCTACCTCTATGAGGAAGTATGTTATTCCATTTTTAGCTTCCTCATAGAGGAAGCTTTGTAAAACGCGAAAAATAATGAGGAAGCAATGTGCAAGGTTCTACTTTGCATCCTTGTTTTAATTAGATAAATATACATGTTGTGGATTCGTTTTTCTATTTCGTTATTATTAGAGCGTTTCCGAAAGTGAATGTGATAATGTATATTTTTAAAAATAATTCAACATTCCATAAAATCAAAAATTTCATACCGTTCGTCACTAAATTATACATATATAATGACTGAATATTGTTTCATTTTTATTCAAAATTTGAGCTCGCTATCTGAAGTTTTGCAAAAGTTACAATAGAGCGATAATGTCAATTTGTTGAAAAATTCAAAACATCATAAAATTTTAATGGTTCAACCGATCTTAACCAAATTCAATAGCGATCACCGGCGTATGAAAGCTCACATTCATACCAATTTTAAGATCAAAATCTCGAAAATTGAAAGAGTTATCGCGTAATCAGACATTTTTCAAAAAATTAAAAATCGCGTAATAATTTAACGATGAAGTGGAGTTTAACAAAAATCTGTATGAACGATGAGGCTTGATCCCTCTATCTATTGTCCAAATTTCAGCTTGATATCTCAATGCATTCCCGAGTTATAAAGGTTTACATTTTTCGATCGTGTAACATACACACACACACACACACACAATACATACAGACATTTTTTTCTAAATCACTTTTCTCGACGTTTTGGCCCATTCTGAGTGTACTGACATGAAAATCTCGAAAAAAAAATTTCATGAATAAGCTTCTTCTATGAGGAAGCAAAAAGTAATGGGTGATGGACCTCTGCTCCATTACTCACTAATAAAGTAATGGGTGATGGACCTCTGCTCCGTTGCTCATTAATAAAGTAATGAGTAGTGGATTCGAGTTGCATTATCAATTTATTTCATAAAAAATTATGCATTATTTTCACATAAAAAATTTCACAACTCTGCTTTCAACTAACTTCTAGCTTTTGACTGACTACTAACTTTTCACCAACTGATGACTACCTACTAACTAACTTTTAACTTTTAAAAGTCAGAAGTTAGTCAAAAGTTAAAAGTAACTGAAAAGTTAGTCAAAAGTTGGAACATAGTATAAAGTTAGTCAAATGTTAGAAATTAATATAAAGTTAGAAGTTAGTCAACAGTTTGTCGAAAGTAAGAAGTTAGTAGTTAGACAAAAGTTAGTCAAAAGTCAAATGTTAGAAGTTAGTTGAAAGTTAGTCAAATGTTATAAATTAGTCAAAAGTTAGAAGTTAGTCAAATGTTAGAAATTAGTCAAAAGTTAGAAGTTTGTCAAAAGTTAGAAATTAGTCAAAAGTTAGAAGTTAGTCAAAAGTTAGAAGTTAGTTGAAAGTTAGTCAAATGTTAGAAATTAGTCAAAAGTTAGAAGTTAGTCAAAAGTTAGAAGTTAGTTAAAAGTTAGTCAAAAGTTAGAAATGCAACATGTCGCAAATGACTATTGCTAAGATTTTCAGGTATCCGGATAGTTCGTCTCTGAGAAATCGCCCGTCTATCGCGACCTGTTTTAACCGCAGACTTCTAATGATATTATATTTATTCATTTATTTTTCAATTTTTCGAACGATTTTGCTATTCATCTACTTATTTATTAACTTTTTGAACGATTTTCCGATTTATTTATTTATATATTTATTTATTAAGCAAATTTTTCTAAAGTAATGGGACTATCATATATCCATTACCACGTTCATTACCCATTACTTTAAAAAACGGTGATGGATGTGAGTTCCATTACTCATTAAAAAAGTAATGGGTAATGAATGTGAGTTCCATTAATCATTAAAAAAGTAATGGGTGATGGATGTGAGTTCCATTACTCATTAAAAAAGTAATGGGTAATGAATGTGAGTTCCATTACTCATTAAAAAAGTAATGGGTGATGGATGTGAGTTCCATTACTCATTAAAAAACTAATGGGTGATGGATGTGAGTTCCATTACTCATTAAAAAAGTAATGGGTGATGGATGTGAGTTCCATTACTCATTAAAAAAGTAATGGGTAACGAATGTGAGTTCCATTACTCATTAAAAAAGTAATGGGCAACGGATATGAGTTACATTACTCATTAAAAAAGTAATGGGTAACGGATATGAGTTACATTACTCATAAAAAAATAATGGGTAACGGATATGAGTTCCATTATTCATTAATAAAGTAATGGGTAATGGTTCTGAATTCCATTATGCATTGTTAAAGTAATGGGTACAAAAAAACGATAATGCATTAGAAAAATAATGCATTATTTCCAACTCTGATCTGAATCATGCGCAGAATGGAAAACATAAGAACTTTGCTTAAGATAATATTGAAAAGCATATGCAAGTCAGACGACAGTAAAAAATCCTTTCATCGAGTACCAACAATATAGTGCATTGGGCATTTTCATATCATCAAGTACCAACAATACAGTGCGTTGGGCATTTTCATATCATAGAGTACCAACAACACAGTGCGTTGGGCATTTTCATATCATCGAGTACCAACAATACAGTGCGTTGGGCATTTTCATAAAAAAATATTACCTTTTATTGACATTTGCTGCATTTAGGCGGTGTACCTTTTCATGAAGAAGAAAATTATGTCAACCATTCCAATCTGCATAGTAGCTTGATCTGAATCATGCGCAGAATGGAAAACCTAAGAACTTTGCTTAAGATAATATTGAAAAGCATATGCAAGTCAGTCGACAGTAAAAAATCCTTTCATCGAGTACCAACAATACAGTGCGTTGGGCATTTTCATATATAATAGGATTTGGATGATATTGAATTTCCAAAACCTTTTTTTTATCTGTCTCCCTCCCCTTAATAGTTCAATAATTCTAATTGTTTTAAATTTTTAATACTTTTTTTCTATGTCGACATCTACGAAGCCAAATTGCTCTTGTCAGCGTAGGATCTGTCGAAACCCTACTGACAGCTGCAAAGCCAAACAGCTCTTGTCGCTTGTTAATATTTTAATAATATTTCAATCAACTACAAATCCGAATAACTTTTGTTAATGAACGACCGAAAATCTATGCAGACACTGATTAAAAGAAGGTTAATCACGACAGATACTTACTGAAATGAGGTTAGTCACGGCAGACACTGATGAAAACGAAAAAGATCACACTTTACGATGAAAAATAATCCCATAAACGATGTTGTTGTCAACGCTCATTTATCACACACTCATTTATAAAAAAATTAATTAATTTCAGCACTGATTTAAAGTATTAAGCACTGATTTAAAATATTACGCACTGATTTAAATTTAAATTATTAAACACTGATTAAAGTATAAAAATATCCGAATTATAAATGTACACTTCGCGTCGAGTCGCTACCGCGACTCTTGATGATTTCGGCTGTGCAACACGCGCTGACTGACTGAACAGCTGGCGACTGTGTGACGTCACACACTGGTTGCTCGCGAGCCGCCACTCGCGCCTGCGCGCGGCGCTTCTATATAATGTATGTACGTGAATACGTGAATCGAGATTGTGTGAGTGCGTTAAACACGAAAAACTTTGAAAAGACCAGATATCAGCGGTAAATGAACCGATTTTCTTGTGACAGGTCTCATTCGAAAGAAAAAAAAAATAGAAAATATTGATCATGATACATTTTTCGTTCGCGACATGTGGTCAGAGATAATACGTCGGCAAATATAGGTTGGGACATTTAAAGTTGTGTGAGTGCGGCCGTACGGGAGGAACATAAAGTCGCTCGGCGAGAATTACTAAGATACCAGATATCAGCATTAAAGAAACAGATTTCCTTGCCGCAGGTCTCATTTGAAAGAGAAAAAAAAATAAAAAATATTGAACCTGACACATCTTTCGTTCTCGACGTGTGGTCAAATTCGAGTTATAATTTGAAAACGGCCGGTGAGTGGCCGCCTTCGGAATAAATAGAGTAGCAGTAGCGACCGACAAATCGTAGTGTGAAGGCAACATTAATTTCTTTTTTAACTTGGCGTCGAGTCGCTACCGCGACTCTTGATAACCGGCTTCCCGTTTTATTAGGAGGGGGAAGGGGTTAGTGAAAAATACAGAATAAACAAGAAAATAATTATAAGAAAAATCACAAAGGTCTATTTAATAACAAAAATCTCAATAACAACCAAAAGAAACAAAACTCGATAAAATACTCTAACGGAACTTAATCTAATCGCTCGAATTGAATAACTATCAGGGCAAGGGGGAAGGGAGGGATTTTCGCTAACGGGGGGGGGGGGGGGGGGATAAAAATAACTGAATTCACAAAAATAAAATAGAGATAATTGAATTCACGGGGAAAAATAGAAATAACTGAATTGAAGGGGAAAAATGGCAATAATTGAATTTACGGGGAGAATGGGCGCCAGCTACGTATCGTGTAGCACCGTTACTTTACCGGTGACGTTTCACGGTCGTTTAATAATTCCAAACAAAAGAAAATCGAACCCAAAAATAATAATACACGGGCACGGCTAGCTGGGAAAAGAGACGGGTCTCAAGGACGTGAATTCCCGAACTCGATGGCTACTTAATTATTACCTCGGTGTGGCTGAAGGGGGGGGGGGATATTCACTAACAGGGCCAAAATAAACGGGAAAATAATAATGGAAAATAATAATGGGCAAAACTAATAATGGGAAAATAATAATAGGCGAAAATAGTAAGGAGAGAATAATAACGGGCAAACTAATAAAGGGGGGAAAAAAAAATAACGGACTAAAAAAATATCGCTGAGGTGGTCGCGATCACCATCACTCTACCTCGCACTCACGAAACACTCGAAATAAACACTAATAAACTGTATCGAAAAATGCCGGTCTCCACGTGGTGGTAGCCAGTTACCGCAATACAAAAACAATACTCAAAAAATACGGGGCTAAAAGGGGCGAAAAAGGGTCTCAAAATATCACACAAATTACTTACTCGAATTCTCACTCAATCACACACAAACACTCACAATTAGTACCGTGGACAATGTCCCACGGTTACTCTCGAAATATTCTCTAATCACTCTCGAAATATAATATATCCTAACTCGACGACGGCCCGAAGTGATTAAAATGTCCTTGGCCTTCTTCCTCGATGTTGTCGGCTCGAGAGCACTACGGCGCGTCGGCATCGATCAGCGGATCGAGTGTGGCTGGTCAGTGGCGCTCGAGTAGTGCTGTGGCGGAGCAGTGTAGCGCAGCTGGACGGTGTGATCGCCGCGGGCTGTTTGACTTCCGCTGGCGATCCTTGTAGTGCGAGTACACTCACGCAGTTGGGCGGCTAACTCCAACATATGTCCACACGAGCGTGGAGGCTACTCGTGTGGTGCGGAATGTACTCATCAGCTGGCTGTAGATGCTGTCCGGGGTCAGATGATTATTCTCCAGCCCCCACCCTCCCCAAGTCACTCTGCCAAAGCGGCCGTAGTGTCTCTATCTCGTTCTTGAGGGCCTCGTTGCTCTTCGTTCCTTAAAACTACGCACTCATACCAGGGATATTAATGGGGAGGGGAGAGGGAAAGCGTGATCTCTACACCAAATATAAATCTCTATTAAACCTAGAATATAATCGAATTATACAAAAAAACCAAATATGGGCGGCGTGTGATGGCCTTCGAGCCGGCCTACAGGGCGAAGCTTGTAAACAATCTACTTTGTTACAATGCAGACATTATGGCCGATTTTTTGTTCACACAAAATAATTACGGGTGTTGAAAAAAAAAATCCAATATTTTTTTTTTTTTCTTCGTCAGTTTCCTTTAGTTAAGTATAACCTCTGAACCTGCAAAATCTTAGACCTGAAGCCGAAAAAATGGCCGATTTCTGCAATACACCCGTTTTTTAAATGATTTTTTTCTATATAATAAAAAGTTTATTACGTATTTGTAAATAAATTTTTATTTGTTTACTATTTATTAAACCAGTTAGCGAAACGCCATACAAATGACGCGATGACAGTATATTCAACATTACATTATATTCGAATTCGCGCGAATAATGGGATATGCGCTGCGATATCTTAGCGTGTATCGCATGCGCAGCGTGTTACTGCCGCGAGAAGTTACTTCTGCTACAAGCGAGACGCATAACCTCGAATTGACGTTTTTATTTTTCGTTCATACTATATTATTAGTTTGGTTCCGTTGGCCATTTACGGTTTTTTTTCAATCAATAGTATTTAAAACAGAACCAACAATCATCAGAAGTGATCAGATATGTATAATTTGTTATGAAGTGATGATTTAATGTTTGTGCAGCACATTTGTGAATGTGTCAACACCGGATAAATTTTCAGTGATGTTATCAATAAAAGTGATCATCCCCAAATTATTTACAGGTTTTGTTCAAATTATGCATTCATTTACTTATTTATTTGTAAAAAAAAAACATTTATTAATAACATTATTAATACTATTCTGTAATCTGACTTGCAAATAATATTTTTATTTTGTTCATTAAAGGTACTAAGGTGCCCCAAAGGTGAAAACAGCGTAAACATTTTTATTTGGGTGGTAAGCTTTAGGTGCCATTTGCCGAAACTTGGTTTTAAACCTATTCTGCGCGTGATTCAGACCAAACTGCTAGGCAGATTGGGTTGGTTGACGTCTCATTTTCTTCTTCATGAAAAGATACACCGGCTAAATGGAGCAAAAGTTAATAAAAGGTAATATTTTTTAAGTGACAATTATTACTAAATAAATTTTATGCTATTTTCTAAATCAGTTATTAACTTTGCTTTCAGAATGAAAAAAAAATAGTGTGCTGCATTTAGCCGGTGTATCTTTTCATGAAGAAGAAAATGAGACATCAACTAGTCCAATCTGCCTAACAGTTTGGTCTGAATCACGCGCAGAGTTGAAAACCTAAGACCTTTGCTTAAGATAATATGGTATAACCGCCTCGAGGCGTTGGTCGACAGGTTCTGGCGGCACGAAGTCCGTCACCAGTTCCCCGAAGTCGAGACTGCCTGGGACCCCGCGGTGGATGAGCGTGGGATGGAACAACCATTCACCTTCACCGCTGCGTGGCGGGAGCCCTGTTTCGACGAGTCCCGCCGAACTAACCCCCCCTCACCCAGGCAACCCCCTCCCCGGCCGGCCCAGCGGACCAAAGCGCCCTTCTGGCCTCAGGCCAAACCATTGGGCCCCACCGCGACCCCATAAGCTTTGACCAAAGTGCCGATCTCCTCAGCCTAGGAGATGTTCCCCCTCTATCCGACCACCCCCCGTTAACGCATAACCCTGTCCCTACGGTTACTTTCGCACCCCCCGTGTCGCGAGCCCAGCCCGTCAGGCAACCTCCCCCGCCCATATGTGCCGGACCGAGCTCCGTTGGTACCGGCGCCTCCCCCCCCGTCTCCACCTTACCCCGCCTCCTCCCCGCAGCACGCTGCTAACCAGTGGGGCCACTACACCACCTTTGAAATGCCCCAGCCGCGATCCCGGCCCCAGTACAATAGTCGGGGGTTCGCGTCCCCCTACCAACCCACACCCCCCTCCGCCATCCCCATTCACTGCAATCGGGCCCTGACCGACCCTCCCGGCTGGACAGTGTCTGGACCCGGGACACCCACCAAATCGACCACTTCCGCCGTTTCGGTCCCAAGTTCGCGGGGCGTCGTGGAGACGATGGAGAAGAATACCTCCTTCGTCTCTACGAGTACTGTGACAGCCGAGGATTCTCTGAGGAAGACCTGTTGCGCGTTCTGGCCGAGTCCTTCACGCATGAGGCGCTCATGTGGTATCGGGTAGAACGCAGCAACTGGACAACCTACGACGAGTTCATTTTTCATTTTCGAGCTTGGTTTGGTCACAGTAACCTCCAGGAGCGCCTGCGACGGGAGCTGGAATTGAGAACCCAAGGCCCCGGAGAACCCAGCGGCGAGTTCCTCACGAAGATGAGAACCCTTTTTAAGCTCCTTAGCCCTCCTTTGCCTCTCGAGATGTAGCTAGACATCTGCGTTAATAACCTTCACCCCGAGCTAGGACAGAGGATATATCGGGAGGAGATCGCCACCTTCCTGGACCTGCAGCTGAGGTGCCGGCGAGAGGAGGTCGCGCGGGAACGTACGCGCACCTACCGACCGCCGCCGACCGCTGCTCAGTCTGTCCTTCCCTCCACCGCTTATGTTCCGCCGAATAAAACCCGCGAGAGAGCTGCGGCTCTCGGACCTGCTCCTACCACCCCCGCACCCAGCCAGCTTCCTGCCCCCCCCCCCCGAGTGCGTCACCCGCCCCTTCTGCGGTAGCCAGTGTAAGTGCTACGGCCGAGCCTAACCGTCAGCCAGCTGCCGCTCCCCGACCTTCCCCTAGGCCTCAGCCCCAGCCCAACCAACCCCCACCCCTAATGGGCCACCCGGTCCAACCCCCGCGTAACTTCCGGCCCCAAGCGCAACCGCAGTCCACCACGGTCCGGTGCTACAATTGTAGGCAGCCGGGCCACATTTTCGCGGAGTGCGAACGACCTCTGGGGTTTTTCTGCCGCGCTTGCGACCTGGCCGGGCACGATGTGAGCACGTGCCCGCGCTGCCGCCGGGCGCGGGAGGGAAACTACCAGGGGGGGGACAGTAGACTCTTCTCCCCCCCCCCCTCGTCGCGCCGAGGATCTGAGGCTAGCTCCCGTTGCTGCCCTGGATGCCTCTTTTGATCCCCCTGACCCGTTGTTAGCCTCCCCGTGTCTGATAGAGGCGCCCGTCCATTCCCGAATTAGAGATCTGCCCTCCCTAGTGTCACTAGAGTCGAGTCCTACGATTCCGCCCCGTCCCCGAGCGTTTTGTTATCCCATCATCGACTCCGTGGAGACCCAGGAGGAGGACGAGCGTCACTTCGTGATGCTGAACCTCCTGGGTCGCCACGTCCTTGCTTTGGTGGACCCGGGGGCCACTCGCTCCTACCTGGGCGTGGCGGAGGCCAAGTCGCTAGGCGAGGTGCTCCGGCCGGCCACTGGGGGGGTGAGGGTGGCCAACAATGCCGTGGTTCCCCTCCTCGGAGTCGTGTCCATACAATTCGAGTTAGAGACCCGTATTAAGACCCTTGAAATGAGAGTAGCTCCCTTAGGGTACAACAGCATTCTCGGCGTCGACTTCTGCAGGCTGTTCGGCTTGAAGATCGACTACGAGAATGACACGTGGCAAGTTCCTGGATGCACTCCCCGGAAGTTCACCTCTGATGGGAGAGTTCCCATCATAGTGCCGGCTTTCCCGGAGTGCGCTGGCTTGGCCGACGCCCCTCTCACCACGCCTGATCGCCTCAATCCTCTTCTCGACCGGTTGGTGAAGCCCAACACCACTGGGATTCTGAGCGTCACCACCCTGGTCGAGCATTCAATAGATGTGCAGGGCCATCCGCCCATCCGCCAACGGCCTCGTACCATCTCCCCCTACCTGCTCGCCACTGCCCAGAAGGAAGTCGATAAGATGTTCCGCGAGGGAGTGATCGAGAGGTCCAATAGCCCGTGGATGAGTAACCCCGTAATCGGGGTTATTATAATGACGTATTATATTATTATAATGGATATATTATAATGACCAACAGATAGCTTTCGAGTCTCTCCGCCAAGTCCTGACCCAGACCCCTGTTTTGGCCCGACCCGATTTTACGAAGCCCTTCTCCATTCACACCGACGCCAGCGATTATGCCATTGGGGCTGTGCTGGTGCAGGAGGTGGATGGAGCGGAGCACCCCATAATTTATTGCAGTCGAGTCATGTCCCGAGCTGAGCGCAAGTACAGTGTTACCGAGAAGGAGTGCCTCGCGGTGTTGTGGGCATCTAAGAAGCTGCGGCCATACATCGAGGGGACTGCTTTCACAGTGGTGACAGACCATAGTAGCTTGCGCTGGCTCAGAAATCTGCGAGATCCTTCTGGTCGGCTGGCCCGCTGGGCGCTGTCCATGCAGGATCTCGACATGCAGATAGTCCACCGGAAAGGATCCCTTAATGTAGTTCCCGATGCCCTCTCCCGGATGTTCGAAGGAACCACCGAAGCGCTAGCCGCTGTCGGCGAGTCCGCGGACCCCTGGTACCTCGAGCAGATGAAGAATGTCCATGATTTCCCCCATAAGTACCCTGACTGGAAGATCGAAGACCACCAGCTTTTTCACGAAGCGGTGCCAGGTGTGCCAACTCCATAAAACCTACCAGGGTGCACCTGGAGGAATTATGCGAGAACGCACGACTGAAGGACCGTGGACCGTCGTGGCGGCCGACGTCATGGGCCCCTTCCCCCCCAGTAAGAGCAGAAACCGTTACATCGTGGTATTCCAGGACCTCTTCACGAAGTTCGTGGAGGCCAAGGCCCTGGGAACGGCTACCGGACCCTCCATTGTAAAGCCTTAGAAACCCTCGTCCTCAACCGTTGGGGATGCCCCAGTTCCTGCTGACGGACAACGGTACTGAGTTCGTCAACAAACACATGACCCGCCATCTCAGTCAGTATGGAATCCGCCAAACGACCATTCCCCCGTACCATGCCCAAGCCAACCCGGTCGAGCGTGTCAACCGAACCCTTAAGACCATGATCGTCTCGTATGTCGGTGATGATCACCAGAACTGGGACCAACACTTTCCGGAGCTGTGTTTCGCCCTCAATACAGCAGTACACGCCTCTACCCAAGTCACCCCCGCCTTTTTGAATTTTGGTCGAAACCCGCGGCCTGCCAAGAGCATCCGCAACAACCTGCCCCCGCCCGCCCTGCTCAACCGGATAGACCCAACGGTCTGGGACGACCGGATGAAACGCCTACCCCTCCTTTACGGCTTCGTCCACCGTAACTTGTCCCAAGCGGCGAAACGGCAAGCCCGATACTATAACCGTGGTAGAGAGGACCGGGAGTTCCAGGTCGGGGACTTAGTCCTCCGACGGAACCGCGTCCTTTCCTCGGCTGCCCAGAACTTTGCGGCCAAACTAGCCCCCAAATACCGCGGCCCGTACACCATCTCCCGAAAGATCTCCCCCGTGGTCTACGAAATCCACCTGCCCATGAAAAAGAAGTGGGTTAAAGTCCACATAAAAGACCTTAAGGCCTATCAGCATCCCCTAGATCCCGAAGGGACTACAACCCCAGGACCTGTACCGACCCCGACCGTAAGTAAGCCACTGTTAGATCACCCCTGTCCCAGCCCCATTCTAGAGTCTAATCCGCCCGATACAGATAGAGAATCCGACTTGATTCCCGGCTCTTGCTTGTTGCAGGATGTCCGGAGCCAAGAGATGGAGAGAAGCGCGCGGGGTGCAGTCGCACCTGGGGGAGGTGTTGAGGATGACCCGGTGGGAGACCATCGGCTACGAGCCTCTCCCGGTCCCCTCGCCGCCGACACCCCCCCGGTTCGGCGGCCCCGCGGGAGACCTCGAGGGAGCCGCCGGAGAGGAGGAGCGCTGCCAGCCAATGGACGGCGTTACGTTCTCCGGGAGCGCGCTCCTAGATAACTGCCCCCTCCCAACCCCCCCGCCTTCCCCCCTTCTGGCAGTCCTGGTCCCCAACCCCTTTGCCCCCCTGTCCGCTTTATCGGAACCCTCCCCCTCCACGTCCACCGCCCCCCTACCCACCCCATCCCCTGGCCCCATGAGCACCCTCATTCGCCTTCCCCGTCAGCCCCCCGCCCCCAAACGAGACTCCCTCGTCACCCATGCCCCCGTCCCCTGGGGACGACCATCTCCCACCCCCGCCGCCCCCGCTCCTGCAACCCGTCCCCCGCCCCCACTACCCAAGACCCGCCGAACCCGACGGGCCAAGAAAGCTCGCGCTGGCCCCTACCCTCCCTCCTCCACCCCCGTAATTCCCGCGTTGATGTCTGTCCTGGTCCCCCGTCCCGAGAACCTCCCTGCCCCCACCCTCGTACCCCCTACCCTAGGGATACCGGCCCTGATGGCCACCCTGGTCCCCCGTCCCGAGAACCTCCCTGCCCCTACCCTCACACCCCCTGCCGCAGGAATCCCGACCCTGATGACCACCCCAGTCCCCCGACCCGACCAATTCCCCATTCCCGACTCCCCCACACGCGTCTCCCGGGAACCCCACCACGCCTTTGGGGGACTCCAGCCGGAGTCCCCTTGTTTCCGCTGCTGGAGCTGCCACCAGCCCAACGAGCTGGTGACGCGCTTGCCCCGCCAGTGACCGCCCAGCCACCCTACGACGACCTGCCAGCCCCCGGACGCGACAACTCTTTTTATTTTTTTATATTTTTTCTTTTCTTTTTATTATGTTTTGGTTTCTTTTATAATATATTATACGTTTTTTTTTGCTACGTACGGATGGGTTCTGTTTTTTTTTCTTTTCCTGTTTCCTCTTTTTTTTCTTTTCTTTTCACCTTCGGCCACGCCGCCCAACCCCCATACCCCGCACCCCCTTTACCCCCCCCTCCCGCCTCCAGCCCACATCCGTCCCCCTTGGCTCAAGTACTCGAGTCGTACTTTCGTTTCAGCAGGGGGGAGTTTGTAACACGGCGCATGCTCCGTGTGCGCCAGGTCAGCTGGAGGCCACCACTCCCGCGGCGTAGGGTAACTATCTGTTTTTTAAAATTATTATTGTTATTTTTATATCGTGTGTCATTATTATAATTTATGACACACGCGGCGGCGGAGACAATACGGCACTTAATCATTAATTCTTCGCAAAGTACGGGTTGTCGGGGTGGTTAGGGGCAAGGGAAAAATAATAGTACTCGAGTACTTACTTTGGCGCGGCTCGAAATTACTCCTCCCATTCAGGAAACACTCGAAAACACTCAAAACTCGTATTAAAAATATCGTGATAACAAAAATGGCGTCGCTCGTGTGTAGCAGCTCAGCTGAAGTGGCGGGCCGGCCGGCGTCTTCTTTCTCGATGCTCGGAGTCGTCGCTGATTGGCCGCGGCTCCCATGAGCAAGATGGCGCGGCGAATGGGTGACCGCGCGCCTGGGGATTGGCCGGCGGGTCGAGAGCAGCAGGCGGCAAGATGCGACTGGCGAGTTTCTGAGGCGGTGATTGGCGGCGAGGAGACCAGGGACGCGCTAGTGCTGCGCGTCCCCTCTGCCTGCGCTCTAACCGCGGACCTCAGTTCCGGCAGCGACGGCCCTGCAGCTCCGGCGTCTTCTCCCGGCCGGCGCCACATTCAAACTCTACACAATCACATTCATACACACAATCATCCATCCATTCGGGGCAGGGAGAAAAAAAAACTAACCAAATCATACGCAACACTAGAGAAAAGAAAAAAAAACATAAATTATAATAATGACACACGATATAAAAATAACAATAATAATTTAAAAAAACAGATAGTTACCCTACGCCGCGGGAGTGGTGGCCTCCTGCTGACCTGGCGCACACGGAGCATGCGCCGTGTTACAATGGAAAGGCATACGCAAGTCAGATGGCAATAAAAAATCCTTTCATCGAGTACCAACAATATAGTTCATTGATCATTTCTATATGCAAGAGAATTTGGGTAATATTGAATTTACAAATTTAATTATTTTGACCTGACTCCCTCCCCTTAAGAGAAAACAACAACAGAGACACTGGACAGAAACGAAGGACAAATTCGACCGAGCCTTGGTGAACGTGACTCGGAAAGTGTCATAGGGTGAACATGCCAGTGGAGAGACACCCACCAGTGAATGGACGGTCTAGCACATTACGCCGTTGTCACGTGCGACTAAAAATTCTCTAAATCAAGATTCACTAACACTTATTTAGCCCAGATAACTAAGACTCACTCGAACAACACTTTTTCTCCGGATTCTTTTATTTACCACAATATGCCACGTGTTACCTCTCTCACTGCACAAACGATACTAAACCGACTTCTATCCAAAAAGTCCGCACCGGCATTTATAAACAGGGACATTGATTCCGCATGTGGAAGCAATAATAGACACCAAAACTAGAGCAAGATCTCCTTCCGAGAAGCTTTTAAAACTCTTTCACGCATCGACCTCCCGGATCCTCAGCATCCACGTAAACGCAGGTTGTCACCGCCACTGAAGAGGCATCATAAACTGTATAAATTATTACCATCAGCCGCGCTAGATAAAAGAACTGCGCCCTCCTGCTTACTAAGGAGCGTTAGACTTGGAACCTACTAGAATATCTATCTTTTTATGCGTAGTATTATAGCCCCGAATTCCAGCGACCAATGTAACCCGTTCTACTCATCCGATGACCAAAATTGTAAACTCACCTCCCACCACGTTCTCTTTCCTGTATAAAAACCCTTGCCCACAAGGCAAGTCGAGCTTAGTTTTAGTTTAGTTTTCGTTTAGTCTTGCGTCGGGTGTAGACACGATGCTCCAGGCCTTCGTCAGAAGGGAGCGAGTAGCTACTACCGTAGTAGTCATTCGGTCGAACAGTCTCTTGCTAAGTCTCCGTTTAATTCTACAGATCGCGACGCGCGGCTTCTCCGTTAGCTGAGTGCGAGTAGAATTATCCTATTTGTTTCTCAAAGTAAAAATCATTATAAAGTGTTTAGAATCAATCGGTAGATTGTATATTCCGCTACAAGCGCGACGATTATTTAAATTGTGTATTCCGCTAAAACGCGACGTTACTTAAAATTGTGTATTCCGCTAAAACGCGACGTTTATTGAAATTGTGTATTTCGCTAAAACGCGACGGTATTGAAACTGTGTATTTCCGCAACAACGCGACGTCTTTATTATTTTCCCGCTGCGGCGACGAACCTCCGAATCGTACGAGAGCATCAACGTCTCTCCCATTGTCAAGGTATTTATTATTAAGAAACATGTGTATTTGTATTGAATGCTAATAAACTCTGTTGAAACTAAACAATTTCTAGTACTCTGGTTAAGAGAACAGGACTTCTCGAGGTCCTCAGCGTTACCCACGACACTCTACTATTTTTAATCGTAGAACTAGAGATACACTAACCGCTCGGTGTAATCTCGCATTTTCTCAACGTCTCCGGACGTCACACCGTTTATTAAGAAAGCGGTGAGTAATGTCCCGGCGGCAGGTTTATCTTTCGTTCCCTTGTACCTTCAAAGAGATCGCCTACTTATTAGATGACCTTTCAATGTTTACTATTTTGAAGAAGGGATACAAATTCGTGCGCATGAGCTCAGTCGTCTTAGAACAACGTACCAAACACTAAGGTACGTCGAAAATCATCGTTTTTAGAATAAGGTCTTCAGAGCGAGTTTTATTCAATTCTTTGTTGAAAATTATTCGATTATACAAAATAAAGTCCAGGGAATCATTTCTGCGTCTCGGAGGTCGAGGTCGGTAGACGAAAAGATTTATTATCACGCGTCCACGCACTGGCATATTCATATGCCGCAAACCCTAGTGAATGAACAACTGTCCATTCATTGCTATACCCCGTATACAGCTTTTTGCCAATGAATGGACGATTTTCACAGAAATTAAGAGACGCGGCAGCGTCTTGAGACAAGTACATATACAAGACGCTGCCGCAGTATCTTTTACTCGAAGCAACTCGTTTTAGCCACTATTTTTCGAGGTTAATATGTTATATTGATCAAATGATAGCGCTTTGAAGATTTTTTTAGATATAATAAGATACTGGAGCAATAAATATTTCGTTTGAGACTAAAACGACCTTCGTACCTTTCTTCAGTACACTGATATCGTGATTTATGTCTCGAAACTTGTCTGCAATATTTCAAAAAATTCAGTCGTTTTTCGCACAGACGGGATCCTAGTTCGCACAGACGGGATCCTATCTTTCGCATAGACGGAATTCTATAAGATTATTAATTTTAATTTATATTTT
This sequence comes from Ephialtes manifestator, assembly GCA_963970395.1. Lineage (NCBI taxonomy): Eukaryota > Metazoa > Arthropoda > Insecta > Hymenoptera > Ichneumonidae > Ephialtes > Ephialtes manifestator. Next base: position 8,314,216 of record OZ019970.1, read on the forward strand.
TTTGAAACAGAAGTAATATATAAATGTGTTACTATTTTTTTGACATTCAGTGGTTATATATTCACTTATTCACTTAGTTTCGGAGGTTATATCAGTCTTTCCTAGTATTGGCACCAGTGAATCATTTGGTGTGAAAAGTGATAGAAAAGTGATTTTGTATCTTCTGATGTGAAAATTGATGATATTATTATTATATGCAGTGATGGTTTTTAACTGTTTCAATAAATTCAGTCGTCTTTATTATTTGTAAGCTTTCTTGACTAGTCAATCATCTTGTTTTGTATCCTAACCTTATAATATCATGTAACATAATACCCGATTTTTAAGGAGACTATTTTATCATTCATGAATAAAAGATGGATTTTGTTATTCCTATACGTGATAATTTTTATAGTGTAATAAGGTTTATTAAAGTTTTTTTAATTTTTTGCTACTTTGTGATTGACTTTCAAGCGCCCAATGACATGCGGTGAAATAATGTGCCTCTTGGTGAAATTAAATATCAAAACTAATACAGAAATACTAATTA
>OZ019970.1:8329744-8332244 GCA_963970395.1 Ephialtes manifestator
TATACATAATAATATATTTTAATGAATTTGTACGTTTTACCGATACGCGACACGTACTAAAAACTAAAATCTGTGTATCACAGGAACTATCAAAAGAAGAATAGTAATAGTATCTTATTGTAATTTAACATTTAAAGTTTTGGCTTTTTAGCTTTTAATGTTGTTGATGGTTGCCAGTTGAAGCACGTCGCTTCGTCCAACAAACTCTTAGAGTGAAGAATCGCTTCACAGGTATCGACGTCGAGCCGATTCCTAATTTTTGTTTTCATCAGTGTCAGCTGGGAAAACGTCCTTTCCGCAGCAGCTGACGAATGAGGAAGCGATAAAATAGTTCGGATTAGTTTAGTCAGATACGGAAACATTATCTCGTCTAAACTATTTTTGAAACCGCCGATCTTCGTCCAAAAACCCACGAAATCCAAATCTTCGTACTTTTCGATATCGGTCACGTTTGGTATGAGGCGCCACTCAGAATCAAGCTTATCAAAGTCGTTTTCTTCGAACAACTTTGGAAAGTTTTTGGCAGTCTCTACGACAATACTAGGGACAACCCCTTTCAGTGCCGTCTTGGGCGAGAAGATCTCAACGTACTTTAACATTGGATCGTTGAAACGGAAACGATTTTGAATCTGTCCGCAGAGCTCTAAGTAAAATTCTAATGCGCGAGTCTTGAAGTTGTGGAGCTCACCAACATCAATATTTCCTTTGCATATGAGGAGTTCCACTTTGGATCCGAAATACATTTTATCCAATGGCAAAAAGTTCCGCGGATTTCTCACCGAGATCTCTTGAAGAGGTGTCTTATCGATGATCGAACGCTGCATGAAATTTTGTAGTATCGACTTGAAAAGCTCAGACACGGACTTATTAAGTGATTGGATTTTCGGCTTTTCACTCTGGAACTCGAGATTCAATTTGTTCACGCAATCCAGAATATACGATAAGAAGCTGAAGTACAGCTTGTAAACAGGGTTTTTCAAGCAGTTCAGTATCGTTTCTGTCGAATGCAGATTATCGTCAAACACTATGCTTGTGAAATACAGTGTTAAAGCTTCCCAATGCAGGAGAATTCGGTCGACAGCGGCCTATAAAAATAACATATTCACATATGTTATTCATAAAGCCATATTAACAAATGTAAAGAAACGAAGCAGTATAGTAGTTAGTAGTATAGAATTAAATCTCACCTGCAGAGACAACCATCTCGTCTGACTTGGTCTGAGTATTTTGTGCGGCTTCAGACTAACGAAGACTTGAAATTCAACTAACTCCCCGATTCTTTTGCTGCTGTTCGAAAAGTGATTGTAGACACTCCTCGCAAAGTCCTCAATGCTTTTTGGCAACTTATTCGCAGCCGCCGATGCACACAGATGAAATGAGTGGCATACACACCCGAGGACGAATATATGCGGTACCACCTCTCGAAATCGCGCCTGTACACCGCTTATATTGCCCATCATGACCGAAGCATTATCAGCAGCGAAACCAATCATATTGTCAAGAGGGATCCCAACATCCTCCAGACATTTCAGGACCGCGTTAAAAATACTTTCGGCATTAGCAGTTTCCATTTGTACGAGCTCGAGAAATTTATCGACCACACACATTTTTCTCTCGTCGAAAAATCTGATTATTATTGCGAGGGATTTCTTCGTTCCAACATCTGTAGTTTCGTCGATTATGAGAGAATAAACTTTGTCTTTCAAACAACGACATAACTCTTCTTTGGCTTCTGTTGCCAGACAATCTTTTGTTATTGCTGTTGCTTTCGTCCTGGAACATTTCACGCTTTCTGCAATTTTCGAGTCAGGGCATATGCTACGTACAAATGACGGAAGATGTTCCATTAACATAAACGGCAAATTGTGCTCGTGAAGAAACATAACCATCTTCAACTCAGCATCCTTCGATTGCCTATTGAGATGATTGTTTCGGGCAGCATTTTGCAGTACGTCCTCCAACACGGGTGTACGCTCGACACCTTTCAGTTTGCTTATATGCAATTTCGTCTCCGAATGACGCTTGATGTGCGAGAATCCGCCCTCTAAATCTTTATTGCACACACTGCATCGAGATTTTCCGTTTTCTGTCGACGGCATCAACCACTTTCCGAAAGTTTTTCTCCATTCTTCCTTAAATTTCTGTTTATAAATTTTTGTTTGACTGCAAAAAAAAATTTTTTTTGCAGTCAAACAAAATTTTTTTAAAAAATGCTTCCAAATAGAATATAGAACATAGAATATATGACAATTTTTCAGCCCTGTGTATTAGGTCAGTTAAAAAAACAACATATTTTTTTATTTGTCGCTCATCGATATTTTTGAAATTTGATTCAAAACAATAGTTTTCACCAAATGCGGTGTCCGGAAAAAAATTATTTAGCACTGCCGCTCGTCACTTAAAATTTAAAAAAAATTAAAAATGTCAAAATTGGCAATTTTTTAGAAGCTCGTAGCACCAAAACGGATGGTGTGTTTATTGTATTGTTGTTCAATAGGAT
>OZ019970.1:8337244-8369744 GCA_963970395.1 Ephialtes manifestator
GGGGGTCGACAATTCTTAGACTAATCCGTTTCGAGCTCTCACTGTGCTTTAAATTTACTCTTACCTTGTTCTCACCTTCCTCCTCCCTTGCTCTCACGTTGTTCTCACCTTACATTCCCTTTGCTCTCACGTTGCTCTCGCCTTGTTCTCACCTTCCTCCTCCCTTGCTCTCACATTGTTCTCACCTTACGTTTCCCTTACTCTCACATTGTGCTCACCTTCCTCCTCCCTTGCTCTCACATTGTTCTCACCTTACATTCCCTTTGCTCCCACGTTGCTCTGACCTTGGTTCCAAATTCTTCGAGAGAGAGAGAAAAAAATAAAAAAATTAAAACAGAATTATTTGGTTTTGAACCTCAAACCCTCTGGATATCAAGCCGCAGACTTTCCACTCGACCACCGGTCTATGTTTGAGACTACCGATTGTTACCGGTGCATGTTTATCCGATGATGGTTTCTGGTTAAAAAAAAATTATTCTCCCTTTCGCAGCAATTGTTTATTGTCAAATCGACAACAAACAACTTCCAGCGAAAGTAAAAATTCAAAGCTGCTATTCAATTAAGTGTATTAAGTTCAATCAAATGGATTATTGTTCAGTTTATTAAAGTAAATATAGATGAACCCATCGACAACGATAATGCTGAGAAATATAATAATGAAATACCGGATGCTAATATAATTCATTTCATATTAATAAAGTTCTGCGGAATAATGTCAACTGCTATTGCGTGGAATTATTTTTCAGGCAAAATTATCGATTTCCGATGTCGCACTATGCGAAAATCGATCACAACAAAATTCCATAAACGATTTTTCTTACTTTTGAAATCTGCGAAAGAATTGTATAAGTAATGAATCTTTTGCTACGATGCAAATCACGATGCACATTATTATACACTATACTATCACCAAAAACATATGTTTGAACAAATTGACAGTTCATAACTTTGACAGTTCCCACGTGACATTCGATCCAAATCCATCGTTTCGTGTGCTCGCAGCGCCACGAAGTAACAATCGTTGTATTTTCGAGCTAGATTGGAAACCTGACTACTGATCTCAGAATGACAACGGAAGGGGTAAACCAGGCATCGCTGACGGGCATTGTACACCCCTAGCCTCATAGCCCTGACAGGCGCAGATTGAGAGACAGCTGACGAGAGAACATGAGTTACTGCATCGAGATCTGCCGCTGCAGCCCCCTGTCCTGTCTTTTCAGAGAGACCCTAAACCATAACATTCCGGGATCGACTAAGTCGCTCAGTAGCTTCAGCAACGATAATATGGGAGTCTGTAGGTCGAGGCATACGGCTGACACTAGCCTCAAGCTGCGAAAACTTTAACCTAAGATTAGCCACTTCACCCCGGAGAGCAACATTGTCACGCCGAAGTTCACCATTAGCCTTCTCACACTCAGCAATACTTCCCATGGCAGCACCTAGACGGGTAGAGAGATCACCAATGGTACGATGCACTTCACCAAGTTTCTTGTCAAGCATTGTGTTGGTATCATCTTTAAATTTCGCGAACAGTTCACACATATCCTGCCGAGAGTCTTTTTTGAGCGCCGCAGACTCTTCAATCAACAACTTTTTCAAGTCTCTATCCATAGTGAACTTATATCGATGGTCACAATTTATAATAAAAATGTCATCAAATTCAAAATGCTGATTCGCAGCGCTACAGCGATGAAGATAGCACAACGAACAAAGTCTCTGACAGATTCTCCACAGTCACAACAGATCGGAGATCTCACGCGCGACATAAATATATTCCGTCAGATACATACACCATGCAATAAATGAGCAGGACTCTGACCCCGTTAAGACTCTGACGAGCTGCAAAACCGAGCGAGCTAGGCGTATGTAAACAAGGCACACATGAACACAGAATCAGACTCGCAGTGTGTGCAAATTTTACATATGTGTAGATCTACATCAGATAACCGAAAGCAAGTCAATTCTCATACAACTAACCCGGATATATATGACGATATTGACATATGTGTTAGTGAGCGATACACTTTATGATTCACAACTCGACCGAAATTATGCACATTAGATGGAAAATTACTAACAGCCCATAAAAATTCCCATTTGTAGGAACCACTATAGGAATATCTGCAACACTTTGATGATACTGTAACACGCAGTATAAGTCATAAGGCGAAAAACCAGCCATCGAAACACACGTATCTGCCAGATTTAACGTCGGATCTCACCAGGGTAAATAGCGCGTATACATTTAGCTACATTACGAGCGAATTTAGTCCACCACACAACGGGAATATTTGCAACAACGTGCAATTCACTGCTTCGAAACCGACAAGCGTTTAAGTGCACTAAACTATAAATCGGAACCTCCAAAAATATGAAATAATTACAGGAGCGAGTTGAAACACGAGTCTACTCGGCCGCCATATTTATATATCTCTCTATATTATAAAAAGATCTTTCTCATACTTCCCGGGAGTCTTTCCGATACTTCCTGGAGGTCTTTCCCATACTTCCTGGAGGTTTTTCCCATACTTCCCGGGAGTCTTTCCCATACTTCCTGGAGGTCTTTCCCATACTTCCTGGAGGTCTTTCCCATACATCCCAGGGAGTCTTTCCCATACTTCCTGGAGGTTTTTCTCATACTTCCCGGGAGTCTTTCCCATACTTCCTGGAGGTCTTTCCCATACTTCCCGGGAGTCTTTCCCTTACTTCCTGGAGGTCTTTCCCATACTTCCCAGGGGTCTTTCCCATACTTCCCGGGAGTCTTTCCTATACTTCCTAGAGGTCTTTGGGGAGATTGCACTTTTTTGGGGGAGATTGCGAGCGCGCGCAGCGCGCGAGCCACAATAAAATCCTAGTATCTCTCTATATTATAAAAAGATCTCGCCGCCGCCGCCGCCGCCGCCGCCGCCGCCGCCGTGTCAAGAATCGAGGGACTTAGAAAAATTTCAGGGGTCTTTCCCATACTTACTGGAGGTCTTTCCCATACTTCCTGGAGGTCTTTCTCATACTTCCCGGGAGTCTTTCCGATACTTCCTGGAGGTCTTTCCCATACTTCCTGGAGGTCTTTCCCATACTTCCTGGAGGTCTTTCCCATACTTCCCGGGAGTCTTTCCCATACTTCCTGGAGGTCTTTCCCATACATCCCAGGGAGTCTTTCCCATACTTCCTGGAGGTTTTTCTCATACTTCCCGGGAGTCTTTCCCATATTCCTGGAGGTCTTTCCCATACTTCCCGGGAGTCTTTCCCTTACTTCCTGGAGGTCTTTCCCATACTTCCCAGGGGTCTTTCCCATACTTCCCGGGAGTCTTTCCTATACTTCCTAGAGGTCTTTGGGGAGATTGCACTTTTTTGGGGGAGATTGCGAGCGCGCGCAGCGCGCGAGCCACAATAAAATCCTAGTCTCTCTATATTATAAAAAGATCTCGCCGCCGCCGCCGCCGCCGTGTCAAGAATCGAGGGACTTAGAAAAATTTCAGGGGTCTTTCCCATACTTACTGGAGGTCTTTCCCATACTTCCTGGAGGTCTTTCTCATACTTCCCGGGAGTCTTTCCGATACTTCCTGGAGGTCTTTCCCATACTTCCTGGAGGTCTTTCCCATACTTCCTGGAGGTCTTTCCCATACTTCCTGGAGGTTTTTCCCATACTTCCTGGAGGTCTTTCCCATACTTCCCGGGAGTCTTTCCCATACTTCCTTGAGGTCTTTCCCATACTTCCTGGAGGTCTTTCCCATACTTCCTGGAAGTATGGGAAAGACCTCCAGGAAGTATGGAAAAGACTCCCGGGAAGTATGGGAAAGACCTCCAGGAAGTATGGGAAAGACCTCCAGGAAGTATCGGAAAGACTCCCGGGAAGTATGAGAAAGACCTCCAGGAAGTATGGGAAAGACCTCCAGTAAGTATGGGAAAGACCCCTGAAATTTTTCTAAGTCCCTCGATTCTTGACACGGCGGCGGCGGCGGCGGCGGCGGCGAGATCTTTTTATAATATAGAGAGATACGAATATATATATATGTATATATATATATATATATATATATATATATATATATATTGTAACGCCCATTTTTGGTGCGTTACAATCAGGCTCGTATATGCCGCCTTTTTCCCGTGACGAGTTGCCACCTCTCTCGACACAGAACTTCCCTCAGGCGATTCCACAAGGCGTTAAAAGAATTCATATATTTTCGTAGTATTAATTTTAGGATTTTTCTTTATTTTTTTTTATGTAATGACGCTACGAGACGGAGATTCTTGCTGCATCTTCCAATATGCCGATGCATGTGCTACGCTTGGGCATTTTCGCTTCCCAGGAACCGCACGAGAGTCGAACACCGAGCGAGAGCAGAGCAGCCGATCGTCTACATCGCCGTCGCACAGCAAATACATCGAGCGATAGCGACAGTTTTGCTTTTTCGATTGCCGGAACCGATGCATGCAATATTTGACTAGAAAATAAGCTCTCATGTTATTCCGCTTTTTCCCCGCTAAATTTTAAGCCATCACGATGCGCGATCCGAAGGCTGGGACGCTGAATACAGAAGGAAGAATATAGTAAAACATTTTTTTAAATCGAGCGCGAGCGTATGCGAGTCCCCGTGGGAACGTAGTTCTCACGCTAGGCGGTAGTAGTGTCCAGTAATTCGGAAGAAAGTTGCGTAAGTGGGAAAAGTAGGAGAGGAAGCCGGCCGGCGTCGTGATAGATTGCCGAAAAGCCTGGGGCATTGTTTCGTCGTACGTGCTGGAGAGAGGGTGCACTTGTCGCGGGGAACGAGTTCGAGCGAGATACCCGGGATTACGGCAAGCGAAAGATTTGGAAGTCCCAGGATGCAAGGTAGGATTCTTCCGTCTTATTAGAGTCGCGTAATGTTTCGGGAACGCGTATATTTCGGTCGGCGTTTTGGAAAAAGTGGCCGTGTCGGTAGCCCCGCGTAGTTAGAGGATTGTCGGAAGTCGTGGGACAGAATTGTTACAGACCACGGCCATGTGCCTCAGTTTTTCGTGTGGAAAGTGCCGCCGGTTCGCGATTTTCATTGTTCTCAGGGATCGCCGAGTGTAGCCTGAGGGAAAGGTGCGTGGACGAGCAATCATAGTATTAAGAATACGGAACATCGAGTGCGAGTATCCCTGGAGAGTGTGATCGTAGCTTTTGCTGCAGCCGTCGTGACGGGAAGCGCGCTCGATTATTCGTATCGGTTGTTTTCGCGTGTGCGTCGCGTTGTTCGTATCCGTGCCTCAGCTTGTTGTTTGTTGTAAATTTTGGGAATAATTGACAGTTGAAAAATAACGTAGAGTCACGGGAAAAGTACCCGAAGTTAAATTAGTATTTTTCTGAGGAGAGACACGCGCCGAGCACGCGATAATATCCCTGGACTGCCTGCGCGCGTTGCAGTCATTGTTTTGTTATTCGTTCGCGTTTTGATTTAGTTAAGTGTTCTTGATTTTGTCGAGTGTGACTTACGAGGCTCGGATTTATGTTACCAAATGCCCGTCGTGTCCGAGTTTCTCGTTTCTGGTTGCGCGTTTAGGACCAGAAGTCTCGCGGAATCGTTTTATAAGATAGTAGGTAGGCTTGCGCGGGAGTTTTTCCCGGTCATTGAGAATTTAGTTCGTGTGCGCGGTTAAATTGCGTTTTTTTATTGTATTATTTTTGTTGTCGTGCGAATAGGAAATCCCGGACAGTGAACTGAGTAGCTGTCCTCGATTTTAGCAGGCTTACGATTTTGTGAAATTAGAATTACGCACAGCTGATTTCCGGGAACCATTAGTGTGATTTTGGAAGAATAAAGACCGGTATTATTATTGTTGAAATTTGGCGTTTGTGATGGGATTTATTTGAGTTCAAAACGAGCACGTGAGTACGCAAATTCCGAGATTCCCGAACCGCCCCTCTACCAGAAGCCAAGACTGTAGCTAACCGGACAACATCCAGCTTCTCTTAATTTTTCGATCTTTTTTCCCGGCAGTGTCGCGCTATAAGCGTGGCTGGCGCCCTTAGTAGTAAAATAAACTGCCGAGGAGAAGTTTTGTGGCGACAAGGTAAGGCTCGTGATAATTGGCGTTACAAAAGTGGCGCCCAACGTGGGGAAATATAACATCGATCTCGGAACTTTCGTCTCACATTAGTTTTTTTTTAATTTCAGAAATTTTTCAAAATTTTCATTATTCATTTTTCGGCATAAAATTTCAAAATTGCAATCCGAATAAAATTGATAATTAGCTGAGTAATAAAATATTTTTTTTTGGTGGGCGTGTTAGGAAGAATCGGAATGGATAAAATTCGTTCGGAAATAATCGAAGTATTTTCTCGTGGCTTGCGCGCAGAGACCGGTAGCTCGCGGACGACGGTTAGACCGCGCGGCCAGTGTTTACATGTTTGTTGTTGTTTGTGTCGTCGCTGCCTAGCGAAGGTCTGGGATTCGGCTCCGTTTAAGACTCGTTACAGTTTACCATTGAAAATATTTCAGCGAGAAATATTATTTCGTCAAGCGATTTTGACAGGTCCCTGGGAACTGAGTTTTTGGAGACCGGGGCGAAGTGATCCGTGGTGACGTCACGCGCGCTCAGCCGAGGCGTTTGAAGTGACGGGTCCCGGAAGTATTGGAAAGATTTTTTTGGCCAATTCTATTAAACGGATTTATTTATTATTGGGAATAGACGTGAGTGTTTCAATTATTTATTTATTTATTGATTTGGTTTATTTATTGGATTTATTCTGTTTGATTTTGAATTTTTTTGTTTTAAATTCACTGTTTGTTTGGAGTGCCGTTGGCCGATTGAATTATTTAAACTTTTCGACTTAGTTATTTATTTATTTTTGAAATTTTCGACTAACTTTTAAAATTATTTTGTTTTTCATTTTATTTATTTTTGACAATTACTTTTTTTATCTTTTGACCGTTCGTTCGTTTTATTTGTCGACTATTTTAAAAGTTTACATTGCTGTCCCTGGGACTTTACTTATTTAAATTCTTGACTTCTTTTTCGGAAAACTCTTTTTGTTACTTTGGACTTTTGACTTTTTTTTTAATTAACTGACTACAATTTCGGTTGACAACCTTGACTTTCCGGAAAAGTTTAAGTTTTGATTTTTTTTAATTTTTAATTGTTGACTTTTGTTAGTTATTGACTATTTATTAATTCTAAATTTTGACTTTTCTTTGGAATTGGGGACTCCGCCTTTCTTTTCATTTATTGACTTAGTTTTCTTGCGTTTGGCTTTTTGGATTTTATTTACTGACTTTGAGTTTTGAATGTGATTTGACAACTTGTTTTTGGGTACGCGTTTGTTTGACATCCTCGAATTTAAGATTGATTCCGTTTTGTTTTTTTTGGGAACTATACAGTAAAAATTATTTTAATTTGGCGACTTCCCGGAAGATCGGGGAAAGTAACATTTTCAAACTGTGCTGAGAGCCGAATCACGAGCTTTGCGTGGCGCGAGTACAGCGCTATTTGGATGTGTGTTTTTTTTAAGTATTGCGAGCGTATTGATTTAATCGATTGATATTTTGGCGGTTACGAATATTATCGCCGTTATTGGTTGTGTATTTTGATATCTGACCTGACATGCTTTAGGATTAAGTTTCTTTGCGATATTATTTACAATCTGTTTTGTTTATGTAATTTCACCGGAGCGCGCCCTTTGGTCGCTGCCACGAACGGTGACTGTGCTTGCATTGGTGGAGGGTCTCCCGGGATATTTGTCCACGGGGATTCTTGTTGAATTTGTTTTCAGATTATTATGATTTGTGGGTGACCTGTGAGGCTGCGTTTTGATAAGATGCTTCCATTTTCGCATCTATCGGTCGCGGTTGCAGACTTATCATACGAACAATTGCGGGCGGAGTTGGAGCGATACGGGATTACGATGGACGGTCCGCGTAGCGTGCTAGCCGACCAATTACGTCGCATTTATCAAGGTGTCCCGGCACATATTGACGTTAACCAAACAATGTTCGGTGATCCCAATTCGACTTCGGATATTTTTCGAGGTTCTCACAGCGTCCCACATGTCGATAATCGTGCGAATCCCGGAACATCGCACGTACAAACGCATCCCGCCGTCACATCGAATCAGTCGAGAGGTGATACGGGTTACAGTTCACAGCAGTCCTCAGGGCCGGGCCTTCCTACTGACGATTCGGCAGAAATGGCGAATCCGGTCCGGGAAAATTATCCCACTTCTAATCAACCATTGGATTTACGTTGTCATCAAATCGATCAAAGAAGTACGGTGGCAAATCGTGGTCCAGGGAACGCGCCAGGGTTAGCGCCACTGGGAACCGCGACGCCAAGAGCTTCGGCGCCATCGGCACCGCTTGTATTTCCAGGTGCTGAACTAAGAGGCGTTAATCCGTCGTATCGTCGTCTGCTTGCTGCGCCGCCGAACAGCCAACCTGTTGTTCCACAGAGTTTTCCGCAAGGTTTCCAACCAGCCGTTTATCCGAATCAGCCACCAGTTCACGAGGTTACTGGGTTCGCGGATCCACCTTTTTCTCATCCGAATCTCTGGTCTAATCCAGAATGGGGTGCTCCCACTGGTCGTTCGTCCCCTTTGTTTCCGGGAAATGCGCGACCTCTGGCTTCTCCGCTGCGGACTCGTACAGGCCCCTCGCAGCGGGTCACGTCAGTCGCCGCGTATGACATCATGCGGAAATGGAATTTGAGGTTTGCGGGAGCGAGAGGGGAAGACGCGGAAGATTTTTTGATTCGTGTTGAGGAAGGTCGTGCTTTAATGCCCGTAGCGGACGCAGATCTTATGAACTGTTTACCTTTCTTTTTATCCGGTCCCGCGTTAACATGGTACCGGAATGAGCGTCGTAAATGGGTGAGTTGGTCGGATTGTATCGCAGCTTTCCGGCGTAGATTTTGTGACCCTGACTTGCAGATTTCCATTCGCGAAGAGATCTTTAGACGTACGCAAGGTGGAAGAGAATCGGTCGCGGACTATCTCACGTGTATGAGAACGTTGTTCGCGAGAGTGATCCCGGCATTAACGGAATCGGAACAACTAGCCTACGCGCATCGTAACCTCCTACCGAAATATAAAGTCGCGATTGTTAAACCAGACGTGCGAACGTTGGATGATCTTGAGTACCGCGCCGTTTGCCTTGAGAAAAACTTCAATTCGGTTGATTATTACCAGGAGCCGCCGCCGCCGGAGCGATCGCTATATCCGGGACTGGCGTACCATCCTGTGTCGCAACCGTCGCGAACGCCGAGAGTTTCGTTTGTAATTTTGGACGAACCGTATGAAGTGGACAAACGTACGCGAGCAGACTCATCACCTCGAGAGAGTCCCGGAAAGTTTTCGTCGCGGCCCTATCCTAGAGATAAGGCACCAGTTTCGCCGCGCGTTTCCGGACACGCTCCGCCGAGTACTGCTCCGCGTACTCCTCCACGATCATCAGCACCTCAGTCGACATCTTCTCAGGACACTACGAATCGAACGAGTGATCTGCCCGCCTGGGAACCCACTTGCTGGAATTGCGACGCCAAAGGCCATTTTGCCAGAGGATGCGGACAGCCTAAAAGAATTTACTGTTTTCGGTGTGGCAAAAGAGACGTCACCGCTCACACAGCGCATGATTGCTCGGGAAACGCGATCGGGAGTCGCCCGTAGAGGTTATGGCGACTCCTCTAGCTTCGGTGGTTCCCTTGACGGTTCCAAGGAGGGAGGTGAGCGTCCCGGCCTATGCGTGCGGCCCGTTACCCGAGGAGCGTCGTCGTACGGTTTTGGTAGTGCTTTTAGATGTCGAAGGTCATGTTTTTTCAGCTATGGTTGACAACGGGTCCACCCATACGTTTGTAGGTCCAGAAGGTATTTTGTTAGCGACAAAACTTGGATTTTTCCGACGGGAGACGATCGGAAAACCATCAACGATTGCGAATGGTGAGCAGATCAGTTGTCAGGAGGAGATTGAGTTCCCAGCGTCGCTGGAAGGTCGTCGTCAAACGCTTACAGCTCGCGTTTTCCCTGAATTGCCCGTGCCGTTACTAATGGGGTTGGACTCGTTGGAGAGATTTGGCCTCGTGGTAGATCACCTTAAGCGCGTGTGGCACTTTTCCGGGGAACCGGAACAACAATTTCCTTTTGAAAAAGTGGAAGGACCAGACAGCGTTGACATCTGTGCCGCCATTTCCACTTTAACACCAAGTGAAGCCTCGCGTTTAGAGCAATTTTTGCAACAGGAAATTCCAAAGTTAACAGAAGCACCGGGACTCACTACCTTAGTAGAGCATAAAATTCAAGTCGTTAACAGTGCGCCAATAAAGCAAAAATATTATCCGGTTACTCCAGTCGTACGTGACGAAATGTATAGGGAATTGGATCGTATGTTGGCGGATGATGTAGTGGAGCGCTCGGAGAGTGATTGGAGCACTCCTGTGGTAATGATCAAAAAGCCAAACAACACGTATCGGTTTTGTCTTGACTTTCGTAAGGTGAATGAGGTTTCTAAAAAGGATGCGTATCCTCTCCCTTACATGGACCAAATATTGGACAAATTACGCCTAGCCAAATACATTTCTACTCTGGACTTACGGCAAGCTTACCATCAAATTCCTTTGGAGGAAAGTTCGAGAGCCATTACGGCCTTTACAGTACCCGGTAGAGGACTGTTTCAATTTAAAAGGATGCCGTACGGGTTGTCGAGTGCTCCAGCCACTTTCCAGCGCTTATTGGATCACCTAATAGGTCCGGACATGGAGCCACATGCTTTTGCTTATCTGGACGACATTATCATTGTCGCTGAGACGTTTGAGGAACACTTGAGATGGCTTAAAATTGTTATGGGCCGAATTGTCTCGGCGGGATTGCTAATCAATCCAGCAAAGTGTGAATTCTGCTGCCACGAGGTCAAGTATCTCGGGTTCATTGTAAATCAATACGGTCTTCAAGTCGATCCGGAGAAGACTGCACCAATTAAGGATTTCCCGGCACCACAGAAGGTTTCTCAGCTTCGTAGATTTCTGGGAATGGCTTCCTGGTACCGCCGTTTTGTCGAGGGTTTTGCTACCGTGGCCGAGCCACTTTCCAGGCTTACTAAGAAATTGCAACCGTGGGTATGGGAGGATGAACAGCGGGAGACGTTTGAGAAATTGAAAGTCGCTTTAGCCAACCCACCCACGCTCGCACGTCCAGATTTTTCAGTGCCATTTGTGTTACAAACGGACGCAAGTTCCTGTGGGTTAGGAGCGGTACTCACGCAAGAGTTGGAAGGTGTTGAACACCCAATATCGTATGCGAGTCGTACTCTTTCCGGGGCCGAGCGAAATTATACGGTATCCGAGCAAGAATGTTTGGCCATTCTTTGGTCGGTGGATAAATTTCGAGCGTACCTGGAGGGGTACCGTTTCACCGTTATCACGGACCACAGCAGCTTGTGCTGGCTAAGATCACTGAAGGATCCGAAAGGACGATTGGCCAGATGGTCATATGCGATGATGCAGTACAACTTTGACGTTCGTCACCGAAAGGGATCGTTGCATACGGTTCCGGATGCGTTGTCTCGCATGTACGAGTCTCTGGAACCTTCTGATAGTTCGGAAGAACCAGGAGAGGCCATAGCATCGAGAATGTTTGCGGTTGTCCCCGCGAACACTTCAGTTGCGTCAGAGAACGCCTCTTTGCAACGACCGGTAGATTACTGGTACACTCAGCGTTTTCAGGAGGTTGGAAAAGATCCGTTGCGTCACCGGGATTGGAAGATCGTGGACGACCGCATGTATGTCCTCCGTCGTATTACGCGAAAGTTAGTGGCGGGACAAGAGGAATCGGAGTGGAAGCTAGTCGTGCCGCTATCGGAGCGCCGAAGGGTTTTGCGCGAAAATCACGATGTTCCTCAATCGGGTCACCTGGGAATAGATAAAACATTTAGTCGTATTACGGATTCCTATTTTTGGCCGCATATGCTTCGCGATATAGCACGTTACGTCCGACATTGTGACGTTTGTCAGCGTACCAAAGCAAGGCAAGGGCCTCCGCTAGGCTTAATGGGACGCCGCGTCATTGAGCAGCCGTGGACGGTGGTCGCTGCTGATATCATGGGCCCGTTCCCGCCCAGTCGTGCTGGATTCGCGTATGTGTTGGTTATTCAGGACTTATTTAGCAAATGGATCGAGTGTTGCCCGTTGAGAAAAGCTACCGGGAAAAAGATAAAAGAGGCCCTCGAGGAGTTAGTTATTTCGCGTTGGGGGACCCCGGAAGTCATTTTAACTGACAATGGCACTGAGTTTGCGAACCAAAGTCTGCGGGCGTTAGCTGAGGAGTATGGCATTTATCACACCACTACCCCTCCCTATCACCCGCAGGCTAATCCGGTAGAAAGGGTCAACCGCGTGTTAAAGACGATGATCATTTCATTTCTCGAGAACGATCATAGAGCCTGGGACGAACATCTGTCAGAGTTTAGATTTGCGTACAATACGGCGCACCACTCATCCATTAACTGCAGTCCAGCCTATTTAAATTTTGGCCGATCCCCGAAACCTCACCAATTCTATGGTGGGGTGGACGGTGAGAAAGAAGTGTCCCCGTTGCCACCTGACCAATGGTCGGAACACATGCGGCAATTGCAGCCCCTGCGCGAGAAAGTCCGGCACGAGCTGGCGAACGCGTACCAGAGACAGTCCCGGCAATTTAATAAACATCGCACAATTGCAACATTCAAAGTAGGTGACCTGGTATTAAGAAGGCAGCGAGTACTGTCCTCGGCTCCGCAGCATGTGGCCTCAAAATTGGCAACTAAATATCATGGACCCTTCACAATTGCGAAGGTGTTGTCGCCGGTTGTTTTTGAGCTAGAGGACGAGAACGGGCGTAAAATTTCAAAGGTCGCAATTGAAGACCTGAAGGGTTACCATAATCCATTGTAATTTCCGGAAGATGTTGAAGGGTATCGTCCCCGAATAAGACGAAATTTGCAGTGAACTATGCGTCGTTATTTACCCCTGTTTTCCCAGTAATTTTAAGGAGCATGTCAGTAGTATAGAATTAAGGGTCCGCTTAATCGCGTGAACCGGTGGCATGAAATCCATTGATGACTGTGGCAAGGCCAACATTTTAAAGAGCCGGTGGAGTCGACGACGGAAGTTACTGACACGAGCTGTCGCGTAGTAGTTTCCGGAAATTTGTAAGAGACGGAAGAGTCCTACGGCTGAGGACAGCCGGTGTGTAAGGGGGGGGCCATTTGTAACGCCCATTTTTGGTGCGTTACAATCAGGCTCGTATATGCCGCCTTTTTCCCGTGACGAGTTGCCACCTCTCTCGACACAGAACTTCCCTCAGGCGATTCCACAAGGCGTTAAAAGAATTCATATATTTTCGTAGTATTAATTTTAGGATTTTTCTTTATTTTTTTTTATGTAATGACGCTACGAGACGGAGATTCTTGCTGCATCTTCCAATATGCCGATGCATGTGCTACGCTTGGGCATTTTCGCTTCCCAGGAACCGCACGAGAGTCGAACACCGAGCGAGAGCAGAGCAGCCGATCGTCTACATCGCCGTCGCACAGCAAATACATCGAGCGATAGCGACAGTTTTGCTTTTTCGATTGCCGGAACCGATGCATGCAATATTTGACTAGAAAATAAGCTCTCATGTTATTCCGCTTTTTCCCCGCTAAATTTTAAGCCATCACGATGCGCGATCCGAAGGCTGGGACGCTGAATACAGAAGGAAGAATATAGTAAAACATTTTTTTAAATCGAGCGCGAGCGTATGCGAGTCCCCGTGGGAACGTAGTTCTCACGCTAGGCGGTAGTAGTGTCCAGTAATTCGGAAGAAAGTTGCGTAAGTGGGAAAAGTAGGAGAGGAAGCCGGCCGGCGTCGTGATAGATTGCCGAAAAGCCTGGGGCATTGTTTCGTCGTACGTGCTGGAGAGAGGGTGCACTTGTCGCGGGGAACGAGTTCGAGCGAGATACCCGGGATTACGGCAAGCGAAAGATTTGGAAGTCCCAGGATGCAAGGTAGGATTCTTCCGTCTTATTAGAGTCGCGTAATGTTTCGGGAACGCGTATATTTCGGTCGGCGTTTTGGAAAAAGTGGCCGTGTCGGTAGCCCCGCGTAGTTAGAGGATTGTCGGAAGTCGTGGGACAGAATTGTTACAGACCACGGCCATGTGCCTCAGTTTTTCGTGTGGAAAGTGCCGCCGGTTCGCGATTTTCATTGTTCTCAGGGATCGCCGAGTGTAGCCTGAGGGAAAGGTGCGTGGACGAGCAATCATAGTATTAAGAATACGGAACATCGAGTGCGAGTATCCCTGGAGAGTGTGATCGTAGCTTTTGCTGCAGCCGTCGTGACGGGAAGCGCGCTCGATTATTCGTATCGGTTGTTTTCGCGTGTGCGTCGCGTTGTTCGTATCCGTGCCTCAGCTTGTTGTTTGTTGTAAATTTTGGGAATAATTGACAGTTGAAAAATAACGTAGAGTCACGGGAAAAGTACCCGAAGTTAAATTAGTATTTTTCTGAGGAGAGACACGCGCCGAGCACGCGATAATATCCCTGGACTGCCTGCGCGCGTTGCAGTCATTGTTTTGTTATTCGTTCGCGTTTTGATTTAGTTAAGTGTTCTTGATTTTGTCGAGTGTGACTTACGAGGCTCGGATTTATGTTACCAAATGCCCGTCGTGTCCGAGTTTCTCGTTTCTGGTTGCGCGTTTAGGACCAGAAGTCTCGCGGAATCGTTTTATAAGATAGTAGGTAGGCTTGCGCGGGAGTTTTTCCCGGTCATTGAGAATTTAGTTCGTGTGCGCGGTTAAATTGCGTTTTTTTATTGTATTATTTTTGTTGTCGTGCGAATAGGAAATCCCGGACAGTGAACTGAGTAGCTGTCCTCGATTTTAGCAGGCTTACGATTTTGTGAAATTAGAATTACGCACAGCTGATTTCCGGGAACCATTAGTGTGATTTTGGAAGAATAAAGACCGGTATTATTATTGTTGAAATTTGGCGTTTGTGATGGGATTTATTTGAGTTCAAAACGAGCACGTGAGTACGCAAATTCCGAGATTCCCGAACCGCCCCTCTACCAGAAGCCAAGACTGTAGCTAACCGGACAACATCCAGCTTCTCTTAATTTTTCGATCTTTTTTCCCGGCAGTGTCGCGCTATAAGCGTGGCTGGCGCCCTTAGTAGTAAAATAAACTGCCGAGGAGAAGTTTTGTGGCGACAAGGTAAGGCTCGTGATAATTGGCGTTACAATATATATATATATATATATATATATATATATATATATATATTATAACCGGCTTCCCTTTTTATTAGGAGGGGAAGGGGTTAGTGAAAAGAGACGTAATAAAAATAAAATAATTATAAGAAAAATAACCAAACTCGATTTAATAATAGTACAAAAAGCTCAATAAAAAAACAAAAGAAAAACTCAATACAATAAAACTAAAATGGGCGCCAGCTACGTGACGTGTAGCACCGTTGGGGGGGGGGGGGGGGAGTACGGCGTAGGACAGTGGAAAAATTCCAGAGTCCGGAGGACGTCGAAAATTTTCTAAGTCCGGCCGACGTCGAAAAATTTCAGAGTCCGAGAGGAGCCGAAATTTTTCTAAGTCCGACTCTGTCGAAAATTTTCTAAGTCCTCACGACTGTCGAAAATTTTCTAAGTCCGGGCGACGTCGAAAAATTTCAGAGTCCGAGAGGAGTCGAAATTTTTCTAAGTCCGACTCTGTCGAAAATTTTCTAAGTCCCAAGACTGTCGAAAATTTTCTAAGTCCGGGCGACGTCGAAAAATTTCAGAGTCCAGCACGGTCGGGTGGGGGAAATGGCGGGGGTTACCGGTGGCAGGGACTCTGGGTGTCCAGGGGGGGAAAATATGCAAATTACCGGGGACAAAAAAAGATTAATAACCAACTATGGCCAAATGGGGAAAAATTAATAACAACACTATGGCAAACTAGGGAAAAATTAATAACAAAAATATGGCAAAAAGTGGGGTAACTCGGCTAGCCAAAATAGAGACGATTTCAGGGGGGAGGGTTCCCGAACTCTATGGCTTCTTAATTATTACCTCGGTATGGCTGAAAGGGGGGGGGGGGTGGCAGGGGAATATTCGCTAATGGGGCAAAAATATAAATAAAATCGGGAAAGAAAATTAATGGTAAATATCGCCGAGATAGTCGCGATCACCACCACACTACCTCGCACGCAGAAAACAAAATAATCGCTAACGAATTCGAATAACAACGTGCCGGTCTCCACGGGGTGGCAGCCGGTTGACTCGATATAAAAATGAAAACTGAAAACTCTAATAACTTAAAAAATACAGGGCGAAAAGGGGGAAAAGGGGTCTCAGAACAAACAAAAATTACTCACGGTAATTATCACACACACACACACAATCCTAGTCCCGTGGACAACTCCCACGAGGACTCACAAACTTTGCTATATTATCTCAAGGGAGGACACGGCGACGGCGAAGCTCGAAGTGATAATCAACGGTCATCCTTCTTCTTCCTCGATGTTTTCGGAGACCCTCGTCGATCCTCGGGACTCGTCGGCTCCCGAGCACTACGGAGCTTCGACATCGATCAACGGATCGAGTGTGGCTGGTCAGTGGCGCTCGAGCAGTGCAGTGGCGAGGCAGCGTAGCACAGCTGGCTGGAGTGATTGCCGCGGGCCGTTTGAGTGCCGCTGGCGATCCTAGTAGTGCGAGTACACCCACGCAGTTGGGCGGCTAACTCCAACTTATGTCCACACGCGTGTGGAGGCTACTCGTGTGGTGCGGGGTGTACTCATCAGCTGGCTCGGATGCTGTCCGGGGTCAGATGGTTTTTCCAGCCCACACTCTCCCCACGTCACTCTGTCTAAGCTTCCGTAGCCTCTTATCTCGTCCTTGAGGGCCTCCATGGTCTTCGGGGGGCTATTATTCATTCCACATTCATACTAGGGATGGGAAGGGGGGTAAAGGGGGGAATTTCTACACAAAATATTCCTATAAACTAAATCCAAAAATACTGCTCTAAAATACTAAAACAAAATATAAGCGGAGTGTGATGGCCTTCGAGCCAGCCTGCGGGGTGGAGCTGGTACAAAATCTACCGTGTTACAAACTCCCCCCCGCTTAAACGAAAGTTATTCCTCGAAAACTTGAGCATTCACACATCACTCCGGGGGGGTGGGGGGTTTGGTAGGGAACGCAAGGGGTACGCAAAATGGGGTTAGAGGGGGGAATATAATATTGGGTCAGGTCTGGGGGCTAGGGTTTGCGAAAAAGGAAACGGGGGGTGGCTGTAAAACACAAAAGGGGCTCTTTACCAGGGGTTGGGTCTCCTTAGACCAAAAGGGCTGTGGCCGGGGCGATCAAAAAGACTAGGGACGAAGTGCGGGGTGGTTATTGATAAGGGACGGGTCTCTCTGGACCAAAAGGGCTGCACCTGGGGACCTTGGGGACTTCCTGGGCTCCAGGGACCCCGGGGGTGGGTTCTGGGCCCTGGTTGGAATCCTGGTGGTGTGGGGAAGGAAGGGTAAAAAGGCCGAAGGGGTTGTTGGGGTCCTGTTGGTCCCGAGATCCTCTCAGGCCAACTTCTGGGTCTTGGCGGGCTGGGTTGGTGGCGAAACCTTGACTCCTCGTGACGATAAGGGGAGTGGTTCAGCGAAGGGGGTCGTTGCGGTAAAAAGGGTGGCTTTAAAAATTTCCGGAGGGCCGGGACTTCCGGGCACGGGGCAGGGCATGGCACGGGATACGCCATCAGTGGGGAAATTTTGGCCGTTGGGGCAAAGGGTCGAGAGTTTGGGGGCCTGGGAGGCGTGGATGATCCCGAGTGACTCGATGACGGGCAACGGGACTTCGGGGGATCTCGCTCATTCTCAAGGGGCTCAAAAACCCTAGACCGGTCGCTGCTGCTTCGGCAAGCGGTCGTTCTCAAAAAACACGAACCAGTGCCTTTGCGGGACCTCCCATGGTTCCTTCTGGTCTCTTGACCAGGTCCAGGGAAGCCCCTCCGGCTACTCTCAGAAGACGCCGGGGCACTGGAACGGCTGACTCGATAAAGGGGGGTTTGCGTGACGGGAGGGGCTGAAAGTTCTACTAAAGGGGTGGTTTGGGTGACGGGAGGGGCGGAAAGATCTACTAACGGGGCGGTTTGGGTCTTACCACCTTCTGAGGAGGTACGGGGTTCGGTAGGGGCAATTCTCGAATAGTACGGAAGGCTCGGGAGGGGGTCATTTCCTATCAGGGTGGGCTCTAAATGAATTTCGGGACTTGGAGGACTCAATCTTTCTTGTGGGTCTTGGGGTGGGGACTTTTCATGCGGGGACGGACTGGATCTTCCTAACGCCGCAGCCCTTAGCTTCTTGGCGTTTTGAATTCGGAAAATTCTCGCACACCTTGCGAGCAATTTTCCTCCTTCCTCAAAACTCTTTCCAAATGCTCGGGACACTAACTTCTGGGCATGTTCGAGGGGCCTCTTCTTTCGAACGGTACAGGGGCGTGGGGGAACACTCGAAGTTGGGGAGGGGGGTTCTTCAATAGGGGTGTGGGTTGGCTGGGGTGGTCTTGGGGCAGACTCCGGGATGGTTTGCTCTATACTCAGCTCGAAGGGAGGTACTTCCGGTGCTGAGGTAATTTCGGGGTCATATGCGGGGGAGGGCTCAAACCCCACTGGGCAGGGGTATGGGGCCATGTTCCTCAAAAGGCGGGCATACTCGGAACTGTTAAGGGAATTGTCCAGGTTACGCATAGCAGCGTACGTCGTAAAGGGCTTTTCATCCCCGCGCTCGTCGGCTGCAGGGTCCCAGGGGATGGAAAATTCGGGGTACAGGACACGGACTTTGTGTCGCCAATAACGATCACCTAACTCATCTAGGGAACCGGTGGTACTGAGACCGGCCTCGTCGCACAGCCGCAGGAGGTCGCAGAGGTTCTCGATGGCTGTAACATCTCTCCGGAGCTGTGCAACTCCTTCGCAGATAACAGGGCTGACCAGGGGGGTTGGTGTCAAGGGTGGGGGTAAGTTGGAAGGGGTGGACCACGTACCAGTGACATTAGCCATGCTAGCACTGTCCATGGTCAAATTTAACAAAGGGAAAAAAAGAAAATGCTCGAACTCAAGAAAAAGGTACGGGGGCAGGGCTTAAGGGTCGGAAAAGAAATCGAAATAATCCACCGAATCGGGTAAAAGGGGCACTCAATAAAAAAAATAAAAATCCAAAAAAAAAATAGAAAAAACCCAAACGGGTCTGAAACTAAAAAAAACAAAAACTCAAAATCGAAAATCCTATTAGCGGGGTCAGATTACCAGAAGGGAAAACAAAAAAAAAGAATAATACCAAAAATAACCACGAAAGAGATTGAAGGGCGAAAGCACGGTTGTGGGGGTGGCGTATAATCACGCAAAAGGGAGGTTAGGTTTGGGCAAAAAAAAAACTCGAATCCCCAAAGCCGATAACGGATGAGGGGGAAAAAAAAATGAGATAAAATAAAATAAAGAAAATCCAATAATAACGCTAAAAGTACGGGCAGGGCTATGAAAACGAATAAGATAATAAAAAACTAAATACTAAAAAAAACACGGGTAAGAGGGCGGCGCAATCTTACGCAAAAGGGAAACAAAAAAAACTAACCAAAAAAAAAAAAATCAATCGGGGGAGGAAAAAAAAAAACAAGAATAGAAAAGAAAAATAAAATACCAAAAATATTATGAGGGGGCAATGGGGGGAGGGTACCGAGGTGAGCACTAAAAAAAACTGATAAATTTCGGCGCGATTTTTTTAGGGAAAATGCGGGAAATTTTTCGGGCCCCACGTTGGGCGCCAATTTATAACCGGCTTCCCTTTTTATTAGGAGGGGAAGGGGTTAGTGAAAAGAGACGTAATAAAAATAAAATAATTATAAGAAAAATAACCAAACTCGATTTAATAATAGTACAAAAAGCTCAATAAAAAAACAAAAGAAAAACTCAATACAATAAAACTAAAATGGGCGCCAGCTACGTGACGTGTAGCACCGTTGGGGGGGGGGGGGGGGGGAGTACGGCGTAGGACAGTGGAAAAATTCCAGAGTCCGGAGGACGTCGAAAATTTTCTAAGTCCGGCCGACGTCGAAAAATTTCAGAGTCCGAGAGGAGCCGAAATTTTTCTAAGTCCGACTCTGTCGAAAATTTTCTAAGTCCTCACGACTGTCGAAAATTTTCTAAGTCCGGGCGACGTCGAAAAATTTCAGAGTCCGAGAGGAGTCGAAATTTTTCTAAGTCCGACTCTGTCGAAAATTTTCTAAGTCCCAAGACTGTCGAAAATTTTCTAAGTCCGGGCGACGTCGAAAAATTTCAGAGTCCAGCACGGTCGGGTGGGGGAAATGGCGGGGGTTACCGGTGGCAGGGACTCTGGGTGTCCAGGGGGGGAAAATATGCAAATTACCGGGGACAAAAAAAGATTAATAACCAACTATGGCCAAATGGGGAAAAATTAATAACAACACTATGGCAAACTAGGGAAAAATTAATAACAAAAATATGGCAAAAAGTGGGGTAACTCGGCTAGCCAAAATAGAGACGATTTCAGGGGGGAGGGTTCCCGAACTCTATGGCTTCTTAATTATTACCTCGGTATGGCTGAAAGGGGGGGGGGTGGCAGGGGAATATTCGCTAATGGGGCAAAAATATAAATAAAATCGGGAAAGAAAATTAATGGTAAATATCGCCGAGATAGTCGCGATCACCACCACACTACCTCGCACGCAGAAAACAAAATAATCGCTAACGAATTCGAATAACAACGTGCCGGTCTCCACGGGGTGGCAGCCGGTTGACTCGATATAAAAATGAAAACTGAAAACTCTAATAACTTAAAAAATACAGGGCGAAAAGGGGGAAAAGGGGTCTCAGAACAAACAAAAATTACTCACGGTAATTATCACACACACACACACAATCCTAGTCCCGTGGACAACTCCCACGAGGACTCACAAACTTTGCTATATTATCTCAAGGGAGGACACGGCGACGGCGAAGCTCGAAGTGATAATCAACGGTCATCCTTCTTCTTCCTCGATGTTTTCGGAGACCCTCGTCGATCCTCGGGACTCGTCGGCTCCCGAGCACTACGGAGCTTCGACATCGATCAACGGATCGAGTGTGGCTGGTCAGTGGCGCTCGAGCAGTGCAGTGGCGAGGCAGCGTAGCACAGCTGGCTGGAGTGATTGCCGCGGGCCGTTTGAGTGCCGCTGGCGATCCTAGTAGTGCGAGTACACCCACGCAGTTGGGCGGCTAACTCCAACTTATGTCCACACGCGTGTGGAGGCTACTCGTGTGGTGCGGGGTGTACTCATCAGCTGGCTCGGATGCTGTCCGGGATCAGATGGTTTTTCCAGCCCACACTCTCCCCACGTCACTCTGTCTAAGCTTCCGTAGCCTCTTATCTCGTCCTTGAGGGCCTCCATGGTCTTCGGGGGGCTATTATTCATTCCACATTCATACTAGGGATGGGAAGGGGGGTAAAGGGGGGAATTTCTACACAAAATATTCCTATAAACTAAATCCAAAAATACTGCTCTAAAATACTAAAACAAAATATAAGCGGAGTGTGATGGCCTTCGAGCCAGCCTGCGGGGTGGAGCTGGTACAAAATCTACCGTGTTACAAACTCCCCCCCGCTTAAACGAAAGTTATTCCTCGAAAACTTGAGCATTCACACATCACTCCGGGGGGGTGGGGGGTTTGGTAGGGAACGCAAGGGGTACGCAAAATGGGGTTAGAGGGGGGAATATAATATTGGGTCAGGTCTGGGGGCTAGGGTTTGCGAAAAAGGAAACGGGGGGTGGCTGTAAAACACAAAAGGGGCTCTTTACCAGGGGTTGGGTCTCCTTAGACCAAAAGGGCTGTGGCCGGGGCGATCAAAAAGACTAGGGACGAAGTGCGGGGTGGTTATTGATAAGGGACGGGTCTCTCTGGACCAAAAGGGCTGCACCTGGGGACCTTGGGGACTTCCTGGGCTCCAGGGACCCCGGGGGTGGGTTCTGGGCCCTGGTTGGAATCCTGGTGGTGTGGGGAAGGAAGGGTAAAAAGGCCGAAGGGGTTGTTGGGGTCCTGTTGGTCCCGAGATCCTCTCAGGCCAACTTCTGGGTCTTGGCGGGCTGGGTTGGTGGCGAAACCTTGACTCCTCGTGACGATAAGGGGAGTGGTTCAGCGAAGGGGGTCGTTGCGGTAAAAAGGGTGGCTTTAAAAATTTCCGGAGGGCCGGGACTTCCGGGCACGGGGCAGGGCATGGCACGGGATACGCCATCAGTGGGGAAATTTTGGCCGTTGGGGCAAAGGGTCGAGAGTTTGGGGGCCTGGGAGGCGTGGATGATCCCGAGTGACTCGATGACGGGCAACGGGACTTCGGGGGATCTCGCTCATTCTCAAGGGGCTCAAAAACCCTAGACCGGTCGCTGCTGCTTCGGCAAGCGGTCGTTCTCAAAAAACACGAACCAGTGCCTTTGCGGGACCTCCCATGGTTCCTTCTGGTCTCTTGACCAGGTCCAGGGAAGCCCCTCCGGCTACTCTCAGAAGACGCCGGGGCACTGGAACGGCTGACTCGATAAAGGGGGGTTTGCGTGACGGGAGGGGCTGAAAGTTCTACTAAAGGGGTGGTTTGGGTGACGGGAGGGGCGGAAAGATCTACTAACGGGGCGGTTTGGGTCTTACCACCTTCTGAGGAGGTACGGGGTTCGGTAGGGGCAATTCTCGAATAGTACGGAAGGCTCGGGAGGGGGTCATTTCCTATCAGGGTGGGCTCTAAATGAATTTCGGGACTTGGAGGACTCAATCTTTCTTGTGGGTCTTGGGGTGGGGACTTTTCATGCGGGGACGGACTGGATCTTCCTAACGCCGCAGCCCTTAGCTTCTTGGCGTTTTGAATTCGGAAAATTCTCGCACACCTTGCGAGCAATTTTCCTCCTTCCTCAAAACTCTTTCCAAATGCTCGGGACACTAACTTCTGGGCATGTTCGAGGGGCCTCTTCTTTCGAACGGTACAGGGGCGTGGGGGAACACTCGAAGTTGGGGAGGGGGGTTCTTCAATAGGGGTGTGGGTTGGCTGGGGTGGTCTTGGGGCAGACTCCGGGATGGTTTGCTCTATACTCAGCTCGAAGGGAGGTACTTCCGGTGCTGAGGTAATTTCGGGGTCATATGCGGGGGAGGGCTCAAACCCCACTGGGCAGGGGTATGGGGCCATGTTCCTCAAAAGGCGGGCATACTCGGAACTGTTAAGGGAATTGTCCAGGTTACGCATAGCAGCGTACGTCGTAAAGGGCTTTTCATCCCCGCGCTCGTCGGCTGCAGGGTCCCAGGGGATGGAAAATTCGGGGTACAGGACACGGACTTTGTGTCGCCAATAACGATCACCTAACTCATCTAGGGAACCGGTGGTACTGAGACCGGCCTCGTCGCACAGCCGCAGGAGGTCGCAGAGGTTCTCGATGGCTGTAACATCTCTCCGGAGCTGTGCAACTCCTTCGCAGATAACAGGGCTGACCAGGGGGGTTGGTGTCAAGGGTGGGGGTAAGTTGGAAGGGGTGGACCACGTACCAGTGACATTAGCCATGCTAGCACTGTCCATGGTCAAATTTAACAAAGGGAAAAAAAGAAAATGCTCGAACTCAAGAAAAAGGTACGGGGGCAGGGCTTAAGGGTCGGAAAAGAAATCGAAATAATCCACCGAATCGGGTAAAAGGGGCACTCAATAAAAAAAATAAAAATCCAAAAAAAAAATAGAAAAAACCCAAACGGGTCTGAAACTAAAAAAAACAAAAACTCAAAATCGAAAATCCTATTAGCGGGGTCAGATTACCAGAAGGGAAAACAAAAAAAAAGAATAATACCAAAAATAACCACGAAAGAGATTGAAGGGCGAAAGCACGGTTGTGGGGGTGGCGTATAATCACGCAAAAGGGAGGTTAGGTTTGGGCAAAAAAAAAACTCGAATCCCCAAAGCCGATAACGGATGAGGGGGAAAAAAAAATGAGATAAAATAAAATAAAGAAAATCCAATAATAACGCTAAAAGTACGGGCAGGGCTATGAAAACGAATAAGATAATAAAAAACTAAATACTAAAAAAAACACGGGTAAGAGGGCGGCGCAATCTTACGCAAAAGGGAAACAAAAAAAACTAACCAAAAAAAAAAAAATCAATCGGGGGAGGAAAAAAAAAAACAAGAATAGAAAAGAAAAATAAAATACCAAAAATATTATGAGGGGGCAATGGGGGGAGGGTACCGAGGTGAGCACTAAAAAAAACTGATAAATTTCGGCGCGATTTTTTTAGGGAAAATGCGGGAAATTTTTCGGGCCCCACGTTGGGCGCCAATTTATAACCGGCTTCCCTTTTTATTAGGAGGGGAAGGGGTTAGTGAAAAGAGACGTAATAAAAATAAAATAATTATAAGAAAAATAACCAAACTCGATTTAATAATAGTACAAAAAGCTCAATAAAAAAACAAAAGAAAAACTCAATACAATAAAACTAAAATGGGCGCCAGCTACGTGACGTGTAGCACCGTTGGGGGGGGGGGGGGGAGTACGGCGTAGGACAGTGGAAAAATTCCAGAGTCCGGAGGACGTCGAAAATTTTCTAAGTCCGGCCGACGTCGAAAAATTTCAGAGTCCGAGAGGAGCCGAAATTTTTCTAAGTCCGACTCTGTCGAAAATTTTCTAAGTCCTCACGACTGTCGAAAATTTTCTAAGTCCGGGCGACGTCGAAAAATTTCAGAGTCCGAGAGGAGTCGAAATTTTTCTAAGTCCGACTCTGTCGAAAATTTTCTAAGTCCCAAGACTGTCGAAAATTTTCTAAGTCCGGGCGACGTCGAAAAATTTCAGAGTCCAGCACGGTCGGGTGGGGGAAATGGCGGGGGTTACCGGTGGCAGGGACTCTGGGTGTCCAGGGGGGGAAAATATGCAAATTACCGGGGACAAAAAAAGATTAATAACCAACTATGGCCAAATGGGGAAAAATTAATAACAACACTATGGCAAACTAGGGAAAAATTAATAACAAAAATATGGCAAAAAGTGGGGTAACTCGGCTAGCCAAAATAGAGACGATTTCAGGGGGGAGGGTTCCCGAACTCTATGGCTTCTTAATTATTACCTCGGTATGGCTGAAAGGGGGGGGGGTGGCAGGGGAATATTCGCTAATGGGGCAAAAATATAAATAAAATCGGGAAAGAAAATTAATGGTAAATATCGCCGAGATAGTCGCGATCACCACCACACTACCTCGCACGCAGAAAACAAAATAATCGCTAACGAATTCGAATAACAACGTGCCGGTCTCCACGGGGTGGCAGCCGGTTGACTCGATATAAAAATGAAAACTGAAAACTCTAATAACTTAAAAAATACAGGGCGAAAAGGGGGAAAAGGGGTCTCAGAACAAACAAAAATTACTCACGGTAATTATCACACACACACACACAATCCTAGTCCCGTGGACAACTCCCACGAGGACTCACAAACTTTGCTATATTATCTCAAGGGAGGACACGGCGACGGCGAAGCTCGAAGTGATAATCAACGGTCATCCTTCTTCTTCCTCGATGTTTTCGGAGACCCTCGTCGATCCTCGGGACTCGTCGGCTCCCGAGCACTACGGAGCTTCGACATCGATCAACGGATCGAGTGTGGCTGGTCAGTGGCGCTCGAGCAGTGCAGTGGCGAGGCAGCGTAGCACAGCTGGCTGGAGTGATTGCCGCGGGCCGTTTGAGTGCCGCTGGCGATCCTAGTAGTGCGAGTACACCCACGCAGTTGGGCGGCTAACTCCAACTTATGTCCACACGCGTGTGGAGGCTACTCGTGTGGTGCGGGGTGTACTCATCAGCTGGCTCGGATGCTGTCCGGGGTCAGATGGTTTTTCCAGCCCACACTCTCCCCACGTCACTCTGTCTAAGCTTCCGTAGCCTCTTATCTCGTCCTTGAGGGCCTCCATGGTCTTCGGGGGGCTATTATTCATTCCACATTCATACTAGGGATGGGAAGGGGGGTAAAGGGGGGAATTTCTACACAAAATATTCCTATAAACTAAATCCAAAAATACTGCTCTAAAATACTAAAACAAAATATAAGCGGAGTGTGATGGCCTTCGAGCCAGCCTGCGGGGTGGAGCTGGTACAAAATCTACCGTGTTACAATATATATATATATATATATATATATATATTCGTATATATATTCGTATATATATATATATATATATATATATATATATATATATATATATATATACGAATATATATGTATACTAGGATTTTATTGTGGCTCGCGCGCTGCGCGCGCTCGCAATCTCCCCCAAAAAAGTGCAATC
Organism: Ephialtes manifestator; assembly: GCA_963970395.1. Classification (NCBI taxonomy): domain Eukaryota; kingdom Metazoa; phylum Arthropoda; class Insecta; order Hymenoptera; family Ichneumonidae; genus Ephialtes; species Ephialtes manifestator. The sequence continues at coordinate 8,363,536 of OZ019970.1, forward strand.
TCCCCAAAGACCTCTAGGAAGTATAGGAAAGACTCCCGGGAAGTATGGGAAAGACCCCTGGGAAGTATGGGAAAGACCTCCAGGAAGTAAGGGAAAGACTCCCGGGAAGTATGGGAAAGACCTCCAGGAAGTATGGGAAAGACTCCCGGGAAGTATGAGAAAAACCTCCAGGAAGTATGGGAAAGACTCCCTGGGATGTATGGGAAAGACCTCCAGGAAGTATGGGAAAGACTCCCGGGAAGTATGGGAAAGACCTCCAGGAAGTATGGGAAAGACCTCCAGGAAGTATCGGAAAGACTCCCGGGAAGTATGAGAAAGACCTCCAGGAAGTATGGGAAAGACCTCCAGGAAGTATGGGATAGACTCCCGGGAAGTATGGGAAAGACCTCCAGGAAGTATGGGAAAGACCTCCAGGAAGTATGGGAAAGACTCCCGGGAAGTATGGGAAAGACTCCCTGGGATGTATGGGAAAGACCTCCAGGAAGTATGGGAAAGACTCCCGGGAAGTATGGGAAAGACCTCCAGGAAGTATGGGAAAGACTCCCGGGAAGTATGGGAAAGACCTCCAGGAAGTATGGGAAAGACCTCCAGGAAGTATCGGAAAGACTCCCGGGAAGTATGAGAAATACCTCCAGGAAGTATGGGAAAGACCTCCAGGAAGTATGGGAAAGACTCCCGGGAAGTATGGGAAAGACCTCCAGGAAGTATGGGAAAGACCTCCAGGAAGTATGGGAAAGACTCCCGGGAAGTATGGGAAAGACCTCCAGGAAGTATGGGAAAGACCTCCAGTAAGTATGGGAAAGACCCCTGAAATTTTTCTAAGTCCCTCGATTCTTGACACGGCGGCGGCGACGGCGGCGGCGGCGGCGGCGGCGGCGGCGAGATCTTTTTATAATATAGAGAGTTATATGTTGTACAACATGTACTTGACATGCTAAATATATTTTTAGTTTATTTCACAACTTTTTGTACCTATACATAGTTTATGGCTCAAGTTTTTGACACACTGTGTTTTTGGGGGGTATTAGATGATACCACTCACGTAAATGTACATGTCCCAATTTTTTTACCCGTGAGGGTTTTTTTTGGGGGTCTGCTTTATCGGACCACTGGTCGTTTACTAGCATAGCTTTTTGGTCCTGAGATATTAGGTTTTTCATTGCGGGACCTAGTTTTTTTTCCTCGCGGCCTGCGTTACTTTATCGAAGTTGTTTGAGAGTGAGATCTTGGAACCTTGGGGGAATCATGATTTTTTTAGAATTCCCATCATATTGCGGATCGTGGGTAAGGCGAGTTATATCAGTGTTACAACTATAGTTCCTGTTTCTGATTTTTTTTGGCATAGCTAATGTCCGTTGGTAAAAAATTACGGGAATAGTTTTCTCAAAGAGGGTTGGGACTCGTTCTACCACTTGCTTCTGCGTTTTAGTGATCGGCAGACCGAATATGATGACATTGTTCTTCTTTGCATCGATTATTGCTGTTTTTTCTGATTGGAGACCTGTCTTTGCAGCATGGATTTGGAGCACGGCGTGCTTCAATTTGGTGTTCGCAGTATTTTACCTGAGTGCTAACCGGTTTAAATTAGTTTTTAATTATTTCTTACAGGCTCGCTGTATCCTTATCCGTTAGTTATTCGGTAATTGTATTTTTAATCTCGACTTTACAATTTTGCAGCATGTCTCACAACTCCTCGATAGATATCATATCCATAGTCTCTCGGTACAGCCGTGTGTGTCGCGTCCGAATTTTATGTGTATTAGCTGGCGTGTTCGTCCTAGTCTTGTTATTGTTTTTGTACGACACTCCAAAGCGCCCCTAGAAATTACTATTAAAATGTTTAAATTTAAGAGAAAATGCATCATACCTTCTCATCTGTTATGTGTACTGCGGACCAAAAATATGGCGTATCAATACAAATGTATTCATTTGGCAATTTCTTTTCATACATAGATTAGCTACAAAATACAAAAGTCGATAAGGCCACCACCAAATCTTGAGTTACGTTTACCATCTTTCACAAGAATCCATTATAGATCTGTCTAGAATGTTAAAAGTTCATGAAGCGCAAAAGAAATGTTAACACACTCTTATGTATAAGCCTTTTAATCTTTTAACATCATTTTATGGACGCCAATGAAGAGCCGTTAAAATGATTGAATCCTCTTATTCAATATCATACCTTCTGCTACTTGGTATCTGTATGATTTTGCTGAGTATTTCGGCAGTGCAGGTTCGTAAATCCTAATGTAGACGACCTCTTACACCTAATAGGGATGCCCACTTCTCATTTTTCTGTCATTGTCTTGCTTAGTTATTGATCAAATTGGGTGAGGTCGAGGAGATGATAAGACTCTTTCAATTCAATCTCGCACAGTTCAATCACCTACTCTTCAACAGTTGGCCAGGACAAAAATTAATAGACCAGAGTATCAATTTCCGGAAATCCCTGTAAACTTAAATTCTGAAAGTACCATTGCATTTTACGACAATGTGATAATTGAACCTATAATGCAATTTTGTTTCTAGTTATGCTACCGAATGGTATTCATTATCGGAGAGAAATAAACATCTATTAAGATTTATCATGATGCGTACAGTGGAACCTCAGAAAATCACAGCTGGAAAGCTATACGTCATGTCAATGGAAAACTTTGGCTTGGTATAAGACTTTGCTATTGACGTATATCAATACGACAAAAATATTGCTTTTCATTTCTATCATTAAGTTATATTTATGATATGCCGCAGAATCTCATTAAGTATATCTATTCTAATTTGCAGGTAATACAAACATCTATTTCGTATTTCACGGTCTTCGCATCAATTCGATAACTGCTACACAGATGATTATTCTATATCTATCTGCTAAGAAACGTATTATATTTTATCATAAATGCAATAAATCATATATGATGATTTCGAAATAACCACAGTTTAAATATTGAAAATATACTCTTTGTTGGAGAATCCCCCTCCAAACACGCGAATTGCTTGAGTGACCGCTGCTCGGCAGCACCTCGCGGCGACTTAATATCTACTGCCGACGCATGCGCTTCGCGCACCGCGCGCGCGACATGCTGCCACGTGGCAATGGCCGATTAACTGCTTCCGTTTCCGGATCGCGCAACGCTCACTTCGCTCCGTGTTACTCACTTACTTTTACAGTCTTCTCACCTCGAAATTCTCATTTATCGTGTGTCTCATCGAGTCGACAGCTCAATAACAACTGTTCGATTCATTTCGGGACATTCTCAACGCTCAAATAATCGCGAATCTATTAATACAATCGGTTCGGTATCTCTCACGCTCAACGGTCAACTCATCGCCACCTTGCGTTCTCAAGTGTTTTTGTTTGAAGAATATATGAGATTACTGTTATGAAAACCTGTGTAGAGGAAACTTTATTTTTATCACCCGTTCCACCATCCGAGAAACCGCTCAAACGATTTCTCAAACACTCCTTAACATGAAAAATCCAGTTAGAATAACGAGTAGTTATAATTAATTCAATTTATTTATGGCGTGATTATTCTAACTTAAATGCAGTTCCCCCGAAAGCAGTACAAATATTTACACTCACAGAAATTCATAGATACTTGAACACATTCAAACTCTGATACACACAGTCCCGAATATTGCAAGCATGTAGGGATCGTAATGAAACTGCGAAATCAAGTGCCCAACAAGAGCGACATAGAGACTATGACGTCAAATAATACGTTTTTATTGATCCGACGATTTACATGTTTTGGGTGCGATTTAGCATTAAGGATTTCCGAACTCTGGTGAAGGACAATAAATTCTCCCTCTACCACACTTGACGTTCAATACTGAAGACGCAAGCCCCTTTTAAAATCTAACTTTGCGGGAAATGACTATAAGGATAGAGCTAATAATGCTGTTCCTAGTGCAAAATTTGAAAATTGGAATTAGTTTCGAAACAGTTTTTAATAATTGGATCGGGCAGAGGGTTTTAAAAGGGAGGGTAAGATCACTTATCATTGCAAACCTTCGTCAATTAGAACTCTGTAACGGCATCTTTGTATTACCGTCACTCATACTCGTGAGATTGCTGAGGTAAACAATCTCACGGTGTGACGTGCAAAGGCGTTATTTTGCGCGTACACACTCTATGTCATCAAAGTTGGAATTGGTGTCTCGTGTTTTTGTGAAATAAAAAGATTGTTATTTCTCTTTCAACCGTCAAAATATATTGTTACAAAATCCAAATTTACTATTCTAATGATAATTCATAACAAGGATGCAAAGTAGAACCTTGCACATTGCTTCCTCATTATATTTCGCTTTTTACAAAGCAACCTCTAAGAGGAAGTATGGTAATTGATTTTGGCTTCCTCATAGAGGTAGCATTGTAAAAAGCGAAATATAATGAGGAAGCAATATGCAAGGTTCTACTTTGCATCCTTGTTTCAAATAAATAAATAAGTGCACACTCCCGCTTTGTGAACATATAATAAGGGCGAACGGTCCGGAAACTCCCTCGAATACTCTATCTTCTCTGCTTTTTTTTAGAACTCGATAGAAACCGGTGTTTTCCGAAATTTCATTGGGAAGCAAGGATATGACTAGTGTATACGACATAAATCGCTACTTTTCGCAATATAGACAGTACAACATCGCTATAAAAATATGGTATCGTTCAACATTTTTAGGCTGTATCTGACGTATTTTTCTGTTAATCATAAATCTGGCACTCCCAGTTCGATATTTGATACCAAAATTCGCATCGCAGAAAACAAATAAAAATCTCATAAAATTTTAACGTTTCAACCAATCTTAACCAAATTTCATAGGGATCACCGGTGTATGAAAGCTCACATACATACCAGTTTTGAGTTTAATATCTCGAAAATTAAAACAGTTACCGCGTTAACAGACATTTTTGAAAAAATTCAAAACCGCGTAAAAATTGACCGACATGGGGATTTTAACAAAAATTGGTATGAATGATGAGGGTAGACCCCTCTATTTATGGTGTAAATTTCAGCTGTATATCTCGAGGCGTTCCACACAAACGCACACGCACACGCACACGGACACGCCCACTCATACATACAGACATTTTTTCTAAATCACTTTTCACGACGTTTTGGTCGAGAAAATTTGTTTTCATGAAAACGAAACTTCCTCTATGAGGAAGCAAAAAGGTAGAAAAATTAATGCGCGATAATATATATTCGTTCATAAATATACTAGGGGTTATTGTGGCTGACACGCTTCGTGCGTTTACGCTACTTCGGTTAAATATTTCGAATCTATTTTTTTACAATATCATTGCCAACTTGATATCACTTGCCTGTAATTCCTTTCTCCATCAGAAACCCGTCTTCTACCGCTCAGGACGCCTCCTCTGGCCCTCAGAAATACCCGCTAAACCTCAGTTACAGGTGGTTTATCATTTTATAATATAGAGACTACCAAAAATGGTTTCTCAAAACAAAAATGCCAAGTGAAAAAAGGTATAAAAAAGTTCCTCACAAATAAAACCCCTTACAAAAAACCTCGCTACATAAAACAACTTGGCGTGCCAGCGACTAGCTCCCATGCATAGCTCATTGAAGTAAGTACGACAGAAACAATTGCTAACTTTATTTCGAGTTTCGCAATACCGAACCTGCAGGGTGAGCTCAAGTTTCATATCGGACCATACTGATTAGTTTTGTCTAATTCAGCAGTCATTACGTGTACTTACTTTTTACATAATTTAATCTCACATCTTTCTCTGTTTTCATTGAATGCATCTGACAACGCAATACACGATCTATTTTCTGATACGCAATTATCGATCTAGTTTGATGTTTTGAGATTGATATGCATAAAACGTTGAAAGATTATTGTTTGTCCTATCGGGGGGCTTCGGACCCCCCCCCCCCCCCCCACCACCGCCACCCCCACGGGCGCTCTGCCACACCTCCCGCACTGAAAATTTGCTCTGTAGCCCTTTAAGACCTTCCCGAAGGAACCTCACTTTTCTCACGCATATAAACACGGGCATATAAAAAATTTTCCTTTTTCCATTTAATGGAAAATCTTTCTCTGTATTCATTCAAAGCATCTGACAACGCAATACATGTTCTATTATCTGATACTCGATTATCCATCCAGTTTATTTTTTTCGCGGTTTTATGTTGTGTCTTGCAAGTCAGCGTAAGTTTGTACGGTTCTTAATGTATAAGTTTAGAGTT
>OZ019970.1:8383444-8559076 GCA_963970395.1 Ephialtes manifestator
AGCCTCCATTACCTATTACTTTTTCATGGCCTCTATCAAATGACAGATATCCAAGTGTACATTATTTTTATAGTCAATATTTCTACTTTTCAAAATAAAAGAAGTTACCTCAACTAGATAACGTTGCTGTGTTACGGCGGCCGATATGGTAGGATGCTAGGTAATCATCTGGATCGCGGCCCTTTGTCGAATTTCGAAGATCTATAGATATGATCGATAGTGGCACTCGCGGCTCCGTTTTCCGCATTTATTCTATTGTTCGGCGATCAGTGTGAAGTAAATGACCCACAGTGAGCGGACGTGAATGAGGTACGTACTCCTTAGCGAGTTATGAAGAATAATTCAACATATTTACATCTAAATTATCCTAATAATTAGTTTAATTATGCTAGGTATTAATAAGTCTATTAATTAGCATAACTTATAATTAGTTCCATTAATTAGTAAACATTCTTCAGAATGAGTACGACAAAACAAAAATAGCATCATTTATTTCTACGTTATGAATAAGTGTTTCAAAAATAGTGATAGGGAAGTAAATTGGACATTAGTAATTATTTACACTAATTTACGGGTCCGTAACTAACAATTAGTGTAACTAAGTTAGTTATTATATAATTATTTCCACTAATTATTAGTGTACAGTTTACTGCTCCGTTATTATTTTTGAATTTTTTATTCATAACGTAGTGATTAATAATGCCATTTTTACCTTGTCTTACTTATTGTGAAGAACCTTTACATTAGTCACAGCAGAAATAGAGTTCAAATAATTAAATTGTATCCAATAGTAATCCGCATTGTCGTTACAGCCAATCCATGTCGTCGAAAGAAGACGAGGAACCACCGACGAAGCGATCGCGGCTATCAAGGCCACGCTCGAAACACCCGTGTTTACCAACAAACGACGTTCATATCGAAAGAGAAGACATCGATACTGAAGAACTCCCATCCCAATCCACACAACCAGATGACGTAATTGGTGATTTCCTTTATAATATTGTTAGAAGAAGCTCGAGGAGGGAATAATGGAAAAGATGCTTCGTCGAACGCTAACGTTGATATCCCAGTCATCGTCAGTTATGTGCAGAGATGGGCATAATCTGTACCATTGTAATTTGTAAAAAAATTGTTAAATTTGTAATGTCATTTTTTTGTTACAAATTACAATTGTAATTAGAAATTCTTTATTTTTTTTTGTTAAAAATTTCGATTGTAATTTGTAATTCGGTTTTTTAAATTACGAATCATAATTGTAGTTTGCAAAATGATTTTTTTTTTCATTACAATTGTAATTTGTAATAAAGTACAATTGTAATTTGTAATAAATATGTAACTTGTTACAAAAATATCTTTTGATTGCCCATCTCTGATTGTGAGCTTCAACTATAGTTTTTGCGGGCGTCAAAGCACACATTGACGATTGCTAGTGCACTGGTGGTGACTGGGACATCACCTTTATGAGGCGTTCTCCGCCAACTTGGTTACCGTTTTTTGTCCCCACCAGATTTTTTTCCATAATTGGCTACATAGTAGTACTACTTGATGGTATTCTCTGTATTTAAAATTTTTTTTTTTTAACTCGTTTAGCTTCTTCATAGAGGAAGCTTTGTTTTCCTGAAAACGAAATTTTCTCTTTATTTATGCCAGGACACTCAAAATGGTCTAAAACGTCGAGAAAAGTGGTTTAGAAAAATAGTTCCGATGTATGTATGTGTGTGTATGTGTGTCTGTGTGTGTACCAGGCTTGCAAAATTCAAACTGCTGTATTTCGAAAACGGCTTTAACAATTAATATAAAATTCAGCATGCTGGTAGAGGACTGACGCCCTTTCCTATGTATACATTTTTCAAAAAATTGAATAAAAATTTCAGATTGTATAAGACTGAATTTTTCGAAAAAAGTCTATATGTTCTCAGGCTTCCGCAATTATTCAGATAATTAACTGAAGGGTTTTTGACAAATAAAGCAATAAAAAATGAAGGACGGTTTTGAATTTGAAGGAAATCCATAAAGCGGTGTAGATTTTATAGAATTTTGAATTTAAAAAAAAAATTGATTTTGCTCCAGTCTCATTTAACTTCGACCACACCTGCTCAAATATTCTGCAAGGTAAAATTAATATCCAGTTGTAGTAGATATTGAATTTGGTGAATATCGGTAAAGTGGTTCAGATTTTATAAGTTATTGAATATTCCAAAAAATCACTGTATGTTCTCTAGCAGCCGCAATTTTTTAGCTAATGAGCTTAAATAGATATCGAGATATTGAAAAAAATTCTAATTCCAATTTCGACATGGAAAAAGGATGCAAAGTAGAACCTTGCCCATTGCTTTCTCATTATATTTTACTTTTTACAAAGCTTCCTCTATGTGGAAGCCAAAATCGGTTACTAATGTTCTTCATAGAGGTAGCTTTGTAAACAGCGGAATATAATGAGGAAACAATGTGCAAGGTTTTACTTTGCATCCGTTTTTTTAATTCGCTACTTATGCATTATGCACTTTTACACTTTCGGATCTGAATGACAGTATCTTTTTTTAAGTTGGGACTTTTTTACGTAATAATACGTATTGACTTATTTTTTTGAGAAATTATTAATACCGTACAAAAATAATTTTAAGAAGATAATGGAATATTCGCAATAATCAAATTCAATTTGGCGGACTTAAAGTTACTTATATTTTATGGAATTTTTCACAAAATTGGCATTATTGGTATTAATTTCTTCAAAATCTCATCTAGGATATCAAGCGCAAATTTAGTATATAAACAATATAACATTCGGCCATGATAAATCTAATTGAGTGGCATCTGGCAAACGACATAAACATTTTGATTTGATGCATTTTTTAATTATTAAAGAAATCCATGGTATCGCATTAACTTCGGAAAAACTTCAGATATCATACCTAAATTAAATATGTGACTATAATAATATTCACCCATGATACAAATATAATTCAGTAACGAACGGGTAAGCATTTTGATTTCATGGATTTTTTAATTAATAACAAAAATGTACAAGAAGAAAGATTCTGCTTTGCATCTTTGCGATAGAAAAAACCAAGTAAAATAATGAGGAATGAGTTCATGTTTAATTGAAAATGCTTAATTGCAGTAATTAAAAAGCTCGAACCATCGTGCCGTTTAGAAGTGATAAGTAATTGAATTTTAGTTATCATGGGCATCAGAAATTTAAAAAATTATACGATCTCAAAAAACAAATGACGTTGCACAAATGTAAGAAATGCTGTAACAAATACCGTTGCATCATATTTGCATTATTTGCAAGGTTTTGGATTACTTGTTCCAGTTTTGTGAAAGGTAGATTGAAAATGTTGATGTTTTACAAATTTTCATCAATACCAAAGATTCCTTTATGAGGAAACAAAAATAACTGAAGCAATGTTTTATTGTAGTCGATTAAGAACTACGATGAGAATCTATTATTTGAGGTTTGAAAAGTAGAATTTTTTGGTCGGTTCTGTCAGATGATGACCTTGAGGACGAAGTTCGGCGTTTGAGCCAAGTCGCCATAGAGGAGGTAGAAGAAACTACACTCACTCCATTAGAACAAGCATGTGCGAAACGGCCTATACTGGACGGGACGTATTACACTCTCGTCAAAGAAGGATCAGCGATTGACAATGTCATTTTGGCAAGCTGCAATTTTTGTCAGCCTCCGAACGTGTTGAAGGCCTCACTACGGACAACGTCAAATTTAACCACACACTTAAAAGTGAGTGCCTTACTAAAATAAATAACCTGCTAGTTATTTATATCAACACTGTTAAAAATATTTAAGGCAAAATTAATACACAGGAAGCTCTTTTATAGATACTGGTAGAGAAAATCGACTAAACGAGTTTAACGTTCAATTGATGTACATTTCCGCTAAATTCGTTGTGAAAGTCGTATTGATTCATGCACAGTATACTAAAATTAATGGACAGTCTGCTAAATTCGTTAAAAAAGTCGTGTTTCTAATATAGGTTAAATCCAATTTTACCACACGTACATTGAATGTTCATTTTCTTTTGTATATTAATTGAATTTCCTACACGAAGTCAGTATATGACTTTTCCAAATATTTTTCACAGTGAAGTTCGGTGCATTAAATACCAGTCGGGGGGGGGGGGGGGGGGGTCATTCCCTATGCTGAGTTGTTATTATAACAAACTGTATTTTTCCAGAAACAACATCCAGAGGAATTTGAAAAATACAAATATTACCTCGCAACCCACAAGACACCACTACCATCCATTGGTCGCAAGAAGTGGTCATGTACCTTCTCCCAAGAAGTTTGGGAAGCCGATGTTACGGCATATATTCTGGATACTATGGCACCACTCAGCATTGTCGAGAATAAGTATTTCCGCAAGATATTTGATGGTAAAACTTTTATTGTGTATGAGAGTAATGATTGTTAGGCATAGCAATCTACTGTTTTACATATCTTCCAGATCTGAGCATCAAGAAAAACGGCATCACTGTGGACCATATGTCGCGGCCCACGCTACTGACGTGCATCAATCGTTTTGTCGAGGAACAGATGAAGGAAATTAAAATCGTTGTGCAAAAGACACAATACTTTTGCACGACAGCAGATGCGTGGTCTGGCAAGAAACGGCGGTTTCTCGGGGTGACTCTGCATTGGGTGAGTATACCGCCCGTAAAAAGTATATGAGTCACAAATGCAATTCCCAGTATTAGCGATTTATAAAAAGAAAAGCTACAATATAACTTAAACTACTGTCCATGTGGAAAAATATAATCACAAGCTTTTTCACAAGAGCGCTGCTGCCCCTACCAAAAAATGGAGACGCCCGCAGCGCGACCAGTCTGTTTAGTATATTAAATATATTAAATTCGAGGAGTTGTTTTTGTCATCTTGCGCCCGAAAGTCGGATCTATGACTTCTAACATTCCGAAAAAAATCTTTTTCATGGAAACAGAGTTCTTTTTTCTAAGAAAGCAATAAAAATATCTAACTTTTTTACGTCTTGTGTACGCAGATAGATGAAAAGACGTTTGCAAGAAAGTCGGCTGCCATTGCATGCAAACGATTTCTGGGGACGCACTCCTATGATGCGATCGCTCGAACCTTGACCGAGATTCATGGTTCTTTTAATCTCGACGGTTCTAAGCTCGTAGCTACGGTTACCGATAATGGTTCCAATTTTGTAAAGGCTTTTAAAACGTTTGGTGATAGCGAAGCAGACAATAATTTACTAGGTGGGTAATACTTCATTTAAATATTTGATAAATATACGATTTAAAAAATAACAGTCATAATTAATTCCTTGCATCTACACTAAGAGACATCTATAATTGGATAACTGGTTTGTCTTGTTTGAAATAAAAATGTAATTGACCCAACAAAATATTCAATCTTTTTCATCAAATATTGTATTCCTTCATTCGAACTATCCCATGAAAACGTCAGACAACATACATATTCATATAATATCGTCCATCCTAACGGAATGTATCGTTGAATCAAAACAATATTTGTTTCAATGTTGACAATATTAGTTTTAATGTGGACAATATTAAGTTGAACCTGGTTAACATTCAATGGCTTCAATTGAATGAATTTTCAGATGAAACATACATCCGATTTATTTTTGAGCGACCACTTAATTTAATTTTTCTGCTTTAACTGTACTATTTTCATTAATTTTAATTATATTATTTAGTGTCAAATAAGGCATAATTGAATCAATCCGACTTCATTTAAAAAAGCGGTTCCACGTATGGTTCATCTACATTATTCTGTTGATTCAAATATATACATTAAATGCAGACAATCATCTGTTTATTTGACTCAATGAAATAGATAATTGCTTTAATTGTACTGTTTTTTTTTTAAATTAAAGTAATTCGACTTTTTATTGTAATTGACTTAACGCATTTTTTTCTCTCAGTGTATGTAAATCCGTGACACTTTAAAAAATTGTCAAATTTTTCAGAGATACCCTCAGGCAGCATTCCGGATAGCGAAAGGCTACCAGACGTCTCCGTTGACGAATCTGTGGAAGATACCTTTGAGGAAGAGGATTCGGACGAGGTGTTTGGAAACGAGTGTGCGATACAGTTACCTCAGCACCTGAGATGTGCGAGCCATACACTCAATTTAATTGCCACAACCGATACCATCAAGGCCATTTCACGCCACACCGATCTTTCGGCAGAACATGGAACCGTAATGACGAGGTGCAACGCTTTATGGAGAAGCTTGGGCTCCCCGAAAACCAGCGAGGAATTACGGAATTATGTGGGTTTTGCGTTAAAAAGGCCCGTCGTAACTCGCTGGAATTCATTATTTGATACCCTCCAGCAGCTGGTTTCATGTAAAGACAAGCTACTGCGTGGCCCGAATAATCACGGCAACGTCATAGCCTCCACAAATTTGTTCTCTTTCCACGAATTCCATTATATGGAGGAGTATCTCCGGTGCACTAAAAATCTCGCAAACGCGATTGATCTATTGCAAGGCGATACTTACTGCCACTACGGTTACCTCCTTCCAACTCTCGTCCAACTCCGGAAACAAATGATAGTGCTAAGAGACACCACCGACATAAGGATATGCCAGCCGATTGTCGTAACGACCGTTACGTCTTTAGAGAGCAGATTTTCAGGAATGTTTCAAGTCACGGGAGAAGGCAGAGCTGCAGCTGTAGCCGCAGATGTATGCCACCCAGAATTAAAAATGCGCTGGCTCCGATGTATGCCAGAGGATAAACAGAAGATCGTAAATGATCTTGTGATTAATACTGTCACCACAGACTCCAGTCAACCTGTATCGAATCCCGATCCCATTACGACGGAGAAAGACAGGTGGGATTTCGGCGATACACCGACACAATACGAGCATCTGGACGTTGCCGTGAGCCACGCGAATGCGACAGTCGAAGTTGCACAGTACCTCGCAGATCCGGAGAGGGAGTTGCGGATGCTTCATAAATCTCCAATCATCAGCAAGATTTTTATGAAATATAATACACCGCTGCCGTCGTCAGCTCCAGTGGAACGCTTATTCAGTTATGCAACTATGCTGGATCTGCCGAAATACAACCGGTTAACCGACAACAACTTCGAGACACGCGTTCTCGGGAAAGTCAATGCGGAAAAGTACCTGTAAACCAGATACGAAAGGCTGGTTCCTTAAAGAATGCTCAGTTTCGTGTATTCACGCTCAGAAATATAGTAGAGTCAACTATACTAATATACTTCCCAGGAGGAATGATTATATCGATTGGTACTGGATACTATGCACTTAATTAGTTGAGCTATTATTATGTTTGCGTTATTTGCATTATTTTATATCATTGTCGTAAGCTCGTAAGTATAATATATAAACGTTCCTCCTGGGAACGTCTAGTAATAGAAAAAGATCTATAGTATATAGATCTTTTTATATTATAGAGAGATATAGTAAAAGTATAGTAAAATATTAATATTGCTGTGTCACCATGTATTTTTCTCTCTGTATTCTATCTGAAAATTATTTTGATTATGTTTTCTTTAATATAAAGCTTATCTCTGCGTAGAGACGAAATATGTAGAAAAGCGTAACTGTGATTGCGAGCATATAAAGATAGAAAAAATCACTCTCTCAAGATTGTACAGTATTAGATGTAAACATACACAAAAAACCACTTTTGTACAGTTTCTACTACAAATTAAAAAATGAATCTTCATACATTAAAAAGAGTTATTTTTTATGTATTTTGCTTCATAGAGCAACCTTTGTTCACATAACATTTTTTTTACGAGGCCTTCATGTCGGACACCCAAAATGGTCTAAAGCGTCGAGAAAAGTAGTTTAGAAAAAATGTCCATAAGTGTATGTGAAAGATGCGCCTGCGTGCAGGATTTCGCAATTTCATTGACCCATAATTCAAAAACCGTTTGTTTGATTGAGCTGGGATTAGGCACACAAGTTCAGCAGCAGCCCGCCTTTGAATGTTGCAATGTTTGTCAAAAAGTATACAGAAAATTATAATTTATAGCTTTTTAATTTTTTTTTTTTTAAAAAAAGCTGTCGCTTCTTTAACTTTTGTAAAATTAACGATATTTTGCTAAATATACCTTCATAAATGCAGTTACAGTTAGCATGTTTATAATTTGTTTCACCAAAATCGGAAAAATGGTTCGGGTTTCATGGAGTTTTTACATTTTTTTTTAAATTGACGTTATTGCATTGAATTTTGCAAAACCTCAACTGCTTTGGTAATGGATAATAGAGCCGAGCCTCCATTACTCCATTACTCATTAAAGAAGTAATGGGTAGTGGAGGCTCCACTCCATTACCCATTAAAATAGTAATGGGTAATGGAGCCGAGCACCATTACTCATTTAATGAGTAATGGAGGCTCCGCTCCATTACTCATTAAAAGAGTAATGGGTAATGGAGGCTCCGCTCCATTACTCATTAAAAAAGTAATGGGTAATGGAGGCTCCACTCCATTACTCATTAAAAAAGAAATTGGTAATGGATTTGGATTCAATAATACATTTTTTAAATAATGCAATAGTGCATTACTTTTACATTAAAATTTTTACAACCCTGATTAAAACTCATTTTTATACATATAAATTAAATTTTATTGTTCACCTGTAAAAAAAAATAAACGATAAGTACAAGACAGAATTATGAATTTTTGTTGTTTATTTTTTGACATAGGTAATAAGTATATGTGTATACATTTAGGGAAAAGATGGGTTTTGTTTACCCTAATAATTAAGCCTTTTTACGTAATAATGTCCTTTTATTCTTCACACGGGAGAGGCAACAGCGCACGTACAAGGAGCTAGTTCCCGAGCGTGTGTTCTCGACAACATCCCGAATTCGACTGCTTGTGCCGTTATATTTGATAACCGTTTCGGGGAATCGGAGCGTCTCGAACTTTCTGTAGACTCTCGAGTACTCGACAATTGTATGTGGCTGTCGCTACATGTCTCCCTTTTTTTATGTGGAGGTCCAGTAAGATACAATATTAATACAAAATGTATTTACAGGTATAATAAAATATTTACAACAGAGTAAAAATTTAAAAAAATGTTAGCCATGTGCTGCGAAAAAAACTTGCGGGGAATGCCCGCTGAAACAAAAAAAATGTATGTAACAGAAAATGCACATTTTTATATTTTGAAATGAACACGTTTCTTCGTAATTGTTGATTGGTTTGCCGTGCTTGCACACGGTCTTGGAACTTCTGCCGATTGTGTTGTGTCCGATTGTTGAGTATTTTCATCATCACGAGCGAGGTAGGCCGGTTTGAGTCGGTCGACTGACACGGCGGTATGTTCCGTTCGGAGTGCAACGGTGTAATACTTTTCGTTTCTTTGGATCACCTCAAACGGCCCTTCGTAAGGTGCCGAAAATGAAGGTCCAATTTGACCTTTTCGTACAAATACATGTGACGTTTTATCCAGGTCTTTGAATGTGAACACCGGGTTAATACCGTGTCGTGAGGTGCTTTCAGGCCTTAAATCTTGAAAATGTTGTCGTAATGCCTTTACTAATTCGGGAGCTCGAACTTCCTTCGAAGAAGGGGCGAGGAATTCTCCGGGAAGGCGAATTGTTTCTCCGTAAACAAGTTCTGCAGGTGTCGCTTTGATGTCATCTTTCCAAGCTGCTCTCAGACCCATCAAAACTGCTGGCAGCGCATCATACCACGTTCCTTGGTGACACAATAACGCTGCTTTTAGTTGTCGATGTAATCTTTCGACGAGACCGTTAGCTTGAGGATGACACGGAGTCGTTCTTAAATGTTTTGTTCCCAGGAATTGATTTAATTTCCCAAATAAATCAGATTCGAATTGGCCACCTCGATCAGAGGTGATTCTCACCGGTATTCCATAACGAGCAATCCAGTTTAACAGTAATGCTCGAGCAACCAACTCAGAATTTCCATTCTCGAGCGGGATCGCTTCGGGAAATCAAGTAGCGCGATCGATGATAGTTAGGCACTGGCGAAATCCTCTCGATGGAGGCAATGACACGAGGTCTATGTGAATATGCTGAAAACGTTGAGTTGGCGGTTCGAAATTCCCAATCGGTGCGATGTTGTGTCTTGTTACTTTGTTGCGCTGGCACTCGACGCACGATTTTGCCCATTCACGGCAATTCTTGTTAATGGACGGCCAGACATATCATTCAGAGATTAATTTCACAGACGCTCGTTGTCCGGGATGTGCAAGTGAGTGCAGCGAGTCGAAGATTTGCTTCCTGAATTGTTCCGGAACGTAGGGACGCACTGAGTTCGACGAGACGTCGCAAAACAATGAAAAATCCGGGTTGTGATAATGTATTCTCTTTAGTTGTAAACTCGTATCATTGGCTTCGAGTAGATTTTTTAATTCTTGATCGTCAATTTGAGCTTGAGCGATGTCCTGAATTACGACTGCTGACGCAATGGCGTCTACTCGGGACAAGGTATCTGCAACGACGTTGTCGGCACCCACGACGTGTTTGATGTCCGTGGTGAACTGCCCGATAAAATCAAGGCGACAAAACTGCCACGGGGAGGCTCTCTCAGGCCGCTGTTTGAACGCGTGAATGAGAGGCTTGTGGTTCGTATGAATGCTGACGTGTCGGTTCTCAAAAATGTGTTTGAAATATCGAGTAGCTTCGTAGATAGCGTGAAGTTCTCGATCGTACGTAGACAGTTTTTGAATATTGGGTGTTAGCTTGCGACTGAAAAATGCTAAAGGCTCCCAGGAATCACCACTTCGTTGCTGCAGTACTGCTCCGATCGCATGCTCGGATGCATCCGTGTAGATGGACCATTCGACGTTAACGTTAGGATGTGCGAGAAGTGCAGCGTCTGCTAAAGCTTGCTTACTCCTATTGAAAGCTTCTTCTAATTCTGGAGTTCAAAAAACAGGTGAGGTATTCCGTACCTCAGGGCCCACGAGCAGTTGATTCAACGGCGCGAGTAGCCGGGCACAGTTTTTAATGAATCTTCTGTAAAAATTTATCGTGCCGATAAATCCGCGCAGCTTCTTGATGTTTTCCGGACGCGGAAAATTTACAATTGCGTCCACTCGCTCCTCCGGTGGCTTAATTCCCTGAGCGGAGATGGTATGACCCAGAAATTTTACTTGCGTTTTTCCCAATTGACATTTCGCAGCATTTACGACGAGCCCACACTCTCTCAAACGCTGAAACAATGTCGTTAAATGCTCGAGATGTTGGCTCTCGTTCTCTGAAACCACCAGAATATCATCGATGTACGGGAAAACGAAAGGTAAGTCTCGGGTAATCTCGTCGATAAATCGCTGAAAAGTTTGTGCTGCATTGCGAAGTCCAAACGTCATTACGGGAAACTCGAATAACCCGAAAGGTGTGCTAATAGCCGTTTTTTCTATGTCTTCAGGTGCTACTGGAATTTGATGAAATGCTCTCTCCAAATCGATTGTGGAAAAAATTGTTTTTCCATAAAGGTCCGCGGCAAAATCCTCCAGGTAGCGAACTGGGTATCTGTCTGGGATTGTGCGGTCGTTCAACCGTCTATAGTCACCGCAAGGTCGCCACTCGTCGCCCTTGGGAGCAAGATGGAGTGGTGATGACCACGATCCGTTGGAACGACGCGCTATTCCGAGGATAACCATTTTTTCGAAAATTCCTCGGGCAATTTTTAGTTTGTCGGCTGCCAATCTTCTAGCCTTGTTCCATACTGGCGGACCTGGAGTCGTGCTGATGCGATGTACTGTGGAGTGCTTGGATTGTTGAGAGTAATCTCCAGTACGACGAATCAACGTTGCCCTGGAGTACTTTTATTGATGCTATCGCCTGAGTCCTCAGCATCCTTCCGGTAGAGGTCAATCCTGTCACACCGTCAATAACACAACAATTCATGAGATCCACTAGTAGGCCGAAATGACTAAGAAAATCGACACCCATTATCGGATGCGAAACATCTGCTATGACGAAACGCCAAGTCAGATCTCTGCGCAGGCCAATTTCCATTTTGATGTATGTGTCACCGTACGTGTTGATCGGTGTACCGTTAGCAGCAAACAAAAGATAACCCAGCGCCCGTGAACACGATCCTCGCTTCGGGTAAACAGATACTTCCGAGCCTGTATCGACCAAAAACTCGACACCCGAAGAGTTGTCCCTGATAAACAGGCGGGTTGATTTGGGAGAGTCTGTCACCGCCTCTACTGATTCTCGGTCGCGTTTCCCTGGAATTTACAGCCAGATAAACATTTTTGGGCATTTTTCCCGAATTTGTGATGATACCAGCAAATTCCCGATTTATGAATTTTATTATTGTCGCGCGATTTGCTTCTCGAACGACTACGAGACCGCCGTCTATTACCGTTGTGTTTACCAACAATCTCGGCGAGTTGTGCTACTTGCTTCGTGAGATCTGCGATCTGACCTTGAAAATCCTAGACCACAGAGACACTGTTCGGCCTCAGAATCTCGTTGAGAGCATCAGCGGCTTCGCACAATTGATCGATCGTTGGATCCTTCTCAATTACCAAGCCTGCTCCAATTTGTTCCGGAAGATGCGATAATCAACGCGCTCTGAGAACGTCGTCGTCGATATCCGGGACGAGACTTCGTAGGTGACGTAAATGTTGTGATGGTTTTCGGTCGCCAAGTCCCTCACCGTCAAGCAGTTGCAAGAGTTTTGCTGCCTTCGATTTTGAAAAACGAGAAATTAATGTTGATTTTAATTTTTGATACGGTACCTCAACTGGTGGATTCGTGATGATATCCTCCACCTCTGCTGTAAAACGCGTATCAATCAGTGGAATGGTAAAGTGGAATTTGTCCACCTCCGTGACGATTTTTCGATTAATGAACTGCGACTCAAGTTGGGCGAACCACAATGCTGGGCGTTCCGCGCTAAAAGGTGGTGCTTTGACGTCGTGAAACATCGTACCCTGTATCGCACTCATTTCACTGAGCGCGTTTTTCCACTCATCACCTGTGTCGTGAGCCATCACGTAACGCTAATGCTTACACTCCCGGAACCTTTACAGTTAAAATCAAAATATAGACGCAACGCGCAACGGTTTCACTAACTCTGTCTCTGTCTCACCACTAGCGCAGCACAACGTCCTTGGGTGCTCAGCGATGCACTAGTATCGCGGCGAAAAACAGATAAAGACCATGTGAGAATATTTCCGCACCAAATAAAACTTGCTTCTGCTCCAGAAAAAAATATCTCTCGAGTGTGGTTACGCGAATTCTACACTAATTTAATGCACTCTCCGTATGCAAGTGATCACGTCGGGGTCACCAATTTAGGGAAAAGCTGGGTTTTGTTTACCCTAATAATTAAGCCTTTTTATGTAATAATGTCCTTTTATTCTTCACACGGGAGAGGCAACAGCGCACGTATAAGGAGCTAGTTCCCGAGCGTGTGTTCTCGACAACATCCCGAATTCGACTGCTTGTGCCGTTATATTTAATAACCGTTTCGGGGGATCGAAGCCTCTCGAACTTTCTGTAGACCCTCGAGTACTCGACAATTGTATGTGGCTGTCGCTACATACATACGCTCACACACACACACACACACACAGGTACATACACACATACATGCGTGCTCATACTTTTCTCTCATACTTACATCCAAAGAAATACAATCATTTATTTATTATTAAAATTTATAAAATACATGTTGAGTTAATCAATGAGCGGGTTCGTGGATGGTGGAACAGGTGTTATAAATAAAGTTTCTCGAGGCCCAAAAATATGTGTTGAATAATGCACTTATATTCACGATAATAATACAACGATGAGCAGCACGTAATGGCGGTAAGCGGTCACAACAAAATCGAGTTTCCCGGACGATTATATTAATCGCCGGTCAAGCACGATGAGCAGAACACAATCACTCGTGCGCGGAACAATTAACTGAGCAAAACTTTGTTTGAGATGAAGCCGAGAGCTGTATACAATGTAACGAATGCGCGGTCCCAATCGGAAGAGAAAACTAAAAGCTGGTAAGCACGCGTGGTGACAGAAGCGCGAGTCAAATCAGCGACTCTTGCGCTCGAGTCAAGCGAGCGTCGCGTTGTCGCTGCCCGCGAGGTGCTGCCGCGCCGTGGGCGCCCGCGGAGAGAGCCGTCAGCTGACGGATTCTCCAACAATACACGATATATAATTTATTAATTTATCAAGAGTCGCGGTAGCGACTGGACGCCAAGTTAAAAAAGAAATTAATGTTGCCTTCACACTACGATTTGTCTGTCGCTACTGCTACTCTATTTATTCCGAAGGCGGCCACTCACCGGCCGTTTTCAAATTATAACTCGAATTATATTTGACCACACGTCGAGAACGAAAGATGTGTCAGGTTGAATATTTTTTTTTTTCTCTTTCAAATGAGACCTGCGGCAAGGAAATCTGTTTCTTTAATGCTGATATCTGGCATCTTAGTAATTCTCGCCGAGCGACTTTATGTTCCTCCCGTACGGCCGCACTCACACAACTTTAAATGTCTCAACCTATATTTGCCGACGTATTATCTCTGATCACATGTCGCGAACGAAAAGTCCCGCGTAGAAAAAAAGAATCTTGTGAAGAATCTTTTAAAGAATCTTTAAAAAAGTCTTGAAAGAATCTTTAAAAGAATCTTTAAAAGAATCTTTAAAGGAATCTTGAAAAGAATCACGTATAGGATCCGGAGCAAGACTCTTTTCAAGATTCTTTTCAAATTTTTTTCCAGATCAAAACTCCGAATTTTTGTAATTTTTTTAGTTTAATTCAGTTGATTAGTCATATTTGATTGATCAGATCCGAAAAATAGCGTGATTTGATCAGATTAAAGCGAGAAAATGAAAAAAAAAAAAAAAAAAAATGTTGATCGTGGGACTTGAACCCAGGTCCCTCGGCGTACTATCCCGTTATCTTATCTATTCAACCACATCATCTTTCTTGGATAGCAGTAAAATTAAATGATATATGAGTGTCACTTGCTTTTTCAGAACTTTGTTTTTTTTTCGGAAATTACGGCGCGATGCGCGTTACCACTTTGCACCGTTTCACAGTATCTAGTTTCATTAAGAATTCATCTTTCACATTCAGTTATTGCTCCCTCATAAAAGAAACTTTATTTGCGAGAAAACATACGTTCCAAGATTTTCAAGTCAGGACACTCAAAATAGTCCAGAACGTCGAGAAAAGTGGTTTTGAAAAAATAAATAAGTGCATTCCGCAAACCTAAACCTTAAAATACATGAACCTGGTCTTCAAAAGTGTCCAGGTTTATTGCTTCGAAGCTCTCAGTGTCCAGATTGACCTCTCCATAGTTTTCGGTGTCCAGGTCGACCTCTCCGTAGTTTTCGGTGTCCAGATCAACTTCTCCATAGTTGTTGGTGTCCAGGTCGAACTCTCCATAGTTTTCGGTATCCAGGTCGACATGTCCATGGCTTTTGGTGCCAAGTCGATATTCCCATGATTTTCGATGTCCACGTCGATATTTCCATAGTTTTCGGTGTCCAGGTTGATCTCTCCTTAATTTTCAGCGCTCAGGTGGATGTCCAGCACCTGGACACCGAGAAATATGGCGAGGTTCACGTGGACACCGAAAACTATAGAGAGGTCGACCTGGACACCGAAAACTATAGAGGGGTCGACGTAGGTACCGAAAACTATGGAGATGTCGATCTGGATGCCGAAAACTATGGGGAGGTCGACCTGGACACCGAAAAGTATAAAGGGGTCGACGTAGATACCGAAAACTATGGATATGTCAATCTGGATACCGAAAACTATGGAGATGTCGACCTGGACACTGAAAATTATGGAGAGGTCAGCCTCGACACTGGAAAAAATAGAGGGGCTGACGTGGACACCGAAAATTATGGAGAGGTCGACCTCAACACCAAAAACTATGGAGACGTTGATCTGGATACCGAAAACTATGGTGAGGTCAATCTGGACACTGAGAGCCTCGAAGCAATCAACCTGGACACTTTTGAATACCAGGTTCATGTCTTTTAAGGTTTTTGTTTGCGGAATTTAATTATTTATTTTTTCTAAACCACTTTTCTCGACGTTCTGGACTATTTTGAGTGTCCTGACTTGAAAATCTTGGAACGTATGTTTTCTCGCAAATAAAGTTTCTTTTATGAGGGAGCAATAACTGAATGTGAAAGATGAATTCTTAATGAAACTAGATACTGTGAAACGGTGCAAAGTGTAACGCGCATCGCGCCGTAATTTCCGAAAAAAAACAAAGTTCTGAAAAAGCAAGTGACACTCATATATCATTTAATTTTACTGCTATCCAAGAAAGATGATGTGGTTGAATAGATAAGATAACGGGATAGTACGTCGAGGGACCTGGGTTCAAGTCCCACGATCAACATTTTTTTTTTTTTTTTTCTCATTTTATCGCTTTAATCTGATCAAATCACGCTATTTTTCGGATCTGATCAATAAAATATGACTAATCAACTGAATTAAACTAAAAAAATTACAAAAATTCGGAGTTTTGATCTGGAAAAAAATTTAAAAAGAATCTTGAAAAGAGTCTTGCTCCGGATCCTATACGTGATTCTTTTCAAGATTCCTTTAAAGATTCTTTTAAAGATTCTTTCAAGACTTTTTTTAAGATTCTTTAAAAGATTTTTCACAAGATTCTTTTTTTCTACGCGGGGTGTATCATGATCAAAATTTTCTATTTTTTTTTCTTTCGAATGAGACCTGTCACAAGAAAATCGGTTCATTTATCGCTGATATCTGGTCTTTTCAAAGTTTTTCGTGTTTAACGCACTCACACAATCTCGATTCACGTATTCACGTACATACATTATATAGAAGCGCCGCGCGCAGGCGCGAGTGGCGACTCGCGAGCAACCAGTGTGTGACGTCACATAGTCGCCAGCTGTTCAGTCAGTCAGCGCGTGTTGCATAGCCGACAAATCAAGAGTCGCCGGTAGCGACTCGACGCGAAATGTACATTTATAATTCGCGTATTTATATACTTTAAATCAGTGTTTAATAATTTTAATTTAAATCAGTGCGTAATATTTTAAATCAATGCTTAATACTTTAAATCAGTGCCGAAATTAATTAATTTTTTTATAAATGAGTGTGTGATAAATGAGTGTTGACAACAATCGCAGTGCGTTCTCGACCCCAGTGCTTCATCGTTTATGGGATTATTTTTGACTGCTGTCTACGTTTACAGTCGAGTATCGTTTCAGTCAGTGTCTGCCGTGACTAACCTCATTTCAGTAAGTATCTGCCGTGATTAACCTTCTTTTAATCAGTGTCTGCATAGATTTTCGGTCTTTCATTAACAAAAGTTGTTCGGATTTGTAGTTGATTGAAATATTAACAAGCGAGAAGAGCTGTTTGGCTATGTAGCTGTCAGTAGGGTTTCGACAGATCCTATGCTGACAAGAGCAATTTGGCTTCGTAGATGTCGACATAGAAAAAAAGTATTAAAAATTAAAAACAATTAGAATTATTGAACTATTAAGGGGAGGGAGACAGATAAAAAAAAAGATTTTGGAAATTCAATATCATCCAAATCCTATTATATATGAAAATGCCCAACGCACTGTATTGTTGGTACTCGATGAAAGTGTCGACTGACTTGCATATGCTTTTCAATATTATCTTAAGCAAAGTTCTTAGGTTTTCCATTCTGCGCATGATTCAGATCAAACTACTAGGCAGATTGGAATTGTTAGCGGGACTGCTGTCTGAGTTGATCGATCAACCGCTCGGCAGCAGCACCGCCTGGGCACACCACCGATAACCGCATTTCAGAGTACGCGCATGCGCTCGAACGTTCTCGAGTCTCTGACTCGCTTTCCGGTTTCTTCTCGGTTCTGGTTAACGGTCTCAACAGGTCGCACGCGCGGACTCAACTGGTCGTACGCACATCGGCAATAGTTTTACTTTGCGGTCACCTCATCTTTTTCGGAAGTGTACAACGGTCAGCTCCGGGTAGCTCAAACGGTCAGCGCAAAGATATTACATACGGGTTAAGTGAACGCGGGTTTATGTACACAACACCGACATACTCACGGGCGGTTTATTAAGCAACACGTGGTGGCACGTGTGCTTCGGCATAATTGGCATATTATTGGCTAATTTTTGTCACTCGGACTGTACAAGTGTTTTACGGACTGCTCAGGATATTTATGTGAATTTAACGGCTTACTCAATTAATTGTTGTGTTTTATGAAGTTTTGGTTAAAAATTAAAGTGTTTATTTCGAGTTATGTAATTCCTGCCTACGCCATTTATTAATCATATTTACAACACCTGATCCACTATCAACCATCCACGGCATTATTTTACATTTTGGTCCTTCGAGCCGGATAGTTGGATCACGGCAGTCGGAATTTGCATAAAACTTCATAAAACTCGGTGGGTTTGTGCTCAAATGGGAAGAATTTCAAGGACAGAAATCACAGATAGTGGCTAGTATCACGCCTGGCGCGCGGCGGCAACCGTGCTTCGCCGCACGGGTAATACTGGTGGTTCACTCACCGACGAGAACACCGCTCTCGTTCGGCATCGTTCGGTCTCTCTCACTCTCGGTGGCTTCGCTGCATTTGCTCAACTGGATTTCAGACATTTCGCAACTGGACTGCGTTTCGGACATTGTTCTGCTCATTTTGAGGGAAAGTTTTTTCAATTATTTTTGGTTTTCTTTCACTGTGTCGCGAGTGCATTTTTTGGACAGCTCAGACTCGCAATATTTTCGTGCGCGAGTTTTGTGAACTTTTTTCGGACATTGTTCTGCTCATTTTGAGGGAAAGTTTTTTCAATTAATTTTGGTTTTCTTTCACTGTGTCGCGAGTGCATTTTTTGGGAAGCTCAGACTCGCAATATTTTCGTGCGCGAATTTTGTGAACTTTTTTCGGACATTGTTCTGCTTATTTTGAGGGAACGTTTTTTCAATTATTTTTGGTTTTCTTTCACTGTGTCGCGAGTGCATTTTTTGGGCAGCTCAGACTCGCAATATTTTCGTGCGCGAATTTTGTGAATTTTTTTCGGACATTGTTCTGCTCATTTTGAGGGAACGTTTTTTCAATTATTTTTGGTTTTCTTTCACTTTGTCGCGAGTGCAATTTTTGGACAGCTCAGATTCTCAATATTTTTCGTGCGCGAATTCTTGAACATTTTCGGACTTTGATCAGCTCATTTTGAGCAACGGGTTTTTCAATTAATTTGGTTTTTTTCCACTGTCTCGCGAGTGTTGTTCCCGGTCTACTCAGACTCGCAATAATTTCGTGCGCGAATTGTGTGAACATTTGTCGGACTTTGTTCTGCTCGTCACGAGGAACGGTTTTTCAATTATTTTGGTTTTTTTGGATTGGCATACGGACAGCTCAACATGTCAGACCCCAACGGAGACGATTCTGAAGCTCTCATGGGACAAGGTCAGCTCGCAGTTCCGGTGGACGTGATCAACAAGGGTGATGTGAAGAAAACAAGGGGAGGTTCACCAGCAAGGCTGGCACCGGAATTGAATCTGAAGGCTCGAACTCAGGTTGGCCGGATGCAACTCGTGAAGGAGTTTTCGGAACAACTACCCGCGGATCACACCGGTATGTCCCTCGAGGAGCTGCGAGAGCTCGATAATCAAACGGAAGAGGTTCATCGACTTTTTCAATCGGAGCACTCGTATCTGGAGTCGGTGTGGCCAGCAGCTCACTTGGATCACGAGTACTTTCGTGATTTAGTGCATCTCAAGTGCTGCCGGGCATACTCATCATTTAAGATGGCTGCCGCACGACTCAGGAAAGATCTCATGCCCATACCAACGGAACGGACTGCTCATACAGATGATGTGCGCGAAGTTACTCGCCTTCCGGGAATTAAGCTTCCATCGTTCTCCAGTGATTATGCTGCTTGGCCAGCGTTTGCAGACATGTTTACCAGTCTCATCCGGGGGCGAGCATCGATTACGGACGTTGAACGCCTACACTACTTGAGGGGTTGTTTGACAGGAACTCCTGCACAACTGATCACAAGTTTTCCGCTCACGGGTGCATCATTTCAACCATCCTGGGAGGTTCTGGTGAGCCGCTATGAAAACAAGAGGATCAACATCCAGTCTCATCTTGACGCGATGTTCAAGATCGCGCCAATGCCAACCAAGAACGCCAAGGCGCTAAATCAGCTAATAACAACCGTGACTGAGGCATATACGGCTCTGGAATCTCTTGGGGTGGAAGAAAATCTTGGTGACTGCATACTGGTGCATCACATCACACGGAATTTGGACCGCTCAACGAAGGAGGCCTGGGAAACCTCGCTAGGTACGCTGCAGACGTATCCTACGTACAAACAGCTTATAGAGTTTTTGACTGCTGGCGCTCGAGCTTTGGAAAGAGTGGAATACACCAGCGGTGGTCAACCCAGTGCACCACCAAAACGGACGGCTCATTCGGCGGTCAGCTCAAAACAAGGATCAGCTCAACAATCAGGGTCAGCTCACTCATCAACCAGCGCAAAAGGGGAGGATACGCGCTATGCCTGTGACTGTTGCAAAGGAGACCATTTCGTGGTGACATGCTCGCAGTTTAGAGCTCTTCATCCGAAGGCAAGACGGCAGTTCGCGATGGAAAAGCGTCTATGCTTTAACTGCCTTGGTCGTCACAGCGCACGGGACTGCCGGACCACCCAAGGATGCAAGGAGTGCAAAGAACGGCACCATACTATGCTCCATGGCTCCCGTGCTATGCAGCAACGTGACGCACCTAAGGACAGCACAACGGTCGACACGCAATAGGTTGTTGGTGCAATCGTCCACACTGCGGTTCAGCTCAATTTGGTCAACTCAACATTGCTCGCCACGGCAGTTGCTCAGGTTATCTCATCGGTTGCAGCTCATACTGTTCGGATTCTGGTAGATCCAGGCTCCGAACTCACATTCGTCACTGAACAGCTCATCGGACAGCTCAGATTACCCCGTCGACGTTCCTCAATGCCTATTGTTGATATTGGTGGAGCGCTGACGACTCATACACGCGGAACAGCTCAGTTTGATTTGCGGTCATCTCATTCGGCGGAACTAGTCACGGTTCAGGCTCACATTTTAAAGACAGTTTCATCAATTCTGCCATCTTTTGAGGCATCCTACCAAGACTGGCCTCATCTGAAGAATCTCAACCTGGCAGATCCGGAATTCCTCACTCCTCGAACGATAGACATTATCATTGGAGCTGATTAATATGGCCAAATCATCCGGCCTCGGATAATCAAAGGCGCAAGCACCATGCCAATAGCTCAGCTTTCGATGTTTGGCTGGCTCATTTTGGGTCCGGTTCAGGCAACGACATCCCCGATGCACGCCACTTACACTGCTTCGGTTCATCACGAGGAGGTTGCCTCGCAGAATTTACTCACCAAATTTTGGGTTCAAGAGAAGTCCTCAGAACTCGTGACTAATGAACTCACGGCGGAAGAGGAGGAATGCGAAGCTCACTTTCGGCGCACTCATTCGAGAGACTCAACCGGTCGATACATCGTTCGTGTTCCGCTCAAGTCATCCATTGCACAACTTGGGGACTCATGGAGTACAGCTCACCGGTGTTTGCAGCAAGTGCTTCGGAAGTTTGCGAGGGACCAGGAATATGAAAACCTTTATAAGAAGTTTCTAGCTGAATACGAGAATCTGGGTCATAAGGCTAAGGCCTCAACCACTAAGCATGTTGGTTATTATCTGCCGCATCATGGGGTGCTCAGACCGGACAGCGCAACCACCAAGTTAAGGGTCGTATTCAATGGTTCAAGTAAAACCTCAACCGGTTATTCCGTGAATGATCTCATGCGCACGGGTGCGAAGCTGCAGCTCAACATACCGGACGTGCTCATCTGGATCCGAATGCATAAACGCATTTTTGCTACGGACATCACAAAAATGTTCCGGCAAATTAAAGTCCATCGGGATGATTGGGAACTCCAGAAGATTCTGTGGGTTGACGACCAGCACAACCCAGTACCATATCATCTCACCACTGTCACTTATGGGACGAAGGCAGCATCCTTTCTTGCTGTCCGAACGCTTTTACAACTTGCGCAGGACGAGGGACATCGCTTTCCTTTGGCACTGCCTTCGCTCATGCTTGGCAGATACGTAGACGACATTTTTGGAGGTGCGGATTCAGTAGAACAGCTCATCGAGACTGCGCAACAGCTGATCCATTTTTGTGAGGCGGGCGGATTCCCGCCAGCCAAGTGGCACTCAAATCAGCCGGATCTGCTCAAGGCAATCTCATCGGCGAGCATCTCAAACCAGAACGTACTCATGGACGATTGCGATACCACAGTTCTTGGAATACATTGGAATCCTCAGGAAGATCGGTTCAAGTTGCAATCAAAATTCTCAAAAATCTCTGGACGGCTCACAAAGCGACTCATTCTATCTGAGGTGGCTCAGATCTTTGATCCACTGGGATTTATCTCACCGGTCACTGTTCGAGCGAAGATGCTTTTGCAAGAGCTGTGGCTACACAAACTCGGCTGGGACAATCCTTTACCGTCTCAGATCTCAAAAAAGGTGGCTTACGCTCAGAGAAGATCTCACAAACCTAGCTAGGATTTCAGTGCCACGATGGATTAACACATGGAGCAACTCAACCAACGTCATTCATGGTTTCTCTGACGCGTCTCAACTGGCTATGTCGGCGGTTATTTACATAACCGTAAATTCACCGTCCACCGGTGCCCGAGCAATTTTAGTGTGCTCCAAAACAAAGGTTGCACCTCTCAAAAGACTCACAATTCCACGGTTGGAACTCACAGCAGCGCTGCTACTCTCAACTCAACTCAAGTACGTTCGAGCCACCCTCAGATTGAACGTGGATGAAACTCATTTCTGGACGGACTCACAGGTTGCACTCATGTGGATCAAGTCTCACCCGTCGCGATGGAAGGACTATGTCAGGAACAGAGTCACACAAATTCAGGAGCTCACATCGCAGGCTAAGTGGTGGCATGTTCCTGGCACTAGTAATCCGGCGGATTGTGCCTCGAGAGGTATTTCGACAGCTCAGCTCACCGAGCACTCATTGTGGTGAACGGGACCACCCTGGATCACTCAACCGGAAGACTCATGGCCAGCTCAGCCTGCTATGGCGGACGGACTCAGTGCAACTCAAGTGCGTCCTGGGATTTCATTATTAGTGGCAGCTCCCAAGGTAGAGTACCATTGGGATCTTATCCACAAGGTATCGTCTCTCACAAGGTTGTTTCGACTTACGGCTATCTGCCGCAACATTCTACTCAAGCTTCGTGGTCAGCTCACCTCTCCACCAATGGACCTCTCAACAGGGGATATGAACACCGCAAAGCAGTTTTGGATCCGGGCTACTCAAGCTGCGTACTTTTCGGCAGAGCTCAAGGTGTTCGGCTCAGGTTCGGTAGCACCAGCCGGTCATCCGTTTTCTCGATTGATTGCCTTCGTCGACGGGCAGGGCATCATTCGAGTCGGTGGACGTCTCACACACTCGACGCTGAGTGAGGAAGGAAAGCATCCTGCAATTCTGCCTCGATACTCACGGTTGTCAAGTATGATTATCAAACATGCTCACTCACGAACGCTTCACGGTGGCACTCAGCTCACGTTGGCTTATATTCGGCAAGCCTACTGGATTCTCGGAGGGAGAGCGCCGGTGAAATCTCACATACTTCGGTGTGTGGTGTGTGCTCGGCAAAGAGGGGTCCGCGCTCAGCAGCTAATGGGGCAACTACCTGTTTCTCGAGTAACACCCTCACGACCATTCCTGCATACAGGGGTGGATTACGCTGGACCGCTCACACTCAAAACTTGGAAGGGTCGGGGCGCAAAAACATACAAAGGTTGGATCTGTGTGTTCGTCTGCTTCAGCACATCAGGAGTTCACCTGGAGGCTGTCAGTGACTACTCATCTGAAGGATTCATCGCAGCCTACCGACGGTTCACAGCGCGAAGAGGGATTGCTCACACAATATACTTGGACTGCGGTACGAATTTTGTAGGTGCCGACAAAACTCTACAGAGTATGTTTACGCAAGGCACAGAAGAACATCATTACATCAGAGCGGTCCTCTCACAGGACAGCAGCCAGTGGAGTTTTAACCTCCCTGCCGCTCCTCATATGGGTGGCAAGTGGGAGGCTGTTGTGAAGTCAACGAAATTCCATCTCACACGCACAGTGGGTGAGTTTCTTCTCACATTCGAAGAGTTCACCACCCTACTTACGCAATCAGAGGCTATTCTCAATTCGAGACCCCTGGAACCGCTCACTGATGATCCTCAGGACGGGTCAGCTCTTACACCTGGACATTTTCTCATCGGCAGTGCTCTTACCACCTTACCAGAGTCTACGCTCCCAAGTCTGGAAACTTCGAAGCTGGCTCATTGGAAGCACATACAGCAACGGGTTCAAATGTCTTGGCGTCAATGGTCTGCTCACTATTTGCAACGGCAGCAGTCTATCTCAAAATGGCATCATGCATCTAACGAGGTTAAGGTTGGTTCGCTCGTGTTAATCACGGACGAGCATTACCCTCCTTATAAATGGCCTCTTGCGAGGGTGCTACAACTACACCCAGGGAAGGACGGACATGCCAGGGTGGCTACGCTCAAGACGGCAACAACCACGTGTTTAAGGACCACTCCACCGGAAGACTCGGAGCATATTCATCAGCGACCTTCGCTGATGGCGGGCGGAAATGTTAGCGGGACTGCTGTCTGAGTTGGTCGATCAACCGCTCGGCAGCAGCACCGCCTGGGCACACCACCGATAACCGCATTTCAGAGTACGCGCATGCGCTCGAACGTTCTCGAGTCTCTGACTCGCTTTCCGGTTTCTTCTCGGTTCTGGCTAACGGTCTCAACAGGTCGCACGCACGGACTCAACTGGTCGTACGCACATCGGCAATAGTTTTACTTTGCGGTCACCTCATCTTTTTCGGAAGTGTACAACGGTCAGCTCCGGGTAGCTCAAACGGTCAGCGCAAAGACATTACGTACGGGTTAAGTGAACGCGGGTTTATGTACACAACACCGACATACTCACGGGCGGTTTACTAAGCAACACGTGGTGGCACGTGTGCTTCGGCATAATTGGCATATTATTGGCTAATTTTTGTCACTCGGACTGTACAAGTGTTTTACGGACTGCTCAGGATATTTATGTGAATTTAACGGCTTACTCAATTAATTGTTGTGTTTTATGAAGTTTTGGTTAAAAATTAAAGTGTTTATTTCGAGTTATGTAATTCCTGCCTACGCCATTTATTAATCATATTTACAACATCTGATCCACTATCAACCATCCATGGCATTATTTTACAGGAATGGTTGTCATCTCATTTTCTTCTTCATGAAAAGATACACCGCCTAAATGCAGCAAATGTCAATAAAAGGTAATATTTTTTAATGAAAATGCCCAACGCACTGTATTGTTTGTACTCGATGATATGAAAATGCCCAACACACTGTATTGTTGGTACTCGATGATATGAAAATGCCCAACGCACTGTTTTGTTGGTACTCGATGAAAGGATTTTTTACTGTCGTCTGACTTGCATATGCTTTTCAATATTATCTTAAGCAAAGTTCTTAGGTTTTCCATTCTGCGCATGATTCAGATCAAACTACTATGCAGATTGGAATGGTTGACATAATTTTCTTCTTCATGAAAAGGTACACCGGCTAAATGGAGCAAATGTTAATAACACGTAATATTTTTTTATGAAAATGCCCAACGCACTGTATTGTTGGTACTTGTTGATATGAAAATGCCCAATGCACTATATTGTTGGTACTCGATGAAAGGATTTTTTACTGTCGTCTGACTTGCATATGCTTTTCAATATTATCTTAAGCAAAGTTCTTATGTTTTCCATTCTGCGCATGAATCAGATCAGAGTTGGAAATAATGCATTATTTTTTTAATTCATTATTGTTTTTTTACCCATTACTTTAAAAATGCAAAATGGAATTCAGAACCATTACCCATTACTTTATTAATGAATAATGGAACTCATATCCGTTACCCATTATTTTTTAATGAGTAATGTAACTCATATCCGTAACCCATTACTTTTTTAATGAGTAATGGAACTCATATCCGTTGCCCATTACTTTTTTAATGAGTAATGGAACTCACATTCATTACCCATTACTTTTTTAATGAGTAATGGAACTCACATCCATCACCCATTACTTTTTTAATGAGTAATGGAACTCACATTCATTACCCATTACTTTTTTAATGAGCAATGGAACTCACATCCATCATCTATTACTTTTTTAATGAGTAATGGAACTCACATTCATTACCCATTACTTTTTTAATGAGTAATGGAACTCACATCCATCACCCATTTTTTTTTTAATGAGTAATGGAACTCACATTCATTACCCATTACTTTTTTAATGAGTAATGGAACTCACATCCATCACCGTTTTTTAAAGTAATGGGCAGTGAACGTGGTAATGGATATATGATAGTCCCATTACTTTAGAAAAATTTGCTTAATAAATAAATATATAAATAAATAAATCGGAAAATCGTTCAAACGTTAATAAATAAGTAGATGAATAGCAAAATCGTTCGAAAAATTGAAAAATAAATGAATAAATATAATATCATTAGAAGTCTGCGGTTAAAACAGGTCGCGATAGACGGGCGATTTCTCAGAGACGAACTATCCGGATACCTGAAAATCTTAGCAATAGTCCTTTGCGACATGTTGCATTTCTAACTTTTGACTAACTTTTAACTAACTTCTAACTTTTGACTAACTTTTAACTAACTTCTAGCTTTTGAATAACTTTTGACTAACTTTTGACTAATTTCGAACATTTGACTAACTTTTGACTAACTTCTAACCTTTGACTAATTTCGAACCTTTGACTAATTTCGAACATTTGACTAACTTTTGACTAACTTGACTAACTTTTGACTAACTTCTAACTTTTGACTAACTTCTAACTTTTGACTAACTTCTAACTTTTGACTAATTTCTAACTTTTGACTAACTTCTAACTTTTGACTAATTTCTAACATTTGACTAACTTTCAACTAACTTCTAACTTTTGACTAACTTCTAACATTTGACTAACTTTCAACTAACTTCTAACTTTTGACTAACTTCTAACTTTTGACTAATTTCTAACTTTTGACAAACTTCTAACTTTTGACTAATTTCTAACATTTGATTAATTTCTAACATTTGACTAACTTCTAACTTTTGACTAATTTCTAACATTTGACTAACTTTCAACTAACTTCTAACTTTTGGCCTTTGACTAACTTTTGTCTAACTACTAACTTCTTACTTTTGACAAACTGTTGACTAACTTCTGACTTTTTATTAATTTGTAACATTTGACTAACATTCAACTAACTTCTAATTTTATACTAACTTCCAACTTTTGACTAACTTTTCAGTTACTTTTAACTTTTGACTAACTTCTGACTTTTGAAAGTTAAAAGTTAGTTAGTAGGTAGTCATCAGTTGGTGAAAAGTTAGTAGCCAGTCAAAAGCTAGAAGTTAGTTGAAAGCAGAGTTGTGAAATTTTTAATGTGAAAATAATGGATAATTTTTTATGAAAAAAATTTATAATGGAACTCGAATCCACTACTCATTACTTTATTAATGAGCAACGGAGGAGAGGTCCATCACCCATTACTTTATTAGTGAGTAATGGAGCAGAGGTCCATCACCCATTACTTTTTGTTTCCTCATAGAAGAAGCTTTTTCATGAAATTTTTTTTTTCGAGATTTTCATGTCAGTACACTCAGAATGGGCCAAGACGTCGAGAACAGTGATTTAGAAAAAAATGTCTGTATGTATTGTGTGTGTGTGTGTATATGTTACACGATCGAAAAATGTAAACCTTTATAACTCGGGAATGCATTGAGATATCAAGCTGAAATTTGGACAATAGATAGAGGGATCAAGCCTCATCGTTCATACAGATTTTTGTTAAAGTCCACTTCATCGTTCAATTATTACGCGTTTTTTAATTTTTTGAAAAATGTCTGTTTACGCGATAACTCTTTCAATTTTCGAGATTTTGATCTTAAAATTGGTATGAATGTGAGCTTTTATACGCCGGTGATCGCTATTGAATTTGGTTAAGATCGGTTGAACCATTAAAATTTTATGATGTTTTGAATTTTTCAACAAATTGACATTATCGCTCTATTGTAACTTTTGCAAAACTTCAGATAGCGAGCTCAAATTTTGTATATAAATGAAACAATATTCAGCCATTATATATGTATAATTTAGTGACGAACGGTATGAAATTTTTGATTTTATGGAATGTTGAATTATTTTTTAAAATATACATTATCACATTCACTTTCGGAAACGCTCTAATAATCACGAAATAACGTAATAACGAAATAGAAAAGCGAATCCACAACATGTATATTTATCTAATTAAAACAAGGATGCAAAGTAGAACCTTGCACATTGCTTCCTCATTATTTTTCACGTTTTACAAAGCTTCCTCTATGAGGAAGCTAAAAATTGAATACCATACTTCCTCATAGAGGTATCTTACTCATTAATAAACTAATGGGTAATGGATGTGTGTTCCATTACTCATTAATAAAGTAATGGGTAGTGGATCCGAATTCCATTACTCATTAATAAAGTAATGGATAGTGGATCCGAATTCCATACTCCATTTTTTTCGTAAAAAATAATGCATTATTTTCACATTAAAAATTTCACAACTTTAAATCAGATCAAACTACTAGGCAGATTGGAATGGTTGACATCTCATTTTCTTCTTCATGAAAAGATACACCGGCTAAATAAAGCAAATGTTAATAAAAGGTAATATTTTTTCAGTGACACAATTATTAATAAATAAATGTTATGCTATTTTCTAAATCAGTGATTAACTTTGCTTTCAAAATGAAAAAAAAATAGTTTGCTCCATTTAGCCGGTGTATCTTTTAATGAAGAAGAAAATGAGATGTCAACCATTCCAATCTGCCTAGTAGTTTCATCTGAATCATGCGTAGAATGGAAAACCTAAGAACTTTGCTTAAGATAATATTGAAAAGCATATGCAAGTCAGACGACAGTAAAAAATCCTTTCATCGAGCACCGACAATATAGTGCATTGGGCATTTTTATATGCAATAGGATTTGGATGATATTGAATTTCCAAAATCAATTTTTTTTACCTGACTCCCTCCCCTTAAACTATAAACCATTGTTAAATTGGCAGACTATTGGGAGAAACTATTGAACTACACTATTGAGATAAAAGTACACTATTAGAAGGAACTATTGCGTCTAGAACTATACAATAGTTTACAATTGAAGAACTACTGAATAGTTCTACTGAATACGTGCAAAAAATTAGCTGAATGACTAGATTTTGGAGGAATGAAGTATAAGAATTTTCGATGAGTCAGATGTTTATGTTTTTTCTAGATGGATGGCCGTGATTGTCAACGATTTAGACGGTGGTTTGATAATGGTACCAGATGGAGTGACACTTTCTTTACTGTCGAAACCACTTTTCTCTCTGACCCAGGATGCCCTTTCGGTTGGACTACAACTGGAGCTCGCTTGTGCCAACTACGCATTTCTTCCACTTGCAATGAGAGTATTGCTTCCGTCGATGTTGGATGATGGTATCATCCTAAGTCTGATATCATCAAGAGTTGCGGTAGCGACTCGACGCCAAGTTAAAAACGAAATTAATGTTGCTGTCACACGACGATTTCTCTGTCTGTATATATATAATGGAACGCCTCACCTCCGACGAGATTTCGAGAAGAGTTGTCACCAACTGCTTTACACTACACTATGCCTTAGATATCGAAGGGAGTGCATCTATCAATCTACCATCCAGTATCCCTACCATCCTGTGAACATCAATTTCCTTTATTTTCCCTGTCTGGTGATGAATCATTATTCTTGTTCGAGTATCGAACAGAATTACATTTTTTTGTCGAATGTCGAACTGAATAATAGCTGAAGACGCTTTCCAAAACATAAAACAATCATCTTCATTGGAACCCGTGCATCATCTCTATTGTTGTTTTTTTATAGTCTATAGAAATTTTGGTTTCATTGAATGTTTTGAGTTTGCAAAGTTAGACGAGAATTCTTGTAGAATTCTTATTGCTGCCTCTGTTCTTTGTACACATGCAGGATACATTTAGTAGTGTCTACTTACCTTCATTTACTGTTCATTGTACATGAACTTTTTAATCAATACACAGATATAACTAAAACATGAGTTCTTATTATTTTTTTAAATTACGTTTTGACTTTCAAAAAGGGAGCAAATAACACCAAAAATGTTTTCCCAAAACAAAAATGGTACGCCAAGTTAAAAAAATTGCTTTCAAAAAAATTCCTGACAAACAAAATGCCTTGCAAAAATATTAAACCAAATCCAATATATTAGCCAAGTTAAACTCGCTACAAAACAAAACTTGGCGTGCCAGGGACTAGCTCCCGTACATAGTCCATTAGCCAACATAAACTCGCTACAAAAAAAACTTGGCGTCCCAGCGACTAGCTCCCGTACATAGTCCATTGAAGTAAGGACGGGAGGACAACGGACCTCTAAAAATGACCCTCTAAAAATGGCTTCGACCCTTGGACAGGGCGGGTGGGGGGGGGGGGGGGTCATTTGCTATTTTGACTCTCGTTCTATTCAAAACAATCAAAATAGCGAATTTCATAATGATGGCCATTCTAGATTCCGATGTTCATTATTCTAAAATTCGCTATTCATGATTTTAAGGGTACCACGTGGGCGGGGCCGAGGGGCGAAGCCCCGAGGCGTGCGGGGGGGGGGGGGGGTATGATCATTCGCTATTTTGACCCTCATTCTATTCACAGCAATCAAAATAGCGAATTTCATAATGATGACCATTCTAGATTCAGTCAAGAGTCGCGGTAGCGATGCGGCGCCAAGTTAAAAAAGAAATTAATGATGCTTTCACACTACGATTTGTCTGTCTGATCTTGACTGGACGGGCTGTTACTCCTGACGCGACGGTCGCTAGGGCTACTCTATTTATTCCGAAGGCGGCCATGATTATTATCCTGAAATTCGCTATTCGTGTTTTTAAGGGTACCGCCTGGACAGGGGGGGGGATCATTCGCTGTTTTGACCCTCATTCTATTCAAAGCAATCAAAATAGCGAATGATTAAAATAGCGAATTTCATAATGAAAGCCATTCTAGATTCAGATGTTCACCCTGGCAAACTGTGTCACCGTAGTGTTAACCGGAAATAACTGAAGTTAACCGACATTTTAACCGAGGAAAGATAAGTCTCGATTAGCCCACTGTTTCAGCAGCTTTAACCGACAATTTAACCGATTAAAAACGTTTCGTTCAGTTTAATTGTCAGTTAAAATCGGTTAAATTCACCAAGCAAAATTGAGTTTTATTAATTCGGTAAGAATGTCGGTTACAATCGGTTAATTCACCAGTAAAAATCGCTTAAAAAATAATAATTTCGGTTAAAAGGTCAGTTAAACTGGGTGAAAACGGGGGTTAATCGAAACTGGTTAAAACACCGGTTAAAAAATCGATGACACTGTTTGCCAGGGCATTATTCTGAAATTCAGAAATTCGCTACTTTAGCCATTCGCTATTTTGACCCCCACCGCACCGACAGTTCGAAGAATAATAATCTTTCAAAGATTTATATATATTAAGATATTATTAGATTAAATGAGGTCAAAAGAAAGTAGGGATACAAACTGATAAATTAGATAAAAGTAATGAATAAGGTACGATATGCAACTTGAGCTCACGCTGCAGGTTCGGTAATACGAAACACGAAATATCATTAGGAATTGTTTTCTCCCGCACTTACTTCAATGGACTATGTACGGGAGTTAGTCGCTGGGACGCCAAGTTTTTTTTGTAGCGAGTTTATGTTGTCTAATGGACTATGTACGGGAGCTAGTCCCTGGCACGCCAAGTTTTTTTTGTAGCGAGTTTAACTTGGCGTAATAACTTGGCGTTTAACTTGGGTTAATATATTGGATTTGATTTAATGTTTTTGCAAGGCATTTTGTTTGTCAGCAATTTTTTTGAAAGCAATTTTTTTAACTTGGCGTACCATTGTTGTTTTGGGTAAACATTTTTGGTGTTATTTATTTATTCATACACGGGTCGAAACCCATTTTCGAAACAACCAGGACATGTCCTAGTGTCTATAAAATAATAATGGACATTTGGTGACAGTTGTATGAAGACGATATTGTAATAAATGTTCTTTTCTTCTAAGTTCTTTTCTTCAATAAACGATCATATCCGTGCACCTCAATAACAAATTCGCAATAATAAATCGCAGTTCATCCCATTGATACCATTATCTTAATAAATTCTCCATAATAAATCACAATTCATCACATCAATACATTTGGAGTAATTAATCATCTCAGTTCATCACATTTTTAAATTCGCAATAAAAAATCATTTAAATCATAACACATACACGAACATAAACACGTCAATTTCAATTCATAAATTATTTCATTTCAATCATAACCCATCGAGCCTAAATTAATCTCGTTCCATTTTCATAAAATATCTCATTTCAGGACATAAATTATCTTATTTCATTTCATGACTTATCTCATTTCATTCTACAAATTTATTTCATTTCACTCATAAATTATCTCATTTCATTCCACTCTTTATGGTAATGGTGGGAACGCCTTTAATAAACTTAATTGTATGGTCCATGTCCGCTTGGCGCTGAAGCGCTTCGAGATCCGATCTGACGTTCTCCAGTTTCTTCCTCTGAGCGTCTGTCTGGTCGGAATTGACACCAATCGGAAGATTGTTTAGTATTAAGTGGCTTCGGTTTTTTAAAACGTGAAGCGCATCTGCACTGGTACTCAACGTCGTTAGTAATGGTCGTGGTTTCCGATTTGCTCCGGCTTTTAGTGTATTTCCGATCCTTCTGACACGCAAGTTGGTCGTTGAGATCGATAGTGGCGCCAAGATTTCCAAAACTTGTTCCAATTCGCGGCCGGCAGATTCCGGGACGTTGTAAAAAATGACGTTGTTGGATCTTCCACTGCGGTCTTCGATCTCAGCAATAATGGTTTCGTCGGCACTACCTGAGGTACGAAAATTCTCCACCATGCCTTTTAAGTCATTTGTTGTGACTTTGACGGCTACCACTTGAGGCCTGAGGCTGCGCATCTCTTTAAGGTCATGAGTTAGAGTGTTTACTGCGTTGCTGAGCTCCTCAACTTTCTTGTTCGTTGATTCTAAGCTGGCTGCCATTATAGCCGCATTAGAATCAAAAGCCGCTTTCAGCTTTTTTTGCTCTTGTGCTAAATTTTTGCTGAATTTAACCAATTCTTTTGCAGAAGTGCCTAACTCATCCTGTTTGGTTTAGAGTTTTTCAAAAAGAAGGCTAAGCGCGGCGTTAAGATCTGCTTTTGTAAGAGTACAATTGGCCTGTGGGTCTTCCTCCACTGGTGCTGCGAACGAATTAGGAGAATTCGTCCGAGATCCACAACATTTCGAAAATCCCCCATTAGCGGCTCTAGAGATTCTCTCTGAGCAGAATACGTGGTATGGTGCATTACACAGCGCACATGTCACGAGAATGTCGCGAAGCGGTCCCTTACCGCAAGTCGGCAATGATTAGGTAAATCAAGATTTAATTTGCTCATTGTGCGGCGAGTCAGCGCGATACGCAGGTGAGCGAGTGGCGAGTGAAGCAGAGGGAGAAGAGAACGCTAGCAGCAAGTATACGAAATGAGGCGGGCAGTTCAGCTGACCTGTGACGTGTGACAGCAGCGTTGCGGAGACACATGGTGGTAAACAGAGTGAGCGTGTGTGAGGTGTGAGCGCGCGGACTCGCAGCTGGGTTGATGGCGCGAAGAGCTATCGCGACAAAAGTATGTTGGTGCGGGTGTGGCGGAGGCGGAGGAAATTATTGAGACGCAAGGTTCCCTGATGAAACGAAAAATTAAAAATGTCTATAATTTTCTTTCTACTGAACCGATTATCGCGCACAATACACCAAGATGATCACAGTTCTTATACCAGAGTTTATATCACAAATTCATGTAGGAATTCACAGATTTTATGGGCACGGATTAGTGATAAAGCTCGAGCGAAAAATAGCAATATTGTCGCCGTTTGTCTCTGTTGACGGAACTGAATAATAATAATAATAATAATAATAATAATAATAATAATAATAATAATAATAATAATAATAATAATCTTTGTCATCGAGTTCTCGGCTCCGGGCGAGTCTAACATCGCTACTAAAGAAGACGACAAGCGGACGAAATATCAGGATCTCCTTTTCGAGCTTCGCGGGCTATACCGAGGGTACACGGTCAAGCTGGTGGTACTCATAATCGGCGTTCTCGGCGGAATGAAGCCGTCGTTTGTCACGAATCTTAAGATCATCCCCGCCTGTCGGCAGAAAGCCGACTCACTTGCGGGTCGAATGCAGAAGGCGGTCATTCTGGGTTCGCTCCGTCTACTTAGGTCACACGATTCTGGACTGACCTGACTGCTTACCTCCGGGTTGGAGGAGCAGTCAGGCAGAATGATTTTTATTAACCCGCCCGTCCTGTAGGTGAGTCGGAGCCCTGCGGGGCCGGTCGGGCATTTTACGAAACGGAATAATAATAATAATAATAACGCCGCCGCCGCCTTAACGCCGGAGAGTCTTATCAATACCTCGGAGTGTCGCAGAATCCATTACAGGACGCTGCGGCAGTCAAGGAGACTCTCCGCGGCAGGTATAGGCAGCGGCTTAGGCAAATTTGGAGTTCCGAATTGTCTGGGCGGAACAAGATCGCTGCTACCAACATGCTTGCCGTCCCTGTCCTTCTCTACTCTTTCGGGGTAGTGAAATGGAGGCGCGACGAGCTGCGTGAACTCGACGCCAGCACACGCAAGCTGATGAACATCCATAGGAGTCTTCATCCTAGATCTTCCGTGCCCCGTATATACCTCCCGCGTCACATGGGTGGAAGGGGCCTACTTGGATTGGAGTGCCTGCATGATCGTTTGGTCCTCGGTGTAGCTTGCGACGTAATCGGAAGTGCGAATCCTCTCCTGTCCTTCGTGAATGATCATGAAAGGACGGGGGTTGGGGCGTTTTTATACAGGGCGGCAGAGAAGGCGGCAGAAAACCTCGGTTTGGAATTTCGTGTTGGTCGGGGCGGCAGAAGGTCGATTAATTCCATCATCGACCTGGAACCGTCCCGGCGTAGGAGCACCATCAGAGCCGCCGAGCATAATACCCTGCTCGAGCGGCACGTGGGCAAGGCCATGCACGGAGTGTTCTTTCGGCACATCGACAGCATGGACTTGTCTGCTCGGCTGACTTTTACATTCTTGCAGTCAGCCGGTCTGATGTCTGAGACCGAGGGATTCATCATTGCCTGCCAGGATGGTGTAATTAACACGCTCGTCTACCAGAGCCAGGTGATGGGTATGCAGGTCCCTGACACACGGTGCAGGGCCTGCAAACGATCGCCAGAGACACTCATGCACATACTGTCTGCATGTCCCAACTATGCGGTCTCTGGCTATATCCATCGCCATAATGCGGCCCTAAGAGTGTTGTACTACCACCTTCGACACTCTTACGGGGTAGACGAGACGCCACTGCTTCCCTACGCCCCTGGAGATATTGAGTCCGTCGTGGGAAATGAGAAGTGCCGTATTTACTGGAACTATTCATTTCCCACTGTCAGGCAAATAACAGCCAATAAACCTGACATTGTCGTCTTCGACCACGAGATACATGCGATCTTTGTCATCGAGTTCTCGGCTCCGGGCGAGTCTAACATCGCTACTAAAGAAGACGACAAGCGGACGAAATATCAGGATCTCCTTTTCGAGCTTCGCGGGCTATACCGAGGGTACACGGTCAAGCTGGTGATACTCATAATCGGCGTTCTCGGCGGAATGAAGCCGTCGTTTGTCACGAACCTTAAGATCATCCCCGCCTGTCGGCAGAAAGCCGACTCACTTGCGGGTCGAATGCAGAAGGCGGTCATTCTGGGTTCGCTCCGTCTACTTAGGTCACACGATTCTGGACTGACCTGACTGCTTACCTCCGGGTTGGAGGAGCAGTCAGGCAGAATGATTTTTATTAACCCGCCCGTCCTGTAGGTGAGTCGGAGCCCTGCGGGGCCGGTCGGGCATTTTACGAAACGGAATAATAATAATAATAATAATAAGCATAGTGAGATGCATAGTGAGATGCATAGAACACCTACTACCGCTCTGGAGGACTCGCTTCACCATTTCCATCGGTGGGGCAACTCAGTCCACAGAGTTGGTTCAGTACAGGAGGGGGGTCTTTCAAGGAGACTCCTTAAGCCCACTCCTATTTTGCATCTCACTATTGCCGCTATCTCTCGCCCTGCGCCAAACTCGCGGGTACAGGTGTGGACCTGTCGGCAACCGGAGGCACAAGATCACCCCCCTTTTTTATGTGGATGATCTGAAGCTCTACGCCTCC
Source organism: Ephialtes manifestator (assembly GCA_963970395.1). Classification (NCBI taxonomy): domain Eukaryota; kingdom Metazoa; phylum Arthropoda; class Insecta; order Hymenoptera; family Ichneumonidae; genus Ephialtes; species Ephialtes manifestator. The sequence continues at coordinate 8,419,916 of OZ019970.1, forward strand.
GGTGAGAGCGATCTCAACCTCGCAGTCGCCGTAGTGGATACCTACTCGCGAGATATTGGCATGGCCTTCGGATTGGACAAATGCGCAGTGGTCCATTTAGTACGCGGAAGATCTGGGCGTCTTGCGGAGGATGCGCAGCTCGTGGACGGGAGCGTCATTAAGAACCTTAACGCCGGAGAGTCTTATCAATACCTCGGAGTGTCGCAGAATCCATTACAGGACGCTGCGGCAGTCAAGGAGACGCTCCGCGGCAGGTATAGGCAGCGGCTTAGGCAAATTTGGAGTTCCGAATTGTCTGGGCGGAACAAGATCGCTGCTACCAACATGCTTGCCGTCCCTGTCCTTCTCTACTCTTTCGGGGTAGTGAAATGGAGGCGAGACGAGCTGCGTGAACTCGACGCCAGCACACGCAAGATGATGAACATCCATAGGAGTCTTCATCCTAGATCTTCCGTGCCCCGTATATACCTCCCGCGTCACATGGGTGGAAGGGGCCTACTTGGATTGGAGTGCCTGCATGATCGTTTGGTCCTCGGTGTAGCTTGCGACGTAATCGGAAGTGCGAATCCTCTCCTGTCCTTCGTGAATGATCATGAAAGGACGGGGGTTGGGGCGTTTTTATACAGGGCGGCAGAGAAGGCGGCAGAAAACCTCGGTTTGGAATTTCGTGTTGGTCGGGGCGGCAGAAGGTCGATTAATTCCATCATCGACCTGGAACCGTCCCGGCGTAGGAGCACCATCAGAGCCGCCGAGCATAACACCCTGCTCGAGCGGCACGTGGGCAAGGCCATGCACGGAGTGTTCTTTCGGCACATCGACAGCATGGACTTGTCTGCTCGGCTGACTTTTACATTCTTACAGTCAGCCGGTCTGATGTCTGAGACCGAGGGATTCATCATTGCCTGCCAGGATGGCGTAATTAACACGCTCGTCTACCAGAGCCAGGTGATGGGTATGCAGGTCCCTGACACACGGTGCAGGGCCTGCAAACGATCGCCAGAGACACTCATGCACATACTATCTGCATGTCCCAGCTATGCGGTCTCTGGCTATATCCATCGCCATAATGCGGCCCTAAGAGTGTTGTACTACCACCTTCGACACTCTTACGGGGTAGACGAGACGCCACTGCTTCCCTACGCCCCTGGAGATATTGAGTCCGTCGTGGGAAATGAGAAGTGCCGTATTTACTGGAACTATTCATTTCCCACTGTCAGGCAAATAACAGCCAATAAACCTGACATTGTCGTCTTTGACCACGAGATACATGCGATCTTTGTCATCGAGTTCTCGGCTCCGGGCGAGTCTAACATCGCTACTAAAGAAGACGACAAGCGGACGAAATATCAGGATCTCCTTTTCGAGCTCCGCGGGCTATACCGAGGGTACACGGTCAAGCTGGTGGTACTCATAATCGGCGTTCTCGGCGGAATGAAGCCGTCGTTTGTCACGAACCTTAAGATCATCCCCGCCTGTCGGCAGAAAGCCGACTCACTTGCGGGTCGAATGCAGAAGGCGGTCATTCTGGGTTCGCTCCGTCTACTTAGGTCACACGATTCTGGACTGACCTGACTGCTTACCTCCGGGTTGGAGGAGCAGTCAGGCAGAATGATTTTTATTAACCCGCCCGTCCTGTAGGTGAGTCGGAGCCCTGCGGGGCCGGTCGGGCATTTTACGAGACGAAACATAATAATAATAATAATAACGATGCCGTCTTTTGTCACGAACCTTAAGATCATCCCCGCCTGTCGGCAGAAAGCCGACTCACTTGCGGGTCGAATGCAGAAGGCGGTCATTCTGGGTTCGCTCCGTCTACTTAGATCACACGATTCTGGACTGACCTGACTGCTTACCTCCGGGTTGGAGGAGCAGTCAGGCAGAATGATTTTTTATTAACCCGCCCGTCCTGTAGGTGAGTCGGAGCCCTGCGGGGCCGGTCGGGCATTTTACGAGATAATAATAATAATAACCTGGTGTAGCTTGCGACGTAATCGGAAGTGCGAATCCTCTCCTGTCCTTCGTGAATGATCATGAAAGGACGGGGGTTGGGGCGTTTTTATACAGGGCGGCAGAGAAGGCGGCAGAAAACCTCGGTTTGGAATTTCGTGTTGGTCGGGGCGGCAGAAGGTCGATTAATTCCATCATCGACCTGGAACCGTCCCGGCGTAGGAGCACCATCAGAGCCGCCGAGCATAATACCCTGCTCGAGCGGCACGTGGGCAAGGCCATGCACGGAGTGTTCTTACGGCACATCGACAGCATGGACTTGTCTGCTCGGCTGACTTTTACATTCTTACAGTCAGCCGGTCTGATGTCTGAGACCGAGGGATTCATCATTGCCTGCCAGCATGGCGTAATTAATACGCTCGTCTACCAGAGCCAGGTGATGGGTATGCAGGTCCCTGACACACTGTGCAGGGCCTGCAAACGATCGCCACAGACACTCATGCACATACTATCTGCATGTCCCAACTATGCGGTCTCTGGCTATATCCATCGCCATAATGCGGCCCTAAGAGTGTTGTACTACCACCTTCGACACTCTTATGGGGTAGACGAGACGCCACTCCTTCCCTACGCCCCTGGAGATATTGAGTCCGTCGTGGGAAATGAGAAGTGCCGTATTTACTGGAACTATTCATTTCCCACTGTCAGGCAAATAACAGCCAATAAACCTGACATTGTCGTCTTCGACCACGAGATATATGCGATCTTTGTCATCGAGTTCTCGGCTCCGGGCGAGTCTAACATCGCTACTAAAGAAGACGACAAGCGGACGAAATATCAGGATCTCCTTTTCGAGCTTCGCGGGCTATACCGAGGGTACACGGTCAAGCTGGTGGTACTCATAATCGGCGTTCTCGGCGGAAAGAAGCCGTCGTTTGTCACGAACATTAAGATCATCCCCGCCTGTCGGCAGAAAGCCGACTCACTTGCGGGTCGAATGCAGAAGGCGGTCATTCTGGGTTCGCTCCGTCTACTTAGGTCACACGATTCTGGACTGACCTGACTGCTTACCTCCGGGTTGGAGGAGAAGTCAGGCAGAATGATTTTTATTAACCCGCCCGTCCTGTAGGTGAGTCGGAGCCCTGCGGGGCCGGTCGGGCATTTTACGAAACGGAATAATAATAATAATAATAATAAGCATAGTGAGATGCATAGTGAGATGCATAGAACACCTACTACCGCTCTGGAGGACTCGCTTCACCATTTCCATCGGTGGGGCAACTCAGTCCACAGAGTTGGTTCAGTACAGGAGGGGGGTCTTTCAAGGAGACTCCTTAAGCCCACTCCTATTTTGCATCTCACTATTGCCGCTATCTCTCGCCCTGCGCCAAACTCGCGGGTACAGGTGTGGACCTGTCGGCAACCGGGGGCACAAGATCACCCCCCTTTTTTATGTGGATGATCTGAAGCTCTACGCCTCCGGTGAGAGCGATCTCAACCTCGCAGTCGCCGTAGTGGATACCTACTCGCGAGATATTGGCATGGCCTTCGGATTGGACAAATGCGCAGTGGTCCATTTAGTACGCGGAAGATCTGGGCGTCTTGCGGAGGATGCGCAGCTCGTGGACGGGAGCGTCATTAAGAACCTTAACGCCGGAGAGTCTTATCAATACCTCGGAGTGTCGCAGAATCCATTACAGGACGCTGCGGCAGTCAAGGAGACTCTCCGCGGCAGGTATAGGCAGCGGCTTAGGCAAATTTGGAGTTCCGAATTGTCTGGGCGGAACAAGATCGCTGCTACCAACATGCTTGCCGTCCCTGTCCTTCTCTACTCTTTCGGGGTAGTGAAATGGAGGCGAGACGAGCTGCGTGAACTCGACGCCAGCACACGCAAGATGATGAACATCCACAGGAGTCTTCATCCTAGATCTTCCGTGCCCCGTATATACCTCCCGCGTCACATGGGTGGAAGGGGCCTACTTGGATTGGAGTGCCTGCATGATCGTTTGGTCCTCGGTGTAGCTTGCGACGTAATCGGAAGTGCGAATCCTCTCCTGTCCTTCGTGAATGATCATGAAAGGACGGGGGTTGGGGCGTTTTTATACAGGGCGGCAGAGAAGGCGGCAGAAAACCTCGGTTTGGAATTTCGTGTTGGTCGGGGCGGCAGAAGGTCGATTAATTCCATCATCGACCTGGAACCGTCCCGGCGTAGGAGCACCATCAGAGCCGCCGAGAATAACACCCTGCTCGAGCGGCACGTGGGCAAGGCCATGCACGGAGTGTTCTTTCGGCACATCGACAGCATGGACTTGTCTGCTCGGCTGACTTTTACATTCTTACAGTCAGCCGGTCTGATGTCTGAGACCGAGGGATTCATCATTGCCTGCCAGGATGGTGTAATTAACACGCTCGTCTACCAGAGCCAGGTGATGGGTATGCAGGTCCCTGACACACGGTGCAGGGCCTGCAAACGATCGCCAGAGACACTCATGCACATACTGTCTGCATGTCCCAACTATGCGGTCTCTGGCTATATCCATCGCCATAATGCGGCCCTAAGAGTGTTGTACTACCACCTTCGACACTCTTACGGGGTAGACGAGACGCCACTGCTTCCCTACGCCCCTGGAGATATTGAGTCCGTCGTGGGAAATGAGAAGTGCCGTATTTACTGGAACTATTCATTTCCCACTGTCAGGCAAATAACAGCCAATAAACCTGACATTGTCGTCTTCGACCACGAGATACATGCGATCTTTGTCATCGAGTTCTCGGCTCCGGGCGAGTCTAACATCGCTACTAAAGAAGACGACAAGCGGACGAAATATCAGGATCTCCTTTTCGAGCTTCGCGGGCTATACCGAGGGTACACGGTCAAGCTGGTGATACTCATAATCGGCGTTCTCGGCGGAATGAAGCCGTCGTTTGTCACGAACCTTAAGATCATCCCCGCCTGTCGGCAGAAAGCCGACTCACTTGCGGGTCGAATGCAGAAGGCGGTCATTCTGGGTTCGCTCCGTCTACTTAGGTCACACGATTCTGGACTGACCTGACTGCTTACCTCCGGGTTGGAGGAGCAGTCAGGCAGAATGATTTTTATTAACCCGCCCGTCCTGTAGGTGAGTCGGAGCCCTGCGGGGCCGGTCGGGCATTTTACGAAACGGAATAATAATAATAATAATAATAAGCATAGTGAGATGCATAGTGAGATGCATAGAACACCTACTACCGCTCTGGAGGACTCGCTTCACCATTTCCATCGGTGGGGCAACTCAGTCCACAGAGTTGGTTCAGTACAGGAGGGGGGTCTTTCAAGGAGACTCCTTAAGCCCACTCCTATTTTGCATCTCACTATTGCCGCTATCTCTCGCCCTGCGCCAAACTCGCGGGTACAGGTGTGGACCTGTCGGCAACCGGAGGCACAAGATCACCTCCCTTTTTTATGTGGATGATCTGAAGCTCTACGCCTCCGGTGAGAGCGATCTCAACCTCGCAGTCGCCGTAGTGGATACCTACTCGCGAGATATTGGCATGGCCTTCGGATTGGACAAATGCGCAGTGGTCCATTTATTACGCGGAAGATCTGGGCGTCTTGCGGAGGATGCGCAGCTCGTGGACGGGAGCGTCATTAAGAACCTTAACGCCGGAGAGTCTTATCAATACCTCGGAGTGTCGCAGAATCCATTACAGGACGCTGCGGCAGTCAAGGAGACTCTCCGCGGCAGGTATAGGCAGCGGCTTAGGCAAATTTGGAGTTCCGAATTGTCTGGGCGGAACAAGATCGCTGCTACCAACATGCTTGCCGTCCCTGTCCTTCTCTACTCTTTCGGGGTAGTGAAATGGAGGCGAGACGAGCTGCGTGAACTCGACGCCAGCACACGCAAGATGATGAACATCCATAGGAGTCTTCATCCTAGATCTTCCGTGCCCCGTATATACCTCCCGCGTCACATGGGTGGAAGGGGCCTACTTGGATTGGAGTGCCTGCATGATCGTTTGGTCCTCGGTGTAGCTTGCGACGTAATCGGAAGTGCGAATCCTCTCCTGTCCTTCGTGAATGATCATGAAAGGACGGGGGTTGGGGCGTTTTTATACAGGGCGGCAGAGAAGGCGGCAGAGAAGGCGGCAGAAAACCTCGGTTTGGAATTTCGTGTTGGTCGGGGCGGCAGAAGGTCGATTAATTCCATCATCGACCTGGAACCGTCCCGGCGTAGGAGCACCATCAGAGCCGCCGAGCATAACACCCTGCTCGAGCGGCACGTGGGCAAGGCCATGCACGGAGTGTTCTTTCGGCACATCGACAGCATGGACTTGTCTGCTCGGCTGACTTTTACATTCTTACAGTCAGCCGGTCTGATGTCTGAGACCGAGGGATTCATCATTGCCTGCCAGGATGGCGTAATTAACACGCTCGTCTACCAGAGCCAGGTGATGGGTATGCAGGTCCCTGACACACGGTGCAGGGCCTGCAAACGATCGCCAGAGACACTCATGCACATACTATCTGCATGTCCCAGCTATGCGGTCTCTGGCTATATCCATCGCCATAATGCGGCCCTAAGAGTGTTGTACTACCACCTTCGACACTCTTACGGGGTAGACGAGACGCCACTGCTTCCCTACGCCCCTGGAGATATTGAGTCCGTCGTGGGAAATGAGAAGTGCCGTATTTACTGGAACTATTCATTTCCCACTGTCAGGCAAATAACAGCCAATAAACCTGACATTGTCGTCTTTGACCACGAGATACATGCGATCTTTGTCATCGAGTTCTCGGCTCCGGGCGAGTCTAACATCGCTACTAAAGAAGACGACAAGCGGACGAAATATCAGGATCTCCTTTTCGAGCTCCGCGGGCTATACCGAGGGTACACGGTCAAGCTGGTGGTACTCATAATCGGCGTTCTCGGCGGAATGAAGCCGTCGTTTGTCACGAACCTTAAGATCATCCCCGCCTGTCGGCAGAAAGCCGACTCACTTGCGGGTCGAATGCAGAAGGCGGTCATTCTGGGTTCGCTCCGTCTACTTAGGTCACACGATTCTGGACTGACCTGACTGCTTACCTCCGGGTTGGAGGAGCAGTCAGGCAGAATGATTTTTATTAACCCGCCCGTCCTGTAGGTGAGTCGGAGCCCTGCGGGGCCGGTCGGGCATTTTACGAGACGAAACATAATAATAATAATAATAACGATGCCGTCTTTTGTCACGAACCTTAAGATCATCCCCGCCTGTCGGCAGAAAGCCGACTCACTTGCGGGTCGAATGCAGAAGGCGGTCATTCTGGGTTCGCTCCGTCTACTTAGATCACACGATTCTGGACTGACCTGACTGCTTACCTCCGGGTTGGAGGAGCAGTCAGGCAGAATGATTTTTTATTAACCCGCCCGTCCTGTAGGTGAGTCGGAGCCCTGCGGGGCCGGTCGGGCATTTTACGAGATAATAATAATAATAACCTGGTGTAGCTTGCGACGTAATCGGAAGTGCGAATCCTCTCCTGTCCTTCGTGAATGATCATGAAAGGACGGGGGTTGGGGCGTTTTTATACAGGGCGGCAGAGAAGGCGGCAGAAAACCTCGGTTTGGAATTTCGTGTTGGTCGGGGCGGCAGAAGGTCGATTAATTCCATCATCGACCTGGAACCGTCCCGGCGTAGGAGCACCATCAGAGCCGCCGAGCATAATACCCTGCTCGAGCGGCACGTGGGCAAGGCCATGCACGGAGTGTTCTTTCGGCACATCGACAGCATGGACTTGTCTGCTCGGCTGACTTTTACATTCTTACAGTCAGCCGGTCTGATGTCTGAGACCGAGGGATTCATCATTGCCTGCCAGCATGGCGTAATTAATACGCTCGTCTACCAGAGCCAGGTGATGGGTATGCAGGTCCCTGACACACTGTGCAGGGCCTGCAAACGATCGCCACAGACACTCATGCACATACTATCTGCATGTCCCAACTATGCGGTCTCTGGCTATATCTATCGCCATAATGCGGCCCTAAGAGTGTTGTACTACCACCTTCGACACTCTTACGGGGTAGACGAGACGCCACTCCTTCCCTACGCCCCTGGAGATATTGAGTCCGTCGTGGGAAATGAGAAGTGCCGTATTTACTGGAACTATTCATTTCCCACTGTCAGGCAAATAACAGCCAATAAACCTGACATTGTCGTCTTCGACCACGAGATATATGCGATCTTTGTCATCGAGTTCTCGGCTCCGGGCGAGTCTAACATCGCTACTAAAGAAGACGACAAGCGGACGAAATATCAGGATCTCCTTTTCGAGCTTCGCGGGCTATACCGAGGGTACACGGTCAAGCTGGTGGTACTCATAATCGGCGTTCTCGGCGGAAAGAAGCCGTCGTTTGTCACGAACATTAAGATCATCCCCGCCTGTCGGCAGAAAGCCGACTCACTTGCGGGTCGAATGCAGAAGGCGGTCATTCTGGGTTCGCTCCGTCTACTTAGGTCACACGATTCTGGACTGACCTGACTGCTTACCTCCGGGTTGGAGGAGAAGTCAGGCAGAATGATTTTTATTAACCCGCCCGTCCTGTAGGTGAGTCGGAGCCCTGCGGGGCCGGTCGGGCATTTTACGAAACGGAATAATAATAATAATAATAATAAGCATAGTGAGATGCATAGTGAGATGCATAGAACACCTACTACCGCTCTGGAGGACTCGCTTCACCATTTCCATCGGTGGGGCAACTCAGTCCACAGAGTTGGTTCAGTACAGGAGGGGGGTCTTTCAAGGAGACTCCTTAAGCCCACTCCTATTTTGCATCTCACTATTGCCGCTATCTCTCGCCCTGCGCCAAACTCGCGGGTACAGGTGTGGACCTGTCGGCAACCGGGGGCACAAGATCACCCCCCTTTTTTATGTGGATGATCTGAAGCTCTACGCCTCCGGTGAGAGCGATCTCAACCTCGCAGTCGCCGTAGTGGATACCTACTCGCGAGATATTGGCATGGCCTTCGGATTGGACAAATGCGCAGTGGTCCATTTAGTACGCGGAAGATCTGGGCGTCTTGCGGAGGATGCGCAGCTCGTGGACGGGAGCGTCATTAAGAACCTTAACGCCGGAGAGTCTTATCAATACCTCGGAGTGTCGCAGAATCCATTACAGGACGCTGCGGCAGTCAAGGAGACTCTCCGCGGCAGGTATAGGCAGCGGCTTAGGCAAATTTGGAGTTCCGAATTGTCTGGGCGGAACAAGATCGCTGCTACCAACATGCTTGCCGTCCCTGTCCTTCTCTACTCTTTCGGGGTAGTGAAATGGAGGCGAGACGAGCTGCGTGAACTCGACGCCTGCACACGCAAGATGATGAACATCCATAGGAGTCTTCATCCTAGATCTTCCGTGCCCCGTATATACCTCCCGCGTCACATGGGTGGAAGGGGCCTACTTGGATTGGAGTGCCTGCATGATCGTTTGGTCCTCGGTGTAGCTTGCGACGTAATCGGAAGTGCGAATCCTCTCCTGTCCTTCGTGAATGATCATGAAAGGACGGGGGTTGGGGCGTTTTTATACAGGGCGGCAGAGAAGGCGGCAGAAAACCTCGGTTTGGAATTTCGTGTTGGTCGGGGCGGCAGAAGGTCGATTAATTCCATCATCGACCTGGAACCGTCCCGGCGTAGGAGCACCATCAGAGCCGCCGAGAATAACACCCTGCTCGAGCGGCACGTGGGCAAGGCCATGCACGGAGTGTTCTTTCGGCACATCGACAGCATGGACTTGTCTGCTCGGCTGACTTTTACATTCTTACAGTCAGCCGGTCTGATGTCTGAGACCGAGGGATTCATCATTGCCTGCCAGGATGGTGTAATTAACACGCTCGTCTACCAGAGCCAGGTGATGGGTATGCAGGTCCCTGACACACGGTGCAGGGCCTGCAAACGATCGCCAGAGACACTCATGCACATACTGTCTGCATGTCCCAACTATGCGGTCTCTGGCTATATCCATCGCCATAATGCGGCCCTAAGAGTGTTGTACTACCACCTTCGACACTCTTACGGGGTAGACGAGACGCCACTGCTTCCCTACGCCCCTGGAGATATTGAGTCCGTCGTGGGAAATGAGAAGTGCCGTATTTACTGGAACTATTCATTTCCCACTGTCAGGCAAATAACAGCCAATAAACCTGACATTGTCGTCTTCGACCACGAGATACATGCGATCTTTGTCATCGAGTTCTCGGCTCCGGGCGAGTCTAACATCGCTACTAAAGAAGACGACAAGCGGACGAAATATCAGGATCTCCTTTTCGAGCTTCGCGGGCTATACCGAGGGTACACGGTCAAGCTGGTGGTACTCATAATCGGCGTTCTCGGCGGAAAGAAGCCGTCGTTTGTCACGAACATTAAGATCATCCCCGCCTGTCGGCAGAAAGCCGACTCACTTGCGGGTCGAATGCAGAAGGCGGTCATTCTGGGTTCGCTCCGTCTACTTAGGTCACACGATTCTGGACTGACCTGACTGCTTACCTCCGGGTTGGAGGAGCAGTCAGGCAGAATGATTTTTATTAACCCGCCCGTCCTGTAGGTGAGTCGGAGCCCTGCGGGGCCGGTCGGGCATTTTACGAAACGGAATAATAATAATAATAATAATAAGCATAGTGAGATGCATAGTGAGATGCATAGAACACCTACTACCGCTCTGGAGGACTCGCTTCACCATTTCCATCGGTGGGGCAACTCAGTCCACAGAGTTGGTTCAGTACAGGAGGGGGGTCTTTCAAGGAGACTCCTTAAGCCCACTCCTATTTTGCATCTCACTATTGCCGCTATCTCTCGCCCTGCGCCAAACTCGCGGGTACAGGTGTGGACCTGTCGGCAACCGGAGGCACAAGATCACCCCCCTTTTTTATGTGGATGATCTGAAGCTCTACGCCTCCGGTGAGAGCGATCTCAACCTCGCAGTCGCCGTAGTGGATACCTACTCGCGAGATATTGGCATGGCCTTCGGATTGGACAAATGCGCAGTGGTCCATTTAGTACGCGGAAGATCTGGGCGTCTTGCGGAGGATGCGCAGCTCGTGGACGGGAGCGTCATTAAGAACCTTAACGCCGGAGAGTCTTATCAATACCTCGGAGTGTCGCAGAATCCATTACAGGACGCTGCGGCAGTCAAGGAGACTCTCCGCGGCAGGTATAGGCAGCGGCTTAGGCAAATTTGGAGTTCCGAATTGTCTGGGCGGAACAAGATCGCTGCTACCAACATGCTTGCCGTCCCTGTCCTTCTCTACTCTTTCGGGGTAGTGAAATGGAGGCGAGACGAGCTGCGTGAACTCGACGCCAGCACACGCAAGATGATGAACATCCATAGGAGTCTTCATCCTAGATCTTCCGTGCCCCGTATATACCTCCCGCGTCACATGGGTGGAAGGGGCCTACTTGGATTGGAGTGCCTGCATGATCGTTTGGTCCTCGGTGTAGCTTGCGACGTAATCGGAAGTGCGAATCCTCTCCTGTCCTTCGTGAATGATCATGAAAGGACGGGGGTTGGGGCGTTTTTATACAGGGCGGCAGAGAAGGCGGCAGAAAACCTCGGTTTGGAATTTCGTGTTGGTCGGGGCGGCAGAAGGTCGATTAATTCCATCATCGACCTGGAACCGTCCCGGCGTAGGAGCACCATCAGAGCCGCCGAGCATAACACCCTGCTCGAGCGGCACGTGGGCAAGGCCATGCACGGAGTGTTCTTTCGGCACATCGACAGCATGGACTTGTCTGCTCGGCTGACTTTTACATTCTTACAGTCAGCCGGTCTGATGTCTGAGACCGAGGGATTCATCATTGCCTGCCAGGATGGCGTAATTAACACGCTCGTCTACCAGAGCCAGGTGATGGGTATGCAGGTCCCTGACACACGGTGCAGGGCCTGCAAACGATCGCCAGAGACACTCATGCACATACTATCTGCATGTCCCAGCTATGCGGTCTCTGGCTATATCCATCGCCATAATGCGGCCCTAAGAGTGTTGTACTACCACCTTCGACACTCTTACGGGGTAGACGAGACGCCACTGCTTCCCTACGCCCCTGGAGATATTGAGTCCGTCGTGGGAAATGAGAAGTGCCGTATTTACTGGAACTATTCATTTCCCACTGTCAGGCAAATAACAGCCAATAAACCTGACATTGTCGTCTTTGACCACGAGATACATGCGATCTTTGTCATCGAGTTCTCGGCTCCGGGCGAGTCTAACATCGCTACTAAAGAAGACGACAAGCGGACGAAATATCAGGATCTCCTTTTCGAGCTCCGCGGGCTATACCGAGGGTACACGGTCAAGCTGGTGGTACTCATAATCGGCGTTCTCGGCGGAATGAAGCCGTCGTTTGTCACGAACCTTAAGATCATCCCCGCCTGTCGGCAGAAAGCCGACTCACTTGCGGGTCGAATGCAGAAGGCGGTCATTCTGGGTTCGCTCCGTCTACTTAGGTCACACGATTCTGGACTGACCTGACTGCTTACCTCCGGGTTGGAGGAGCAGTCAGGCAGAATGATTTTTATTAACCCGCCCGTCCTGTAGGTGAGTCGGAGCCCTGCGGGGCCGGTCGGGCATTTTACGAGACGAAACATAATAATAATAATAATAACGATGCCGTCTTTTGTCACGAACCTTAAGATCATCCCCGCCTGTCGGCAGAAAGCCGACTCACTTGCGGGTCGAATGCAGAAGGCGGTCATTCTGGGTTCGCTCCGTCTACTTAGATCACACGATTCTGGACTGACCTGACTGCTTACCTCCGGGTTGGAGGAGCAGTCAGGCAGAATGATTTTTTATTAACCCGCCCGTCCTGTAGGTGAGTCGGAGCCCTGCGGGGCCGGTCGGGCATTTTACGAGATAATAATAATAATAACCTGGTGTAGCTTGCGACGTAATCGGAAGTGCGAATCCTCTCCTGTCCTTCGTGAATGATCATGAAAGGACGGGGGTTGGGGCGTTTTTATACAGGGCGGCAGAGAAGGCGGCAGAAAACCTCGGTTTGGAATTTCGTGTTGGTCGGGGCGGCAGAAGGTCGATTAATTCCATCATCGACCTGGAACCGTCCCGGCGTAGGAGCACCATCAGAGCCGCCGAGCATAATACCCTGCTCGAGCGGCACGTGGGCAAGGCCATGCACGGAGTGTTCTTTCGGCACATCGACAGCATGGACTTGTCTGCTCGGCTGACTTTTACATTCTTACAGTCAGCCGGTCTGATGTCTGAGACCGAGGGATTCATCATTGCCTGCCAGCATGGCGTAATTAATACGCTCGTCTACCAGAGCCAGGTGATGGGTATGCAGGTCCCTGACACACTGTGCAGGGCCTGCAAACGATCGCCACAGACACTCATGCACATACTATCTGCATGTCCCAACTATGCGGTCTCTGGCTATATCCATCGCCATAATGCGGCCCTAAGAGTGTTGTACTACCACCTTCGACACTCTTACGGGGTAGACGAGACGCCACTCCTTCCCTACGCCCCTGGAGATATTGAGTCCGTCGTGGGAAATGAGAAGTGCCGTATTTACTGGAACTATTCATTTCCCACTGTCAGGCAAATAACAGCCAATAAACCTGACATTGTCGTCTTCGACCACGAGATATATGCGATCTTTGTCATCGAGTTCTCGGCTCCGGGCGAGTCTAACATCGCTACTAAAGAAGACGACAAGCGGACGAAATATCAGGATCTCCTTTTCGAGCTTCGCGGGCTATACCGAGGGTACACGGTCAAGCTGGTGGTACTCATAATCGGCGTTCTCGGCGGAAAGAAGCCGTCGTTTGTCACGAACATTAAGATCATCCCCGCCTGTCGGCAGAAAGCCGACTCACTTGCGGGTCGAATGCAGAAGGCGGTCATTCTGGGTTCGCTCCGTCTACTTAGGTCACACGATTCTGGACTGACCTGACTGCTTACCTCCGGGTTGGAGGAGAAGTCAGGCAGAATGATTTTTATTAACCCGCCCGTCCTGTAGGTGAGTCGGAGCCCTGCGGGGCCGGTCGGGCATTTTACGAAACGGAATAATAATAATAATAATAATAAGCATAGTGAGATGCATAGTGAGATGCATAGAACACCTACTACCGCTCTGGAGGACTCGCTTCACCATTTCCATCGGTGGGGCAACTCAGTCCACAGAGTTGGTTCAGTACAGGAGGGGGGTCTTTCAAGGAGACTCCTTAAGCCCACTCCTATTTTGCATCTCACTATTGCCGCTATCTCTCGCCCTGCGCCAAACTCGCGGGTACAGGTGTGGACCTGTCGGCAACCGGGGGCACAAGATCACCCCCCTTTTTTATGTGGATGATCTGAAGCTCTACGCCTCCGGTGAGAGCGATCTCAACCTCGCAGTCGCCGTAGTGGATACCTACTCGCGAGATATTGGCATGGCCTTCGGATTGGACAAATGCGCAGTGGTCCATTTAGTACGCGGAAGATCTGGGCGTCTTGCGGAGGATGCGCAGCTCGTGGACGGGAGCGTCATTAAGAACCTTAACGCCGGAGAGTCTTATCAATACCTCGGAGTGTCGCAGAATCCATTACAGGACGCTGCGGCAGTCAAGGAGACTCTCCGCGGCAGGTATAGGCAGCGGCTTAGGCAAATTTGGAGTTCCGAATTGTCTGGGCGGAACAAGATCGCTGCTACCAACATGCTTGCCGTCCCTGTCCTTCTCTACTCTTTCGGGGTAGTGAAATGGAGGCGAGACGAGCTGCGTGAACTCGACGCCAGCACACGCAAGATGATGAACATCCATAGGAGTCTTCATCCTAGATCTTCCGTGCCCCGTATATACCTCCCGCGTCACATGGGTGGAAGGGGCCTACTTGGATTGGAGTGCCTGCATGATCGTTTGGTCCTCGGTGTAGCTTGCGACGTAATCGGAAGTGCGAATCCTCTCCTGTCCTTCGTGAATGATCATGAAAGGACGGGGGTTGGGGCGTTTTTATACAGGGCGGCAGAGAAGGCGGCAGAAAACCTCGGTTTGGAATTTCGTGTTGGTCGGGGCGGCAGAAGGTCGATTAATTCCATCATCGACCTAGAACCGTCCCGGCGTAGGAGCACCATCAGAGCCGCCGAGAATAACACCCTGCTCGAGCGGCACGTGGGCAAGGCCATGCACGGAGTGTTCTTTCGGCACATCGACAGCATGGACTTGTCTGCTCGGCTGACTTTTACATTCTTACAGTCAGCCGGTCTGATGTCTGAGACCGAGGGATTCATCATTGCCTGCCAGGATGGCGTAATTAACACGCTCGTCTACCAGAGCCAGGTGATGGGTATGCAGGTCCCTGACACACGGTGCAGGGCCTGCAAACGATCGCCAGAGACACTCATGCACATACTATCTGCATGTCCCAGCTATGCGGTCTCTGGCTATATCCATCGCCATAATGCGGCCCTAAGAGTGTTGTACTACCACCTTCGACACTCTTACGGGGTAGACGAGACGCCACTGCTTCCCTACGCCCCTGGAGATATTGAGTCCGTCGTGGGAAATGAGAAGTGCCGTATTTACTGGAACTATTCATTTCCCACTGTCAGGCAAATAACAGCCAATAAACCTGACATTGTCGTCTTTGACCACGAGATACATGCGATCTTTGTCATCGAGTTCTCGGCTCCGGGCGAGTCTAACATCGCTACTAAAGAAGACGACAAGCGGACGAAATATCAGGATCTCCTTTTCGAGCTCCGCGGGCTATACCGAGGGTACACGGTCAAGCTGGTGGTACTCATAATCGGCGTTCTCGGCGGAATGAAGCCGTCGTTTGTCACGAACCTTAAGATCATCCCCGCCTGTCGGCAGAAAGCCGACTCACTTGCGGGTCGAATGCAGAAGGCGGTCATTCTGGGTTCGCTCCGTCTACTTAGGTCACACGATTCTGGACTGACCTGACTGCTTACCTCCGGGTTGGAGGAGCAGTCAGGCAGAATGATTTTTATTAACCCGCCCGTCCTGTAGGTGAGTCGGAGCCCTGCGGGGCCGGTCGGGCATTTTACGAGACGAAACATAATAATAATAATAATAACGATGCCGTCGTTTGTCACGAACCTTAAGATCATCCCCGCCTGTCGGCAGAAAGCCGACTCACTTGCGGGTCGAATGCAGAAGGCGGTCATTCTGGGTTCGCTCCGTCTACTTAGATCACACGATTCTGGACTGACCTGACTGCTTACCTCCGGGTTGGAGGAGCAGTCAGGCAGAATGATTTTTTATTAACCCGCCCGTCCTGTAGGTGAGTCGGAGCCCTGCGGGGCCGGTCGGGCATTTTACGAGATAATAATAATAATAACCTGGTGTAGCTTGCGACGTAATCGGAAGTGCGAATCCTCTCCTGTCCTTCGTGAATGATCATGAAAGGACGGGGGTTGGGGCGTTTTTATACAGGGCGGCAGAGAAGGCGGCAGAAAACCTCGGTTTGGAATTTCGTGTTGGTCGGGGCGGCAGAAGGTCGATTAATTCCATCATCGACCTGGAACCGTCCCGGCGTAGGAGCACCATCAGAGCCGCCGAGCATAATACCCTGCTCGAGCGGCACGTGGGCAAGGCCATGCACGGAGTGTTCTTTCGGCACATCGACAGCATGGACTTGTCTGCTCGGCTGACTTTTACATTCTTACAGTCAGCCGGTCTGATGTCTGAGACCGAGGGATTCATCATTGCCTGCCAGCATGGCGTAATTAATACGCTCGTCTACCAGAGCCAGGTGATGGGTATGCAGGTCCCTGACACACTGTGCAGGGCCTGCAAACGATCGCCACAGACACTCATGCACATACTATCTGCATGTCCCAACTATGCGGTCTCTGGCTATATCCATCGCCATAATGCGGCCCTAAGAGTGTTGTACTACCACCTTCGACACTCTTACGGGGTAGACGAGACGCCACTCCTTCCCTACGCCCCTGGAGATATTGAGTCCGTCGTGGGAAATGAGAAGTGCCGTATTTACTGGAACTATTCATTTCCCACTGTCAGGCAAATAACAGCCAATAAACCTGACATTGTCGTCTTCGACCACGAGATATATGCGATCTTTGTCATCGAGTTCTCGGCTCCGGGCGAGTCTAACATCGCTACTAAAGAAGACGACAAGCGGACGAAATATCAGGATCTCCTTTTCGAGCTTCGCGGGCTATACCGAGGGTACACGGTCAAGCTGGTGGTACTCATAATCGGCGTTCTCGGCGGAATGAAGCCGTCGTTTGTCACGAACATTAAGATCATCCCCGCCTGTCGGCAGAAAGCCGAGATGAAGTCAATAAGGCAATCTTGGGCATGAAGAACTTCTCGGCCCCCGGGCCAGATCGAATTAACAGCTTTTGGTGGAAGAAATTTTCTTCAACACACCGATATCTGGCCCGGATTTTCACCTCGTTTTTGGACGGGGAGATGCCTATTCCGAGTTGGCTGGTGCAGGGGCGCACTGTGCTGATCCCGAAGAAAGGGGATTTGTCCGATCCGAAAAACTATCGGCCGATCACCTGTCTCAACGTATGTTACAAAATATTCACGAAGATCTTGAATGAGCGAATACTTGAGACAGGGGATCCAGTATGGCGAGAGATTTACGAGCAAAGAGGCTGTAAGCGGGGCGTGGCAGGTTGCAAAGAAAATCTGTTGATAGATCGATCCGTCACACAGGACTCAGTCCAGTACAAACGCAACCTGTCCATGGCATGGATCGATTACCGCAAGGCATTCGACACAACGTCGCATCAGCTCGTTGTGAGGCTCCTCGAGTGCCTTGCGGTACATCCCCGCATAGTGAGATGCATAGAACACCTACTACCGCTCTGGAGGACTCGCTTCACCATTTCCATCGGTGGGGCAACTCAGTCCACAGAGTTGGTTCAGTACAGGAGGGGGGTCTTTCAAGGAGACTCCTTAAGCCCACTCCTATTTTGCATCTCACTATTGCCGCTATCTCTCGCCCTGCGCCAAACTCGCGGGTACAGGTGTGGACCTGTCGGCAACCGGAGGCACAAGATCACCCACCTTTTTTATGTGGATGATCTGAAGCTCTACGCCTCCGGTGAGAGCGATCTCAACCTCGCACTCGCCGTAGTGGATACCTACTCGCGAGATATTGGCATGGCCTTCGGATTGGACAAATGCGCAGTGGTCCATTTAGTACGCGGAAGATCTGGGCGTCTTGCGGAGGATGCGCAGCTCGTGGACGGGAGCGTCATTAAGGGGAGGGAGTCAGGTCAAAATAATTAAATTTGTAAATTCAATATCATCCAAATTCTCTTGCATATAAAAATGATCAATGAACTATATTGTTGGTACTCGATGAAAGGATTTTTTACTGCCATCTGACTTGCGTATGCCTTTCCATATTATCTTAAGCAAAGGTCTTAGGTTTTCCACTCTGCGCGTGATTCAGACCAAACTGCTAGGCAGATTGGGCTAGTTGATGTCTCATTTTCTTCTTCATAAAAAGATACACCGGCTAAATGGAGCAAAATATTTTTTTTTTTAATTCTGAAAGCAAAATTAATAACTGATTTAGAAAATAGCATAAAATTTATTTAGTAATAATTATGTCACTTGAAAAATATTACCTTTTATTAACTTTTGCTCCATTTAGCCGGTGTATCTTTTCATGAAGAAGAAAATGAGACATCAACCAGCCCAATCTGCCTAGCAGTTTGGTCTGAATCACGCGCAGAATAGGTTTAAAACCAAGTTTCGGCAAATGGCATCTAAAGCTTACCACTCAAATAAAAATGTTTGTGCTGCTTTCACCTTTGGGGCACCTTAGTACCTTTAATGAACAAAATAAAAATATTATTTGCAAGTCAGATTACTGAATATTATTAATAATGTTATTAATAAATGTTTTTTTTTTTTTTTACAAATAAATAAGTAAATGAATGCATAATTTGAAAAAAACCTGTAAATAATATGGGGATGATCATTTTTATTGACAACATCACTGAAAATTTATCCAATGTTGACACATTCACAAATGTGCTGCACAAACATTAAATCATCACTTCATAACAAATTTACATATCTGATCACTTCTGATGATTGTTGATTCTGTTTTAAACACTATTGATTGAAAAAAAACCGTAAATGGCCAACGGAATCAAACTAATAACATAATATGAACGAAAAATAAAAACGTCAATTCGAGGTTATGCGTCTCGCAAGTAGCAGAAGTAACTTCTCGAGGCAGTAACACGCTGCGCATGCGATACGTGCTAAGATTTCACAGCGCATGTCCCATTATTCGCGCGAATTCGAATATAATGTAAGTGTTACGTATTGCGTTGAAGACATTACACTCTCATCGCGTCATTTGTATCGCGTTTCGCTAACTGATTTAAAAAATGGTAAACAAATAAAAATTTATTTACAAATACGTAATAAACTTTTTATTATATAGAAAAAAATCATTAAAAAACAGGTATATTGCAGAAATCGGCCATTTTTTCACATTCAGGTCTAA
This sequence comes from Ephialtes manifestator, assembly GCA_963970395.1. Lineage (NCBI taxonomy): Eukaryota > Metazoa > Arthropoda > Insecta > Hymenoptera > Ichneumonidae > Ephialtes > Ephialtes manifestator. Next base: position 8,439,329 of record OZ019970.1, read on the forward strand.
GATTTTGCAGGTCCAGAGGGTGTACTTAACTAAACGAAACTGCCGAAGAGAAAAAAAAAAAAAAAATATTTGATTTTTTTTTTTTTTTTTCAACACCCTTAATTATTTTGTGTGAACAAAAAATCGGCCATAATGTCTGCATATAACAAAAATAAATAAATAAAATAATTTAAAATTCAAATATAATATTCTGGTAATTTTTACGACTTTTGAGAAAATTAAATATGAATGGTACCGTAGAAACTTAGCCATTTTTGCGAATTCCGGCTTATAACTTTACTAATAGATAGATTACATGGAAATGAATGTTTTCACAGAAAAAAAAATAATCGATTTTTTTAAATTTTTGACCTGACTCCCCCCCCTTAAGAACCTTAACGCCGGAGAGTCTTATCAATACCTCGGAGTGTCGCAGAATCCATTACAGGACGCTGCGGCAGTCAAGGAGACTCTCCGCGGCAGGTATAGGCAGCGGCTTAGGCAAATTTGGAGTTCCGAATTGTCTGGGCGGAACAAGATCGCTGCTACCAACATGCTTGCCGTCCCTGTCCTTCTCTACTCTTTCGGGGTAGTGAAATGGAAGCGAGACGAGCTGCGTGAACTCGACGCCAGCACACGCAAGCTGATGAACATCCATAGGAGTCTTCATCCTAGATCTTCCGTGCCCCGTATATACCTCCCGCGTCACATGGGTGGAAGGGGCCTACTTGGATTGGAGTGCCTGCATGATCGTTTGGTCCTCGGTGTAGCTTGCGACGTAATCGGAAGTGCGAATCCTCTCCTGTCCTTCGTGAATGATCATGAAAGGACGGGGGTTGGGGCGTTTTTATACAGGGCGGCAGAGAAGGCGGCAGAAAACCTCGGTTTGGAATTTCGTGTTGGTCGGGGCGGCAGAAGGTCGATTAATTCCATCATCGACCTGGAACCGTCCCGGCGTAGGAGCACCATCAGAGCCGCCGAGCATAATACCCTGCTCGAGCGGCACGTGGGCAAGGCCATGCACGGAGTGTTCTTTCGGCACATCGACAGCATGGACTTGTCTGCTCGGCTGACTTTTACATTCTTGCAGTCAGCCGGTCTGATGTCTGAGACCGAGGGATTCATCATTGCCTGCCAGGATGGTGTAATTAACACGCTCCTCTACCAGAGCCAGGTGATGGGTATGCAGGTCCCTGACACACGGTGCAGGGCCTGCAAACGATCGCCAGAGACACTCATGCACATACTGTCTGCATGTCCCAACTATGCGGTCTCTGGCTATATCCATCGCCATAATGCGGCCCTAAGAGTGTTGTACTACCACCTTCGACACTCTTACGGGGTAGACGAGACGCCACTGCTTCCCTACGCCCCTGGAGATATTGAGTCCGTCGTGGGAAATGAGAAGTACCGTATTTACTGGAACTATTCATTTCCCACTGTCAGGCAAATAACAGCCAATAAACCTGACATTGTCGTCTTCGACCACGAAATACATGCGATCTTTGTCATCGAGTTCTCGGCTCCGGGCGAGTCTAACATCGCTACTAAAGAAGACGACAAGCGGACGAAATATCAGGATCTCCTTTTCGAGCTTCGCGGGCTATACCGAGGGTACACGGTCAAGCTAGTGGTACTCATAATCGGCGTTCTCGGCGGAATGAAGCCGTCGTTTGTCACGAACCTTAAGATCATCCCCGCCTGTCGGCAGAAAGCCGACTCACTTGCGGGTCGAATGCAGAAGGCGGTCATTCTGGGTTCGCTCCGTCTACTTAGGTCACACGATTCTGGACTGACCTGACTGCTTACCTCCGGGTTGGAGGAGCAGTCAGGCAGAATGATTTTTATTAACCCGCCCGTCCTGTAGGTGAGTCGGATCCCTACGGGGCCGGTCGGGCATTTAATGGGAAAAATAATAATAATAAAGTGTTAAAAGCTATTGCTGTTTTCGGATTTAACCTAATTTGAATCTAAACGCCAGCGAAAGATCGTGTTTTATGTGTCGCCGTTTACGACACACAACACGGCAGGTTTTGGACACCGTGCGAGTGATTACTTTGTGCGTCGCGGTTCTTTGTATCGACGAGAAACGAAGGGAAATAGACTGATGATTTTCGCATGGCAGATCCCTTAAAATAAGCTCCCTGATTGACTCGAAATTTATGAGACGCGAGTTCGCATAGTTCAGGCTGAGTCCCTTCACCGTGCATACCGTTTTTACCACATTCTGCGGCTCCTCGCTTGTGACCACTGTATAGCCATTAAATTTTGGGCCTCCCAAAACGAACGAGTTTATATAAGCGTTCTTCCGGTCGCACGACAGTTTGTCGGTCATATCGCCAAGAAGATCGCCGAACGGTGGTACCCATTCGTTGAACAAACCAGAGCTCTTGTAGATAACTGAGTCAGTATCGTAATACAAGGCTCGGCGATCTAAACGCTCAAGATAACTATACAGATTCAGGCGAGCCAGACCTGCAGATAACGCCGCTATAACTACATTGATGAGGGGATTAGCTACAACTGCCTCGGCCCGCGATAGCCAATTAACATACATAACATCGCCGTTTACCAGAAGCAGTCTACTTACCTCCTTTTCGTTGTCGTAAAGCAGTGCCAGTAATTTCTCGCGGTCTATCACGATTTCTGTGCGCGTGAGGTTATCCCATTGACCAAACTTTCCCCAAAACGAGTTGAGGCGAAATTTAGCCACCGAACGTAGACCGGGATTTTTCTGGAGCTTCTCGATGTCTAAAGCGATACTTTCGGCTTGAGCGTAGTCGTTAATATATTTTTTGAAAGACGCCTTATTCACACAATGTTGCGGCGGTCCGCTTGCCTCCTGCTTGATTTTTAAAAACATATCAACTCGGGATTATATTGTGTCGTTTTGTACGCCCAGATGTTTTCGATTTTAGTTATCACGTAGCTGACTTCTAATGCCTTACACACCTCGTCTGTTATCCACGTACCGGTCAAGCAACGATCGTTCACGTCGTCGTGCGGACAATCTTCTTGTACCTCGAGTTCCGTGCATTTGCGGCAAAGAGTAAAAAGCAATTTTCCGCGAGCTCGTACAGGCAGTACGGGATGGAACATGTCACGCGACGGAAGTATCGTACATGTAATCATGCCATTAATCGTTCTACCTATCGACTCGTACGAGCCGTTAAATAGAGCGTCGCACTCTGATCCCACGTATATAGTTGGGTGGCTTACGGGGAATCTCCCCGTTTTTTAAATATACGGGTAGAGCGAGCAGATGTCGATGTACGATATTTTCTCGCCGGGTGAAACGTTGTAGGCCGTCACCGTATTACCTGTGCGACCACCATAAAAACCGTCGCGAGGGTTTAGACACGCGGTCAAGCATCGCGGGTGGCTATGTAAAAACGCTCCGATGCTCGGATCACTCTTACGCATCTCCGCGAATTTACACTCCCACATCTCTACCATCTCGTAGCTGTGAGAGCGTATCTTCGCACTTGTTGCCAATGTACATGCGAACCGTGCATCGAAGCTGCTATTTTCCGTTTCTACACCGCGTGCTCGATTGTTTGGGAAACAGGTGACGCAGCTGTACCAATAGCAGCCCGACCTACCTCTCGTTTAACCCAAAGGAGCCAGTCGACAGCTTGCTGCGAATGTGCTCCCGAGCGTCTACACCCACCGGCAGGTATAACGCCTATTGTTTTAGGACTAAGAAAGTTACGTCGGTACACGAGTGAGCAGGCGGAAGCTATCGTCACAGCTTCGGTGAAGGGGCAAACGTTACCTGTCTCGAGAAATATTTTACGAAATTCGCGGCAAGCTCGACGGAGAATTTCCACATCCATTTTACAGTATTTCACGATTTCCTCGTGAAAATTGAACGTTTTATTTTCCCGAACTTGCTCGGCGTACCATCCGTAAAATTTTTCGCGTTCACCCGTGCTCATCGTGTCGAGTGAGTAGTATTCAGCGGCGAGTAGAGGGCCGTCGGCGTGAGTATCCACGTTTTTCGTATTGAAAAGATGGGGAAAGTAACCTTTCCCGATTTTTTCGTCGAACCCGAAAGCTTTCGGTAGATCAGCCAGGCGCATATGAAAATAATTTAAACTGTCGATAAAAACAGTGCGCCCGATGCGGAATGAAATTATCGAATTTCCAGTTAAAATTATGCTCCGCTTAGGCATGTCTGTGAGACGATTTATACTACTAACTATATTTCTCAATATAAACTGTGCATCGAACGACTTAGCGTTATGGGCGATACACACTATATTGCGAAATTTCGTGTCGCACAGAAATATCCACCAGCTCTGATACGGGGTTTTTTGCGAACACGTGTTCACACACCGCGCACCAACGGCAAACTCCCTCGGGCTTTGCATCGCCTAATTCCAAACAAATTATGCAAAGCTGTCCATACGGTTTTGCACCACGTCAAGAGGTGGTGGTGGAGACTCCGGGTTTTCGTGTCTGACGAGGAACATTTCATTAAAAACGTCCTCGTCATACTCGCCATCTAGCGGCATGAATTCTTCACCTTCCTCATGAGCCTGCTCATGAGAAGGGGGTTGAAATATCGTGCTGTACGAAATATCGTGCCGCCCTTCAAGCCGATTATCATTTTCAATCTCGGCGAGGATCATAATAATATAATATAATATAATATAATAAAATATAATATAATATAATCTCTCTATATTATAAAAAGATCTCGCCGCCGCCGCCGCCGCCGCCGTGTCAAGAATCGATGGACTTAGAATAATTCGGGCTCAGGGCTTGGCGGAAGGGGGTGGGGCTAAAGGCTTTGGGCTAGCCCCACCCCTTTCCGCCAAACCCCGAGTCCGAAATATTCTAAGTCCTGTTCCAAAAACATAGCCCCCCCCAAGGCTGCGGGCACCTTGGGGGGGGACCCTGGGGGGCACCCTTCGGGTATAATATAATATAATATAATATAATATAATATAATATAATATAATATAATATAATATAATATAATATAATATAATATAATATAATATAATATAATATAATATAATATAATATAATCTCTCTATATTATAAAAAGATCTCGCCGCCTCCGCTGCCGCCGTATCAAGAATCGAGGGACTTAAAATAATTCGGGCTCAGGGCTTGGCGGAAGGGGGTGGGGCTAAAGGCTTAGGGCTAGCCCCAGCCCCTGGGTCTAGCCTCACCCCTTTACCAAAGTCCTTTTCCAAAAACATAGGTCCCCCAAGGCTGCGGGCACCTTTGGGGGGGGGCACCTTTCGGGGGGGCCTACGGAGGGGGCACCCTACGGAGGGGGCACCCTACGGAAGGGGCACCCTTGGGTGGGGCGCGATTGCGAGCGCGCGCAGCGCGCGAGCCACAATAATATCCTAGTATCGCTCTATATTATAAAAAGATCTCGCCGCCGCCGACACCGCCGCCGCCGCCACCGCCGCCGCCGCCGCCGCCACCGCCGCCGCCGCCGCCGCCGTGTAGGATAGTCCCTCAAGGGCCCCCAAGCCCGAATTATTCTAGGTCCCTCAAGGGCCCCAAGGGTGGGGGGCACCCTTGCGGGGGGCACTTCTTTTGGGGGAGATTGCGATCGCGCGAGCCACAATAAAATCCTAGTAATGTAATGTAACTAGGATTTTATTGTGGCTCGCGCGCTGCGCGCGCTCGCAATCGCCCCCCACCCAAGGGTGCCCCCCCTCTAAAGGTGCCCGCAGCCTTGGGGGACTTATGTTTTTGGAAAAGGACTTAGAATAATTCGGGCTCGGGGCTTGGCGTAAAGGGCTGGGGCTAGCCCCAAGCCTTTAGCCCCACCCCCTTCCGCCAAGCCCTGAGCCCGAATTATTCTGGCCCTCGATTCTTGACACGGCGGCGGCGGCGAGATCTTTTTATAATATACAGAGATTATAATATAATATAATATAATATAATATAATATAATATAATATAATATAATATAATATAATATAATATAATATAATATAATATAATATAATATAATATAATGTAATATCTCTCTATAATATAAAAAGATCTCGCCGCCACCGCCGTGTATGATATATAGGGCATTCCATGTCAAAAGGCCCCCCATAGGCCTGAATTTTTCTAAGACCCCCAAGGGCCCCCAAGCCTGAATTATTCTAAGTCCCTCTAGGGCCCACAGGCCTGAATTATTCTAAGTCCCTCAAGGGCCCCCTTGGCTGGTTATTTTCTAAGTCCTCTAGGTAAAAAGTGGCATCGTGTATTATACTGATTTTTATTTATTCTGGGTAAGTATTGAAATTTCAATACGTCAATTTCACCAATTTCAATACGATTTCGTCAATATGTTGTTCGTGTTAGATTATAAAAGCAAATTAACAATTCCGAAAGATATTGATAAATACATAAGCGCAGAAATTCCATCAATCAATAATGAATTACAAGAATTGGTGATAAAACACATGTTACATGGACCTCATACTGATTATTCTCCGTGTTACGATAAAGAAAAACAAATATGTTCGAAAAAATTTCCTAAACAATTTTGTGATAACACAGAATTTGAGAAAAATGATTTTCCTAAATACAGACGTAGAGACAATCATAATGCTGGTCATGTATATAATAAAAAAGTCGACCATGATTTTATAGCAGTGGATAATTCCATGGTAGTTCTATATAACCCAGAAATACTGGCTAAATATAAATGCCACTGCAATGTAGAATATTATGCTTCTATTATGAGTGTTAAGTATATTTATGAAAAACAAAAATGTTAAGACGAAAATTTATGATGAAATCTTAGATTATATTGACAGTCGTTACATTAGTCCTATGGAAGCTGCTTGGCGTGAAGAGGAACTACCACTTTCAGATAGATCACATCCTATTATTCGTTTAGCAATTCATGTAGAAAACCAACAGAATATCATATTTGAAGAAAACAAAGAGGAAGAAGCTTTGATGAAAAATGAAACAACTTTAACTGCATGGCTTAAGTCAATAGATTTGATGAAAATGCACGTAAATATTCACATGAAAACATTCCAGAACATTATGTATTCAATTTACAGAAAAAATATGGGAAAAGGGTCGTATATTTTCAAAAGCAATCGGTCGAGTTGTCAGTGTCAGCCCAAAAGATGTAGAACGTTTCCATTTGAAATTAATATTACATCGTATTAAAGGTGCAATATATTTTGAAGTTCTAAAAACTTATGAAAATGTAACTTACAATACATTTAAAGAAACAGCAATTGCTATGGGCTTAGTTGAAAATGATATGGAAATTTTGAAAATTTTTGAAGAAGCGTGTGCCATCATGATGCCTACCGAGTTGCGTAAATTTTTTGCGTGGTTTATTATTTCTGATAACTTTTTATTATCGCGAGAAATTTGGAACACATTTAAAGAATACTTTTGTGAAGGTTTTCTGGAGAATAACGAAAATAAAGCCTTGCAAGAAATGTAATGACCAGGCGGAGAGTTTGGGGAAGTGTAGATATTGGCATTGTGGATGGACTGACGAAGTATCGAAGAGAGAAAATGTATGGTGATCACCGGGAATCGAACCCGGATTATTCAGGTACTAAGTAAGAGCGCTAACCACTGCGCTAATGTCACCTATATATTTCTCTCATTCGAATCGTCTTCTTATATGCAATCTAGGGCCATCACAGAAATAAATAAAATTTTGAATTTAGAAAACATGCGATGCTCGGACGTTGGGCTTCCGGAACCTGATAATGATTTTTCAGATATGAATATTGAAAACGAAAATGAAGTAATGTTGTCACATGAAAAAAAGTCACAAAAATTAATCGCCCAATTAAATGCTGATCAAAGACATATATTTGACCGTATAACTAAAGGTAGTCAAAAGATGATTTACATTGATGGGCCTGGAGGTACAGGAAAAACTTTTCTTTATAAAGCATTAATTTATTATTTCTCTGGAAATGGGAAAGAAGTACTGGCTATGGCATGAACAGGCATTGCGACGATTTTACTGCCGGGAGGAATGACAAGTCATAAAACATTTAAATTGCCTTTGGATTTAAGCAGTATAGAGCCTTTATTTTTAAAATATGAATCTAAAAAAAAGAGGTTAAGAGAATGTGATGTTATAATTTGGGATGAAGCCTCTATGATTCCTAAAAAGGCATTAGATATTGTTGATAAAACTCTTCGTGATTGTTGCAATATCGAGCTCCCATTTGCAGGAAAATTGATTATATTGGGTGGTGATTTTCGGCAAATTCTGCCGGTTGTTAAAAACGGCACAAAGTTTAATATTATCAATGAAACAATAAAATTTTCACATATATGGCATTTATTTACAAAACTAAAGTTAAAAAAAAATATGCGTTCAAGCGATACCAAATTTTCTGCATTTTTACTAAAAATTGGAAAAGGCAATATAGATTCATTATAAATACCAAAAGATTGGAAAATTAATGACATTTGTACAGCCATATATCGTTCCGTAATTAACGAAAAAGATGATTTATCAAATCGTGTTATTTTAGCCTGCCATAATGATGATGCTTATCGATTAAATGACAAAATATTAGAAAAAATAAAAAACAAAAAAGGGTATATTACAGTATTGACTATGCCAAACACAAAGGTGTTGATCAGGCCGATAGTGATGTTGATTTAAATTATCCAATAGAATATTTAAATTCATTGAGATTTCCAGGGCTACCAGTTCATAAATTAACTTTAAAAGTTGGAGCAACCGTAATGCTCATTAGAAATTTAAGTATAAAAGAAGGATTATGAAATGGAACAAGAATGAAAATTATTGGATTATATAAATTCAATATAAAAGTAGAAATAATTACAGGTACGCAAGCAGGTAAATGTGCTTTTATCCCAAGAATAATATTAGATACTGGAGAATTTTCTTCTCTTCCATTTATTCTATATCGAAAACGATTTCCTATTGTTCTGGCATTCGCAATCACTATTAATAAGTCTCAAGGACAAAGTTTAAACAAAGTTGCTTTATATTTCCGAAAACCTTTATTTTCTCATAGACAATTATACGTGGCATTGTCAAGATGTAAAAATGCAAATCAATTATATATTGAGAACAATTCAGAAGATCTGGATGAAATTAAAAGTGTTGCATGGAAAGAAGTTTTCCAATAATACATGCATATGTGTGTGTCTTTTAATATTTCTATAATCAGTGGCGGCTGTGCGCCAATCTATAATCAGTAGCGGCTGTGCGCCAATATGATTTATCTGGAGGCTGTGCGCCAATATTATTTATCTGGTGGCTGTGGACCAGTGGCGGGGGGGGGAGCGCGCGGGAGGGCGAAGCCCCCACCCCCTCGGGGGTTGGCGCGCGAAGCGCGCAGGAGGCGAAGCCCCTCTAGTAATATAATATAATATAATAATCATAATAAATTGATAATTTAAAAACCTTATAAAACATATACTTACAATCATCACGATTATCAAGTTCCGCTAGCAAAACGGTGGAGGCCTCGTCGATTTTAAGAGGCCGCTGTCTGTAAACAGCCTCTTCCATCTACTGCTGCTGGTCCTCCTCTTCCTCCTCCTCGTCCTCCTGCTTCTTCTCTTCTTCCACGTCGTGCTCGAGCGACTCTAAATCTTCGAGGCGCTTGAGGGTGGATGCATCGGAGTCATCGTCTTCCGACGAATCCGATGGATGGTCGACATACATTCCCTCAACCGACCTCTCGTCGACGTTCTGCATGTCGTCCTCGGGAATTTCGTCGACGACCTCGGTACTCGAGACCGACCCCGAATCGGAACTCGACGACGTCGACGCGCTCGACCCCGACGCCATCTCATCGTTGACGCGTTCATCACTTGCGAGGAGTCCTAGCGGGAAAAAAAATACAAAATTAAGAAAATCTTTTAAACGAGTATAATTGTTAATAACAAATGTAAATATTAATTTTATTACTTACCATTAACAATGTCAATTCCACGAACGAGGCGTCGCAACGGTCTGTGAAAAAGACCACCACATAGCGATAGATGGTCCCAGACACAGCGTTGCGACAGGTACGACCCGTGAAAAGCGCCCTTCTCATATGCCTCGGTTATGAGGTGGCAATTACCCCTTCGAAGCACAACCGCGAACTCCGCTTTCAATTGCGAGTCGGTGAAATTCGCAATATTCGCGAACCACCGCTCGTTCAAGTATCGCGACATCCGCGAGTCGCGACTAATAAAAACTCTCGCGGTTAGCCTCAGAGCCTCCACAAGCTTCCTTTGAGGGGTATTCGAAGGCATTTTCGACGCTAAACGCAAAACGAAAACACAAAAATAAACTGTTTGACACACGGTAGAGCACGAGTAGACACAAGAAACTTGTAAGTCGACACGCACAGTAACACGTCTCAGCACAGAATTAGACGAAAATGTCTTTTTCTGATAGTTTTGTACTTTAAACTAAAATAGGCCCCCAACTACAGACCTCGTTACTCTCACTGCGAAAAGTGTATAAAAAAAAGGGAAAAAGGTCAGCCGTTGAAAGCCGGTGCATCGATATACCATCGTTGTCTCAAGGGTCACCGCACAGTGGTAGATTTCGGGGCAGTAGGTAGGGAAAATTCGAAATTTCGAAGTTGACGGTTAAAGTTGGTTTTGAAATATGTTGAAGAGGGGGGGGGGGGGGGGGGGGTTACTGAATAGGTTCATAGAAGGGCAGACTGCTGACGCATGTATTTGGCCTACGACAGTATTGCAAAGTACACCGTCGCGGCAGTAGGCATTGCTACCTGGCACCGCTCGGAAATAAACGGCTTGTTAAAAGTTCTGGTGAAGTTTTATTACAGATCTGATTGTTGTGTGCAATATGGAGGGTGTTTCTGGAGGTATGTAGAATATATTCATGCATAATAAACCTATTTTTTCGATAATGGCATGTTTCAAACGTGAAGACGAAAAACCCCCTGCAATTTGCACCAATTTTTGAACATTTTCATCGAAAAACCTGTGATCCCAAGAGATTCTGCGCCGTTTGCAGTTTCAATACATGCAGAATAGTGTCTAGTTTCGAAATTTTCAATAACATATTCCAGACTCATCCTTATTCGGTTTCACGTCCATTTTGATCGTCGTCGAGCGCGGTCCGGTGAACCCGGTTTTACACAGTAAGGGGGCTTAACTCGACAATAGCAAGCGTTTTTGGGGTATACCTGCACGTTCGATATACCGGGTGTTCTTGTAGTAAATAGCACTCATAAATGTACACAGTGTTTTTATATTCTACAAAATGTAGTATGGCTACAAAAAAAATTATTAAACAATTGTTGCAAAAGCCATTCGTTATATTCTTATTCGTGATCTTCTGACTGATGAATGAATGTTTTCTGCAGGGTCCGGAGAAGTAAGGTGTACAAACAAGCAAATTTTTGATATTATAAAAGAAAATATGCAACCGACAGCAGTGGACGCGCGGTCGGTGTGTGGCTTCGGCGGTCCCCAGAGCAACATTATATAAGTAGCATTATTTGCGGTCATAACTTCGATGGGTGACCGCTTAGGCTTGCAGTGGATTGCGCGCCAACTGCTGAGCGGGAAGGCAGTTTTTCTGAGTTTCTAATGTATTCTCATACAGTAGAAACTCAGTAAAAATAAAGCCGACTGTATCGGCCAGGTTTTCCGCAGTTTCCCTGTGCCCTCGTGCAAATGCGATACAGTAGTGCATTAGGATGAGTGGCTGCGGACAACACTCTAGAGGGGTCACTATGAAGGAACGGGGAAAAAAGGGGAGAGGGGAAACGTAAAAGCCTGAAGAAGGCATACAGAAGAAATCAATATTAAAAAAAAAGAAAATATGCAGGTCGACTTGAACACCCAGATTCGCCTTCTGGAAGAACACTTCGCCAAACTGAAGGAGCAAGATTTCGAAATAGACGAAGCAAAGAAAGTTGAACTAAAGAAGGTGTTGTGTAATATTAAATCAAGGTGGAAAGCGTCATGTTACGCACTAAATCCATTCTACAAGAAAAATGAAAAATGGCTGGACACTTCTGTCACTTTGAAGGTACAGACTCGAAGAAGTTATAATATGAATCATATAATATTTAATACAATAATAAATATAATACATAGTCATAATAATATCATTTGTTTCATCCCTCGTTTTAGAATATTCGGACTCGATCTAGAAGTACATTGTCTAATTCAAGAAGCGTTGGTCGACCGACTAGTGAGGACTTTGAAACAGCTAGCGTACGTACAAAAAGACGAAGGACAGATGAGATCCGTTGATCAGTAAGCACAACGGAATTGGCTTATGCAACTCGAAGAAGTCTTCGCGACTCTGGTCCGTCGCTCCTGCTGATGTCCTGAAAGATATTACTACATCCTCGTTTCCAACACGAGCTACTAAATACAAAGAAGCCATGACGGTAGCGACAATACCTGCACCGCGGCCAACCGAGATATCACCAGATGAGGCACTGGTGGACCTCGTTAATTTGAAGCTGACAAAGCAGCAGTAATATGATCTTCGCCGTTCGTTAAGAGACAAAATTTTTTTCGCGTATCCATCCTACGACAAAGTTTTAGACGCGAAGAAGCGTTGTTATCCTATGGGGATCACAGTAACAGAAACGAGCGCGGAAGTAGAATTACAGTCTCTACTTGATCATACTTGCCAAAGAATTTTGAAAGTGCAACAAGATGTTATTAACACATTGCACCCACAATTGACTTCTGATCTTCGATGCATTATAAAATGGGGCTGTGATGGTAGTTCGGGTCAAAGTCAATACAAACAGAAGTTTAGTGACGAGACAAGTTCAGACGCAAACATTTTCCTTACTTCACTTGTTCCTTTACAAATTCTTGGTATAGATCATGAATCGCACAAAGAAATAATAGTATGGAAGAATCCCCGTCCTTCGTCAACTCGTTTTTGTCGCCCAATAAGACTACAATTTTTGCACGAAAATACAGTGTCTACTCATAACGAAGAAGGTTTTATAACAAGCCAAATTAACACTCTAGTCCCTTACCAGACTGTCATAGATGGAAAGGAAGTTGTAGTCAAGTATGAAATGCATTTTACGATGATAGATGGCAAAGTAGCGAATGCGGTAACAGAGACGAAGTCTGCAATGCGTTGCCATTTGTGCAAAGCGACGTCAAAGAACTTTAATGACATTGAAAAAATGAAGAAACATGAAATCGACTCTACTGGTTTGAAGTACGGCTTATCGACTTTGCACGCGTGGATCCGATGTTTTGAATGCCTTCTGCACATTGGATACAAAGTAGGCATCCATAAGTGGCAAGCTCGTGGTGATGCAGACAAAGAAACGATAAAGCAGCGTAAATGTATCATTTAAAAAGTATTTAAGAGTGAATTGCACTTAAATATCGACTACCCGAAACCAGGATTCGGCAGCAGTAATGACGGAAATACGGCTAGGCGATTCTTTGAAAACTCGTCCGTGTCCGCTACAATCCTAGAAGTTGATGAAAATTTGATTAACAAATTCCACACAATACTGCAAGTTTTGTCAAGTGGATTCGCTGTTAATGTGGAAATATTTGAAAATGTTTGCTTCGAGACCGCAGAAATGTTTGTAAAGTTGTATTCCTAGTATTGTATGCCAACTTCAGTCCATAAGATCTTGATTCACGGAGGTAAGATTGTCGATTGGGCCCCAATTCCGATCGGGCAATTATCGGAAGATGCTCAGGAAGCGAGAAACAAAGACATAAAAAAATACAGGGAAAATTTTTCACGAAAATGCGCGCGAGACAAAACAATGGAAGATGTTTTTCAAAAAATTATGATCACATCCGATCCATACATTTCAAGTATGGGCAAATATCTGCACAAAGCAAGAAAAAGCTTTTCTCCTGAAGCTATGGCAATGCTGTTATATTCCGATGAGTTTGTGGACATGCAGGTAGAAGATGACGCCTGATATGTATATTTTAGATATGTATTATATCTTGGACCAATTTTAATGAAATATTTTTTGAATAAAATTTGTAAATAAAATGAAAATTTATCAATACATTTATCAATACATGCCTCGTATTCAATCAAGCCACTTTTTGTCTGTTCTTTACAACGAACAACCTTGAAAACCCAGTTCTACAAAAAGTAATTTCGAAAACAAAAAATTCTGTATGCTGGTCAGGCATTTTGAGCCTTAAATTGAAATTTTAACATGAATTACGTAATCAGCGACCTCAAAAACATAATTACCCGAAGTTTCCCTCAAATCCGATAATTTTTTTTTATGTCGGTCGGCTATATTGGATCCGCCATTGTGAATTTTGAAAATTTGACCTCGGATTCGTGATCAGCGACCTCAAAAACATTGGAATCCTGAATTTCGTTATAATCACAACCTCAATTTAATTGTGCGTGCCCTGGGCCCCGAGATCTGCCACTGTGCGTTGTCTCCACTGGGGTTGGTGTAAGTTTGTACCAAGATCCTTGCAGTTGATACATTACTGGTACCATTTGGTTACAAGAGATTTGCGTCCCGGCTTGGAACAATATGTGGGTAAGAGGTGATATAAACAGACTATCATTTTGTCTTGACACTGGCAAATGATGATAACAATATTCGGTGTGACGTACTTTTTCCTCCACTAGGATGCATTTTATTATATCCACTACTTCTCCTGCAACGACTGCCATGTGTCCGAGTCCTTTCATGAGTTGATAAGCGAATTCATCCGGTGCCTGAGTAGCTAGTGTGAGACTACTTTTTAATACCTGGCGTTCCAGATAGCGCTTTTGTTTCAGAATATCGTAATAAAGATCGTTGAGCTCATTACGTATATGTTTTTCGAGATAAACAAATTTCGCATTTACATATGTGAACATATCGAGACCCTCAGTGGTAAGTTTCCTTTGTGCACTTCGCAAGGACGCTCTATTTGATTCGTAAATGAAAAGTTTCAGATGTTCAGTACGATATAAATTAAATCGATATATTTGTAATTCCCGTCTCCGAGTTAATGCAAATGTTATTTCACCTCTGTTGACGGTGTATATTGTTTGCGTTTGTTCTTCTTCCAGGCTTGCGAGTTTTTTAGCAATCCCCTCATACAATATGTAATATTTATGAAAATGGCAATTACCTTCAGAAAGTGCTTGCCAGAAAGTATATCTTCCTTCCACATCGATGTATTCTGCCTCGGATAAATAACAATTAATTCCTGATCGTAGTGTGATTAACTTAGTATTGAGGTTCACTGTAGCATAGTAAACTTGTAGCGTTATACGAATTTCCCCTTGGACTATAACGTCGTCCCACGTGCCATATGGATCAGAATACTGCGTGCCTCGGCAGGTTCCATCTCTGTTGCTTTGCCCGGCCAGTGCGGTACTTCGTGTAGTCGTTGAATTTGGTTTGATGGCAACAAATACAGAGTAGGCTGTTATTCGAAGTATTCCCGTGCGCTGAACTTTTCTGCATTCTTCGTAACTAATTTCATGGATATATTCCATAGCTCCCTGCGATACCACTGAATTGTGTGAGTGCATTCCGCAATGGTATATGGTATGTCTTATTGCGATTTTGCATTTCATTACGTAGGTTTTCGTAAATTCGCTGATTTGTAGGAATTGAACACGTGTATCGGTGACATTGGATTTTATCTTCGGTATATCGCAAGTCTCGACATCGAGTAGCGAAAGAGTGGTGACATTGAGACGTGAGGATCCACAATCATATCCGATTATGGCGTCGGCTCGATTTACCATACCAAGAGTTAGCAATGTCAACAAAAGGCCCAATATATTATTTCCGTCATGTCGTGTCCTCGGTGGTTTTTGCGGTTTTCCCTCGGCAGCTGATATGTTGGTTTTGAACTCTTCTTCTCGCGTCTCTGTAGTATCTGCGACTTGAATAACCTCATTAGAGAGGGAAGCTCCGAGCGCGGTGGTTACCACGTTCTCCAATTGGTACAATATGTAATTCTTCGTTCTCATTGCATTATTGAGAGCACAACGGTACGCCATGTGCATTGTTGACCCGTGATAAATGCAATATTGTTGCGGAGGTAGCAGTGACTCGTGCGATGGTGCAACTCCTGTGAGGTTCACTATTTCACAGGTTGAAAAATCACTTAGAAACTCCGCCACTCTGGTATCATGAACATAAATTCTTTTTACATTTTTTATAATGTTGCTTAATCGATAAAAAAAACCCAAGAGTATGGGACATCTCCGGATGCCCATTCGATGCCATCACAGTATTTAGTTTTCTATTTATTCAATTCCCGTGCGTATTTGTTCAGGTTATGATAAGAGTAGGGAGCCTCCAGTGCCCAATGATCGGTGCGGTCGTGCAATAGTGATGCTATTGCAATTTCCTTCGGAATGGGGTGCCACTGGTCGTCACAAAAGCCTTCCATGGAGACAACATAGATGTTTCAATGTGGATCTCCAAACTTCATTATTAACAATAGGTGTTTGAGAAATCGTTTGAGTGGTTTCTCGGATGGTGGAACGGGTGATAAAAATAAAGTTTCCTCTACACAGGTTTTCATAACAGTAATCTCGTATATTCTTCAAAACAAAAACACTTGAGAACGCAAGGTGGCGATGAGTTGACCGTTGAGCGTTAGAGATACCGAACCGATTATATTAATAGATTCGCGATTATTTGAGCGTTGAGAATGTCCCGAAATGAATCGATCAGTTGTTATTGAGCTGTCGACTCGATGAGACACACGATAAATGAGAATTTCGAGGTGAGAAGACTGTAAAAGTAAGTTAGTAACACGGAGCGAAGTGAGCGTTGCGCGATCCGGAAACGGAAGCAATAAATCGGCCATTGCCACGTGGCAGCATGTCGCGCGCGTGGTGCGCGAAGCGCATGCGTCGGCAGTAGATATTAAGTCGCCGCGAGGTGCTGCCGAGCAGCGGTCACTCAAGCAATTCGCGTGTTTGGAGGGGGATTCTCCAACATTCTCCCCGCCATCAGCAATGGTTTGCTGATGAGTCGTCGCCATGGTCCGGTTGAGAAGTCGGTAGTGGCGAGAGCTTGCTGAGTGGCCGAGTGAGAGTGGTGGTAGCCGTTTTAATGGTCGCCACCCTGGAGAGTCCGTCCTTGCCCTGGTGGAGTTCCATGACTCTGGCGAGTGGCCATTTGCATGGCGGTAGACGCTCATCTGTAAGTAAGACAAGAGAGCCGACCTTAACGGTGTTAGAGGCATGATGCCATTTTGAGATCGATTGTTGTCTCTGCAGATAATGAGCAGACCACTGCGCCCAGAAAGATTGCACTCTTTGTTGAATGAGCTGCCAATGAGCAAGACGAGCAGTGTTGAGATCCAGCAACGAAGGCTCTGGCAAAGTGGTGAGCGCACTCCCAATGAGGAAGTGCCCCGGAGTGAGAGCTGAGACGTCAGATGGGTCGTCGGTGAGCGGTTCGAGCGGTCGAGAGTTGAGAATCGCCTCGATCTGAGAGAGCATCGTGGTGAGTTCCTCATAAGTGAGCAACGTGTCTCCCACGGTTCGCCGGAGATGGAACTTGGTGGATTTTACGACGGCTTCCCACTTTCCGCCCATGTGTGGAGCAGCCGGGGGATTGAACCTCCACTGACTGTGATCCTTTGAGATGATCGCTGTGATTACTCGGTGTTCTTTCGAACTCTGATTGAACAGCCGACGTAGCGCTGCGTCTGCACCAACAAAGTTCGTGCCGCAGTCCGAATATATGGTGTGAGGAATTCCCCTTCGGGCAGTGAAGCGCCGATAGGCAGCGATGAACCCATCCGTTGAGTAGTCGCCGACCACCTCCAGGTGGACAGCCGATGTTGAGAAGCACACGAATACGCCAATCCAGCCCTTGTATGTTTTAGAGCCTCGACCTTTGATGTTCTTGACTGTAAGCGGTCCAGCGTAGTCAACGCCCGTGTGTAGAAACGGACGTGAAGGAGTAACTCCCGAGAGAGGTAGTTGGCCCATCAGTTGCTGGGCACGGATCCCCCTCTGACGAGCACACACAACACACCTTAACACGTGCGATTTGACTGGCGCTCGACCTCCGATGATCCAGCATGTTTGCCGGACGTGCGCCAGGGTGAGCTGAGTTCCTCCGTGCAAGGTTCTCTGGTGAGCTTGTTCGATGAGTAGAAGTGAGAGCCTTGCGTGTCGTGGAAGGATCGCAGGATGCTTTCCTTCCGTGGTGAGTGCAGAATGGGTGAGTCTTCCTCCAACTCGAATAACACCTTGCCCGTCGACAAAGGCTGTAAGTCGAGCGAACGGGTGGCTGCTGGGCAACGTCGATCCCGACGTGAGCGTTTTCAATTCCGATGAGAAAAATGCCGATTGAGTGGCCTTGATCCAGAACAACCTGGCCTGCTCCATGTCGCCAGACGGCACGAGAACAATCGGCTGCTCTAGTTCCTTGCGCAATTTCCGAGCGAGTCTGAAACACAAGGCAGTGAGTCGAAACAGTTTGTGAGCAGACGAGACCTGATAAATAAGGTCCCAATGATAATCGACTTTCGGAGCAGCCACGAGAAGTGAGATACCGGGACGAGCCTCATGTGCGCTGAGACTCTCCGGCAGCTGAGGTTGAGCAGGCCATGAGCTTTGCAATTGCGTCATCCATGGTGGTCCCGTCCACCATAGTGAGTGGTCTCTGAGCTGAGCAGTCGATACGCCTCTAGATGCGCAATCCGCAGGATTGCTTGTGCCAGGAACATGGCGCCACTGAGCATCTGGCTTGAGTTCCTGGATTTGCGTGACTCTGTTTCGCACGAAATCCTTCCAGTGAGAAGCGTGAGAGCGTATCCATCTGAGCGTTATGAGCGAGTCCGTCCACAGATGAGTTTCTTCCGTGTCCAGCTTGAGTGTAGCTTGGACGTATTTGGCAAGTTTTGCCAGTAGCAGCGCTGCGGTGAGTTCCAACCTCGGGATAGTGAGCCTTTTGAGCGGTGCGACCTTGGTTTTGGCGCACACCAGAGAAGCCTGAGTGCCTGTGGACAGTGAGAACACGGTAATATAAATAACCGCGGACATTGCAAATTGAGATGCGTCAGAGAAGCCATGAATAACAATTTTCGAATTGCTCCATGTGTTGAGCCAACGAGGGAGTGAGATCCTGGCCAGGTTTGAGAGATCTTCCCTGAGCTTGAGCCACCTTCCCGACACGTCCGTCGGCAAGGCGTCGTCCCAATTGACCTTGTGCAGCCACAATTCTTGCAAAAGCATTTTTGCTCGAATCGTCACCGGTGAGATGAACCCCAGAGGGTCAAAGATTTGAGCCACCTCTGAGAGTATGAGTCGCTTCGTGAGCTTACCGGGTTGAGCTGAGATGTTTGAGGAAAACACAAACTTATCCTCGTGAGACGTCCAGTTGATTCCGAGTATCTTGGTCGCGCAATCGTCCAGTGAGATTGATGTACTTGCAGTGCTCGCCGGTGAGAATTCCTTGAGCAACTTTGGATCGGTTGAGTGCCACTTGGCCAACGGGAAACACCCCGCGTCGCACAAGTTCTTCAGCTGGTGAGCGATCTCAATGAGTTGAGCGGATGAGTCGGCTCCTCCGAATATATCGTCCACGTATCTTCCCTGTGTGAGTGGTGGCAAGGCCAGCGGAAACTGATGACCTTCGTCTTCTGCCAATTGCAGCAACGTCCGAACTGCTAAGAACGGCGCGGCTTTCGTCCCGTACGTCACCGTAGTGAGCTGGTACGGCACCGGGTTGCCGTGGTCGTCGATCCACAAAATTCGTTGCAGATCCCAGTCGTACCGATGTACTCTTATTTGCCGAAACATCTTCGTGATGTCGGTGGCAAAGAGATGCCGATGGAGCCTGATCCAGATGAGAACGTCAGGAATGTTGAGTTGAAGCTTGGCTCCCGTGTGCATGAGATCGTTCACGGAGTAGCCTGAGGTGGTGGCACATGAGCCGTTGAAAACCACCCGCAGCTTCGTTGTTGTGCTGTCCGGCTTGAGAACTCCATGATGCGGCAAATAATAATGAGTGCCGCATTGAGCTGAAGTCGTCGACGCCTCGACCATGTGGCCGAGTTGCCTGTACTCCTCCATGAATTGGTGATAGAGGATGCGATAGTCGGCATCCCGCTCGTGTCTTCTGAGCATCTGCCGCAAACAGCGGTAAGCTGCGCCATAAGACTCACCCAGATGAGTGAGTGCCATCTTCATGGGAATACGGACAGTGTATCGTCCAGTTGAGTCTCTTGAGTGAGTTGTGCGAAAATGAGTCTCACATTCCTCTTCGTCTGAAGTGAGCTGGCTTGAGTTATCGGACGGGATCTCTTCCTGTACCCAGAATTGGGTGAGCAATTCTTGAAGAGTAGTATCTTCCCGCTGAGCCGACGCAGTGAGTGAGTGGTACACGTGTGTCTGAGGAACAGACACGGGTCCAAGGACAAGCCAACCGAAAATAGAGAGTTGGTCAATCGGCATCGAATCCGATCCTTTGATAATATTTGGCTTGATAATTTGGCCGTAATAATCGGCTCCGAGTATTACGTCAATTGGCCTCGGTGTGAGAAAGTCCGGGTCCGCGAGTGTGAGATGTTCTAAGTGCGGCCAGCGTTGAGCTGGAATCTCGCAGGACGGCAAGATAGACGTGACAGTCCTCAAAACGTGAGCCTGGACCGGGACTGAGAGTGCCTTGTGAGCTGAGCGTAAAACAAGTTGAGCAATACCACGTGTTTGAGTTGACTGCAGGCCTCCGATACCGAGGATCGGGATTGTCGACTGCTGTCGTGGAACCTTGAGTTGAGCGATGAGTTGTTCTGAGACGAAAGTTAATTCAGATCCTGGGTCAACCAACAATCGAATTCGTTGAGTAGTCAGTGATGAGTCGACGTGAGCGAGTGCTGTGGCGAGCAGCGTAGAGTGAGATGTGCCTGTAGGCACGGCTGAGTTGACGACCGCACCGAGTTCCTATTGAGGATTCGTCGCGGGCTGAGACGTCTCCGTGTTTCGAATTGAGTGAGCCGAGGGATCGTTCGGCCTTGCTGATGCAGGTGCGCCTTCATGCAGCATCAAATGATGTCGTAAGTTGCACTCCTTGCAACCTTGCTTGGAGCGGCACATCCTCACGTTGTGTCTGCCGAGACAATTATAACAAAGTCTCTTGTCCACGGCTACCTTCTTCCTGTCTGCATATTGATTGAGTTCGTGAAATATTCATGTTTGAGATGAACCGTCGAACACGAGGCCTCGAGATGTCTGTGTTCCACAATGAACTCCGCGTGTACCGAGTCCATCTGCTCGGACAATGCGGACAGCTGTGTGAGTGAGCAGTCCTGAGATGACTTGGGAAGAGTTCCCGCCAACTCGATGAGCAGCTTTGTGCGTCCAAGCTGCGTGAGCATTTTGAGCTGGATCTCGGCGTTCAGCTTCGATGGTGATGAGCTGCGCGGTGACCTTGAATTACCTCCCTCCTCCCCGCCTGGTACGGTCAGAGTTGGAGTTGGCGCGGTCGAACGCGTGGATGGCGGATCAGGCTGAGCCGTCGCCGTCGCCTTATCCTTCGAATCGTTGAGCTCGTCCTTCATGTTTTGAGGAAAAACGCAAAAATCTGCGAGAAATCCGTTCTCAATGCGACGCGCGAAACCGATGAGCAGTCACAGAGGTTTTTTTTCCAAACGAGAACCGAACGACGCGTTAGCAAACGCGCCAAAATCTCTATCGCGGATGAGCACAACACGTATGAGATGAGAAGTCAATTAATTTTCGGCGAACGAACGAGAAACACGCTCGAAGAACACACGAAAAATAATTCTCTGTCGCGCAGGAACACGTGGCTCTTGCACGATGAGCAATGTAACGCGCGACACCGATGAACAGTCACTGAGTTTTTTCCACACGAACGAGAACCAAACGACGCGGTAGTAAACGCGCGAAAATCTCTATCGCGGATGAGCACAAAATGTATGAGATGAGAAGTCAATTAATTTTCGGCGAACGAACGAGAAACACGCTCGAAGAACACACGAAAAATAATTCTCTGTCGCGCAGGAACACGTGGCGCTTGCACGATGAGCAATGTAACGCGCGACACCGATGAACAGTCACTGAGTTTTTTCCACACGAACGAGAACCAAACGACGCGGTAGTAAACGCGCGAAAATCTCTATCGCGGATGAGCACAAAATGTATGAGATGAGAAGTCAATTGTCACTGTGTGCACAACAGAGACGATGCTCGAACACACTATACAATGCTGAGAAGTCCGTTGAGCTCAACCTAGACACCGACGCTCGTGCGAGGCAGCGAAGCGCGATCGACACACACGAAGGATAATTCGCGCGCGAGCGTAGCGTTGCGCGATCCCAGCACACGCGGTCGATGTAGAGTCCGAGAGTCAGCTGCGTCTCGCGCTCGAGACGCGAAACGCGATCCACGGCGCACGAGTCGATGTGAGACGCGAACACGATTCTCGGCACACGCGGGTGCGAGAGAGAGAAGACGATGAGAAGTCTGAGTGAGACTGTGCGTGCGAGCGAGCCACGAACACACTGCACAGCGCGCACTGTTGAGCTGCCTCGAGACTCACTGTACACTGTCACAGAAACACTGTAGCCGGGATGTTCCACTATCCGGCTCGAAGGACCAAATGTTTGAGAAATCGTTTGAGTGGTTTCTCGGATGGTGGAACGGGTGATAAAAATAAAGTTTCCTCTACACAGGTTTTCATAACAGTAATCTCGTATATTCTTCAAAACAAAAACACTTGAGAACGCAAGGTGGCGATGAGTTGACCGTTGAGCGTTAGAGATACCGAACCGATTATATTAATAGATTCGCGATTATTTGAGCGTTGAGAATGTCCCGAAATGAATCGATCAGTTGTTATTGAGCTGTCGACTCGATGAGACACACGATAAATGAGAATTTCGAGGTGAGAAGACTGTAAAAGTAAGTTAGTAACACGGAGCGAAGTGAGCGTTGCGCGATCCGGAAACGGAAGCAATAAATCGGCCATTGCCACGTGGCAGCATGTCGCGCGCGCGGTGCGCGAAGCGCATGCGTCGGCAGTAGATATTAAGTCGCCGCGAGGTGCTGCCGAGCAGCGGTCACTCAAGCAATTCGCGTGTTTGGAGGGGGATTCTCCAACAATAGGAAATAATAGAAGTAATGATATTTCTAGTAAAAATATATAAATTTCATGTTTTAAAGGTTCGACGGTCGTTAATCTTCTTCAGTACTATCTTCTAGTGGTATATGAGAGTAACGTAAACGATTTGCATGCACTATACGAGTCTCACGTCCGATTTTTATTTGTATGTTTCCGTCTCGCATCACTTCAGTTATCTCGTAGGGTTCAGTGTAGTGGTCTCCGAATTTGCCCTGTTTTTTCCGCATTGTAAATAAACACAGTCGCCGAGGGCGAAGTCGTGAGTATTCATTTTACGATCGTAATATTTTTTCGAACGCTGTTTGAAAGGTATCAAGTGGTCTCTAGCTATCTCTTGTACGTCGTGTAGTCTTGTGGCGAGCGCAGAGAGATAATCGCTCTATGTCCGACCTGGCTCATTATCATCATCCACATCATAAGAGGGTTGGCGAGCGAGTTTCTCAAATACAAGTTCGTAGGGTGTATGCCTGGTGCCCTCGTGGACAGTTGTGTTGTACGAAAATTTAACGAGCTCTAGCCACTCATCCCATTGCTCGTCTCTGTTTACATATTGCTTCAAGTATTCCACCAGAGAGTGGTGAGATCTCTCCAGAGATCCGTTAGATTGTGGATGGAATGCTATAGTCCGGTATTGTTTAATTTTTAACTTCTTGGCGACGTTCTTCATAAGTCCGCTTAAGAAATTTGCTCCTTGGTCCGTAAGGATCGTCTTAGGGGATCCAAAGATACATATACAACGCTTAATAAGAGCGTCAGCAATATTTGCTGAAGTGGCTCGTGGTAATGCCACAGCGAGACAGTAGTTGATGAGTAGATCCTGCGTCGTCAGAATATACTCATTGCCGTTTGGAGTACGTGGCAGTGGTCCCACTATGTCTATAGAAATTTTGTCAAATGCTGAGTCTGGTGTGTCAGTGATGATCATCGGTTGGCGAGTCTTTACACGTACTAATTTTTTTCAGACCGCATGGGAGACAGTGCTGTGAGTGCTGTGTGTGAAGCATGTACCTCAGCCATGATTTCTTTCCTCTCTGTTACTGATGGATATTTTATTATTCCCAAGCACACAATTATCTGTGTTGCAGTATCTGAGAACGCCTTCTTGAGGGTAGGTAGTAAAAACTCCCACTGCATTCTATTGATTTGCTTGGTTTTCGCCATGCTGACGGAACGCAATTCCAGACTTTTAAGGGTTTTTCGTAGTTCCTTTTGAATCCCTGTAAATTTAATACGATCCAAGAGAGTTCCATTCTTTCCTCTGATGACGATAGCGATATGATGCTTGGAGTTATGCTTGGTTTTGCAGATATTACCAATTTTAAGATTGCGATATTTGGGCAATGCGCGACGCATTGCCAATGTTTTGGACCCTTAATCGTAGGGCTCTCCATTCTCCGAGAGGAAATAAAGATCTTTTCTCATAAAAACTTGTTCCTTAGTAGTTATTCGGAAACTGGCAGTGGTCTTTGTTGGCTCCTCGAAATCCTTTTGTCGTAAATCTTCGATGGACTTACCCTCGGATCGATCGAAGATATATTCATCTGACTCCCCGGATATACTTAATGTTTCTTCCTCGTCGAAATTCACTAAGGTTGAGGTTTTATTTTATGCTTCATCCCGCACAGGAACTAGTTCTTTTACCTTTTGTGATACTTGTGTTTTCGCATTACGCCGGGCTGGCTTCGCAATTGGTCTTTCTCGAATCTCCGGCCGTGATGAATTTTTTCACGGCTCCGCAGTCTGGTTGCCACTGGTTTACTATCAAGAAGCTGTGCATCGCTACTAGCAACCCGTACAAGTGCGGATTCTCGTGTCTGCTTTGTAGACTGCTTACTAGGCGGCTTGGTAGTTGAGGTAACAGGTGCCCTATCAGTTGATTCCTGAGCTCTTTTCCGTAGACTTCTCGTTACTGGTTCGTCATCTTCTTCTTTTGTTTCTTCCTTTCCTTCCATTATTTTTGCTCGTTTCATGACAGGGTAGATGTGTTATTCTGGCAAATCTGCCTCAGCTTCATCTGTGGCTTCTTCGCAAAAATTTCGTGATAAGGCATCAGCGTTCGCATTCATTTTCCCCGCTTTATGTACTACTTCATACTCATATTCCTCGAGACGTAGTCGCCAACGTGTCAAACGTTAGGTAGGATCCTTGGACGTGTGGATCCAGACTAATGGTTTGTGGTCAGTTACCAATTTGAATGGCCTCCCGTACAAATATGGCCTAAACGGGTATACGGCATGAAGAATGCCACAGTCGCCTTCTCGTAGGTGCTGTATATTTGTTCGGTATCGTTTAACACTCTTGAGGTATAAGCGATGGGGCGATCTTTTCCCAAGGGTTCTTGGCTCAAAATTCTACCGACTTCTGTACCTGAGTCCTGAGTGAAATCAGGATCCTGTAATACTGGTTCTTCACAAAGTTTGTCGCGCAGCATCTCGAAGGTTTCTTGTTGTATCTGTTGCCAATTAAAAACAGCATCTTTTTTTAATAAAGGCGTCAATGGTCTCGCTATCTGCAAAAAAAATTTCTATAAAGCGTCTGCAGTAACCAGCGAGTCCGAGAAACTGCCGTATATTCTTTACGTTCTTAGGTCGCGGAAAATGTTTATCTGCGGACAGCTTGGCTGGATCCGGTTTTACTCCATCCTTGCCTATTATATGACCCAAATAAGCAACCTCTTGACGTAGAAATTCGCACTTGTCAGGCTGAAGTTGAAGTCCTGCATTCCTCAATCGCTTCAGCAATCTCTCTATTTTTAATTCATGCTCTTCTAGTGTAGGAGCATGGACGACGATGTCATCTAAGTGTACAAATGCAACAGAGCCCTGTATTTTCATGAGTACGCGATTTATGAGTGGTTGAAAAGTTGCCGGTGCATTTTTGAGTCCAAATGGCATGCGTGTGAATTCATAGCGACCATATGCTGTTGAAAAGGCCGTTTTGTGTCTATCTTCTGGATGCATCTTGATCTGGTGGAATCCAGATACAAGATCAAAAGTGTAGAAGTACACTGCTCCCCCTAGTTGATCCAATATCTAGTGTATAAGTGGGAGTGGGTAAGCGTCACTTACAGTTTTTTCATTCAAGGTACGATAATCTAGTACCATTCGCCATCTCTTCTTGCCCTGAGAGTCGGCCTTCTTAGGAACGATCCAAACGGGTGAGTTATAAGGTGATTGAGACGGTTGTATTATTCCTCCGTCTTGTAGCTCATTGACTTGTCGGCTTATTTCTTCGTTTAGTGTCGACGGATATCTGTATTGCCGAAAATTAATAGGGACCTCGTCGGTCGTAATGATGCAATGCTGCAATACGTTTGAGGCTGGGAGCTTCTCTCCAGGTAGATGATACCTGTCACTAAATTCCTCACGGTGCAGCTGAACACTTTCTTTCTCTTCTGGATTTAGACGACCCAGGCGTGATAATTTTCGTATTTTTGACACTCGATCTTCTTCTTTAATGCAGTATGCCTTGTTAGCTTTCTTAATTCATCATCCACGTTGTGGGCATCGCGTGAGGTACCGCGGTAATCTTGTATCTCATATAATTCGGATTCCTTGTATGCCTTGTATGTGGCTTCTTGATTTTCCACGCTCGTCGTGTCTTTATCATTCATCTCGATTTGCAGGATTTTTTCATAATTAATTCCCAGTTTTGTATTTTGGTCTGCCTCAAGTGTGGGCGCATCGTGAAGTTCGCACGGTAAATTCAATTCCTCAATATTTTCTACCAATTCTTCGTACGGTTCAATTTTCAATACCGGTACGGCAACTTCGATTTCTTCCTCTGTCGTATTAATTATATATAGATGGGCCTTGCCATCATTATTTGTAACAAGTGCTTCGCCGACGAATACTCCTTCTGAGATATGTAGACGGGGTACGTAACCAACATTTACTTCTGCATTGGCAACCCGTATATAAAAATGTCCTTTAGTTCGCGCCGGAAATATAATCGTTTCATGCTTCATGAATGGAATAGAATTGATGCCCCATCTCAGGCATTGGTCACTGTAAGATATCTCGGCGGGATAGTTGGGAAAGAACGCTGTACCGATTAGACCATCTTTTTCAATCGGGAAATCATCTGTCACCAGTGGAACGTGACATCAAGATCCAATATACGTTTTTCCGTTATTCCCAGTGTGCTAACATAATTCTTCGTTATGCCACAGATTCTAACAATATCCGACGTGCGACATCCACATGTGGTTCTATTTGCTTCTTCTTAATTAGGTTCAATGATGACCCCGTATCAATCATTAGTAGCATTGGTTGCAAAAAGTCTATGCAGATGACTTTAATAACAGGTACGTTACTCTCGCGGTTCAATAATGCTGTTGCAACTCTTGTTGGTTGTTGCTCTCTCTCATCTGGCCAAGTAAATTTCACAGGACGAGTTCGTTGGTTTCCCTTCGACTCATTTCTTTGATTATCTGGGCGAAAATTATTTTGATTGTTCCTCAGAGAAGTCCAGTAATCCAACTGGCGACATTCCCTGACTACGTGGCCAGCGTTTTTATAAAAACGACATATTACTGCTGGATGAATGTTTCCATTTCTTCCTGTTTCCCTGGAATCCTGATAGCGATTATTGCTGTTAGATGGTTGTCGTGGTGTATTTCTCCATTCTTGTTGTGCACGATTATAATTTGGTCTAGATGACTGAAAATTCCGCTCCCGAGATCGGCAAGAATCGGCCGTGTGTCCCGGTTTTGAGCAAATTCGGCAGATTTTATTATCTTGAATGTAATGTTTTCGATTATTTCGGAAATTGCGGTCTGTTAGAGTTCAATTCCAATTATTTGAGGGACGAGTGTATCGCAAAAGCCCTTTTGCATATTCCATTCTTTTGATTTCAATTGCCTCCTTCAAAGTCTCGCTGAATGATCGACCCCTCGTAATTTTATTTTCAATTTCAGGTATGAGTCCTCGATTAAAACATTCAACCAAATCTTTATCGAGATTATCTTTGAATAGTTGGTCGACCGCTCCGTCATGGCTCTGTTTGTAGGCATCGCTGATTCTATTGCCAATGTCCTTTACTCTGTTGGAATATGTAAGCACTGCTTCGTCATCGTGTTGAAAAATTCGTCCAAGATCCCCTTGTAGTTGGTATACTGTTTTTGCTGGAAGGTATTGAAACGGATTATAGGGATAGATGGGTAAGAGAGGGGTAGGTGGCGCCATCTCTACGGTGGCGCCACTCGACGGGAGTGCTATATTGCAGCAGTGCGCTATAGGATAAGCGAGCGGGGTGGAAAGGCCGAAAAAAGGTGATGGGAATTAAAGGGCTACAAGAACTTTGGGGTAGGAAATAAGGGTAGGAGTGCGACGGAGATGGATAGAGGATTGTTCGGGTATAAAATGGGGGTGCGCGTAGCAGTCGGGGCCTGTTACAGGACCACCAGTGGCTGAGCAACACCCTTAGGAAGCCAAGGAAGGACGATTCATACCGGGAAAGCTGATTGGATCTTCCGGACACGGACGGCAATTACAAAGCAAAAATAACTGTCGCCTGTCACAAATATCTCATGACACCGGCCGGCAGCCTCCATTACATCGACTAACTCGAGGAAAAAGACTCGGGGTTTAGCGTGAGGAGGGAGTGACAGATGTCCATCAGTTCCAGGAAGAGAGCCAACGTCGGAATAATTACTGTCAAATAAATAAAATACATACCCGGTATTTTATTTCACACAGCTGGGAGCATATACCGGCGAGCTGTCACGGCGGAGAGGGGATGGATTCCTGATCGGCCACTTCCTACACTATTTTCGCACTGAAGGAGGCATCGACACGCCAGAATCAAGGCACAGAGTTGTTCCGCACAAAAAGAGTATGACGGATGCCTAGATCACGAGATCTCAAAATCTTTCACAACCGGCGATATTCCGTGTGCCACACGGGGGCGGCCATTTTGGGCCAACTGACTCTGCTATCGAGCGGGATCAACAACAGCGCGGTGACCTTTCGGGAAGGCTGAGAACACTCACGCAGGCGCGGAGCCAATCACAGACGCGCTCCGGCCGGTAAAGCGCTCCACTGGAAGGAAGACTGTGTGAGCAAGCGAGAGGTCCGATCTTCCTATGAGAGCAAGGAGGACAGCGATTCTCCTACGTCAGAGCGGCGGAATCCAAGCTGCGGACTGCAGGCTCTTCGCTTAACATGAATCCACGGCATGCTGCGAGTCTCTGAGGGCTGCCGATCACCGGCGCCACCATGACCATATAAGCGCAATCGATGTATAAATAAGATCTTGCCCGATAATCGCATTGCTGTGGGCATGGGAAATGATGTAAAGCCGAAAGGACTTCGAATTGTAGAAAATCAACATAGATTTAAGAATTTAGCATCGATTTGAGGGATTTTAGGAATAGGAGGGTACGATTTAGGGACTCATGCGGAAACGATTGTGATGCCTTGCGGAGGCCCTTGAAAATATTGTAAGGTAGAATGGAGCCAATAAATCCATTGAAAGAAAAGAATAAGTTCAAAAAGTCACAAAAAATTGTGATTACCATCTGAAATGATCAATATTATTACTCCGTTTTTCTTTGTGAATAAAGAAATCTATTTTGCCTAATACCTAACGTCTAAATTCCTTCCTACTCGAGTCTCGTATTCTGGATCTTCAGAATAACGAAATTTAATGTACACGGAGAAATACCGTTACATTTGGCGCCCGAACAGGGACTCGAGTAAAGGAGAGAAAGGCCGAGAATAGGCGAAATAGAGATATCAAGAAATTTTTTTTATTGATAATGGCAGCGGGAAAGGAGAAAAGTCTCCGTGAGGAATTAGACGAAATAGAGGAAATAGACGAAATAAGAAGAAGACGGCAAGCATTAGAAGAGGGGAAAAGAAGGCAGATTATGGACATGGAGAGTCCGGAAAACGAATCTTTAGACTGGGAATCGACCACAGCAGATAATTTGTTGGAAAAAAAAAGGAAAGAAGATCGAAACCGAATAAATCGATTTTCCGGGATTCCTGGCATTCCGGAAGCCACAATAACACTGGTTGAAGAGGCAGATGGAGAATTCATAGAGGGGGAAGGCCAGGACGGGATGCATCATGACAACGAAACAATAACGGTCCCGCACGAGGATGGGGGATTAAAAGAGTTCATGGGATTTTTGGCAAAACTAGACCAGAAGATCGAGAAGATCGATCAGAAAGTCGGAGAACAGACCAGTTGCCAGAAGGTCATGGAAGAGCGGATGGTGGCCAAAAATGACCAGCTAAAAGAGGAAGTCGAGGGTAAACTCTATTTGATGGAGAGGAGAACGGATATGAAATTAAAAGCGGCGATAGAGGGTATCAGTGACAGTCAGGCAATCGAATATGCCTATTTTAAAGAACAATTCGCGAGACAGGCAGTAACAAGGGAGGCTTTGAAGAAGGATATGCAAGAAGCGGTGGCTGCAGTTCGACTTCAACAACAACTCGGGCAAGAGAGGGACAAAAGGATTGAAATTCTGGAAGTCGAAATGAGAGAAAGGATTCCTGAAAACTTCCGCAAGAGAATTGAAAAACGAGAGAATGAAGTAACAACAATTCCGATCAACTCGATATGGGGTACGAGTAGTGGATTGAATAGTAGCGGTTTTCAGAGACTACACACGATACCACAGAGGATCCCTGATAATCGGAAATGCGCGAGATTTGGCAGAGAAAATGCATGACGAAATGATAATTCAAAAATTATCGAGGCATTTTGATGAAGAGGTGAGATGTGCGGTTCGCATTCGACAGATTACAAGTACGAGGGAATTTCTGGAACTCTTGGAGAGTATCGATATGGCGGGGCCTTTGAATAGCCAGCGAGCTCGGTATGGGGGACAAGCATACCGCAGCCAGCCACGATACGGAGGCGCTCCACAGCGTCCGTATGACGTAGGACAGAGACCGTATGGTGGTGGGGGTACAGGCACCGTGGGAACGCGACGCGCCGCCGATGGCTAATTAGGCGACAACTCCAACGTGGGAACAGGAAAACATACCGCAGAAATGAGAAGCCGAATCGCCAGCAGAGATAAATGATCTGAGGCGTATGGGACAGATCATTGAATCTACAATGACTCCAGAGGTAAGGAGGCAGTTTGAGGAGATGCAGAAGAACTCGGGAAACGCCTAGCCGTTGCGCCCGAGGTAGGTGCCGTGAGAGAAAGAGAGACGGGAGATCGGAGCGCAACGGGAGAAAGGAAGATGAGTATACAGCAGAAAGGGAACGAGAAGAAGCGACAAAAGAAGCGTCATCGGAAGGAGAGACGGAAGGAGGTGGAAGTGGAATGTGTGCGACAACCGGCGGTGACACACGAGAGTAACGTGAAGGAAAACGAGAGTGCGTTGTTGGAGAGAAAGCGGCAGGAAAGATCGTCTGAGGAAATTTTGGAGGTTAAAGAAGCGAAGGAGAAGGACGAAACTAGGCCAGCCGAGGTCGCCAACGAACCTCTCGAGGTCCCGGTGAAATCGAGGGATACCCTGGGCATATGTACCATAATGGAAGATCCAAGGGAGTTTTTGAGGGAAGAAAATAAGATGGAGGGTCGGAAATGGTATGAAGAAATCCACCCGAAGTGTCCGGAGATACCTGTAGAGGTAGAAGGTGTCTCTGTCCTGACACTAATCGATAGTGGTAGTCAAGTATGCTGCATACAGGAAAAATATTATTTGGAGAATAAGCAGCGTTTTGAGAAGTGCCCATTGTTGCCGGTGCAGTCTACCAAGGTGGTTGGAGCATTCGGAGGAGAGGCCGAAAGAGTAAAATGGCAGCTTATGGTGAAAGCGGAAACGTATGGGTCGACGGGAAATCTGCAATTGTTGGTGGTTCCTAAATTATTACGACCACTATTGATAGGAAATGGGGGCATGTTGAGCCTACAGATATCCGTGGATGCTCGACAGAAAGTCGTGGTTGTGCGAGACCTGATTGTGGCAAGGTTGATCGATGGTGACTGGAAACTGTTGGATCCGGATAAGGTAGAGGCTCTGGAATGTAACATGTTCACGGAAACCCCGACTGTCGATCCGAAGTTCTAGTTAACAGAGATCGAAGTGGATGATAAAATGGCGGAGTGCAGCGGAGTGGATTTGAACATCAGACAAAGGTTCAAGAGTCTAATTGGAGATGTACGAGATGTATTTGACCGAAGACCAGGACGGATCTCGAGCTATGAACATAAATTGATCCTCAAAGATGCGCAGCCTTATTTTCATAAGGCATATCTGGTGGGATTACTGCAGAGGGATAAAGTACAACTAGAGATCGAGCGAATGATGGAGTATGGGGTAATCCGAAGATCAGAAAGCATTTATAACAATCCATTGATGCCAGTGACAAAAGACGATGACAGTGTGAGGCTGTGTTTGGATGCCAGGGAGCTCAATAATTACCTAGTAAATGATTATAATAACGCTCCACCAATTGAGGAAATTTTTCAGAGATGTGGTGGCAAATCTGTGATATCAACACTGGATTTGACTAGTAGTTTTTGGCAAATCCCATTACATCCAGATTCATGGAAGTACACTCGGGCTGGAAGCCCGTTGGGCTTTCCAGCACAATGGAAAATGTTACGAGTTTACCGTAACTCCGTTTGGTCTCAAGACCAACACTGCGAGTGTGATACGGGCATTGGATTCGTGCTTGATGGTTTGGATTTCGTCATAAACTTTGTCGATGATCTATTGGTGATGTCAAAGGATCATGAAGAGCATCTGTATCATCTAGGATTATTGTTCCGGAGATTCCAGGAACATGGTATGACTCTGAAGTTCAAGAAATCTCATTTCTTTCGAGAAGAAGTATCGTTCTTGGGACACATTCTTTCAATGAAAGGGTTGAAACCGGACCACGAAAAGATTCGATCAATCCAGGAATATACTGCGCCAAGAAATGTGAGGGAATTACGAGGATTTTTGGAACTCATAAATTTCTACACCAAGTTCACTAATCGGCATGCACAAGAAACAGCGCCACTGCTAGGATTGTTGAGAAAGGGGGTGAAATGGTGGTGGAGTGACGAGATGCAGAAGAGTTTTGAGAGAGTGAAAACACTGTTCTGCGAGGCCGTGATTCTACGATATCCGGACATGAGGAAGCCTTACACGCTAACAACAGATGCAAGTGGATTTGCGTTGGGAGCGATTCTCTCACAGAGAGATGACCAGGGAGAGAATGAAGTCGTCACATTTGCGAGTCGGACTCTGAAAGGTGCAGAGCACGGATATACTACCACGGAGAAGGAGTTGTTGGCGATTGTTTGGGCCTTGGATAAGTTCCGGACATACTTAAAAGGAGCTGAGATTGAAGTAATAACGGATCATAAAGCTTTGATATTTTTAAAGACCTGCCGATTTACTCTCCATCCAGGACTACGATTTGAACGTGGGTCATATCGAGGGAAAGAAGAATGGAGCGGCGGATGCCGTGAGTAGATTAAGACCGGATAAGGCCGATGAGGAGAAGGGACGGGTTATAATCGCTGCAGTACTGGCCAGGAAACCATCGAAGGACCTGGTCATGGAAATGAGAAATATCGGAAAGTTGCAGCGGGAACAGAAGGAATTGGCTGACATCATAAAATGGTTGGAAATGGCCGAGGAGGCAGAAGAAGAGGGGAAGTATCGGCTGAGCAATGGAGTGCTACAAAAACGTACTAAGGCACGGGTCTAGAAGGTAATGTTACCGAAAGGCGTCGTGAACAAGCTGATCAAGGAATGTCACGAGCTTTATGGGCATCTCGGCTCAAGGAAGTGTTTTTCGGATGTTGGAAAATGATTTTTCATATTCGCACTTGGCCCGACATGTGAGAACAATAATTGCCTGTTCTGACAACTGTCAGAGGAATAAAGTATCAGTACAAACTAATCACACCGCGATGCAGAATATCGTTCCCGAGGGGCCGGGGGTTTGGTATCCATCGATTTCTATGGCCCTCTTCCGCCATCAGTCGGGGGAGTAAAACATATTCTGGTGACCATAGATGCCTTTAGCCAATATGTAGTCCTATACACCATGAAGAAGGCCAATACAGCAACGGTCATCAAGAGAATATTCGGTGATTATATACCACGGTACGGAAAACCCGCAAGGATACAGTTTGATCATGGGACTCAGTTCACGGCGAAAAACTGGCTGCAGAAACTCGAGGAGGAGAAGATTAAGGCGGTATTTTCATCAATCCGACACCCACAAGGGATTATTGTCGAGAGAGTGAACCACGAGCTGGGAAGGTTTTTCAGGGCTTTTCTGGAAGAGAATCATTCAGGATGGTTTAAATGGGTACAAGAGGTACAAGATTGTATCAACGAATCCCATCACGAGACTACCGAGTTTACACCAATCGAGCTCCAATGTGGAAAGAAACCAATTAGGGCATGGAATAAGTGGTTGGGAATGCTTCCAAGTGAAGAGGAAGTTCCGATGACATACGAAGAGAAGCTACGCGTGGTAAGAGAAAGGATTCAGAAGAAAGGAATTCAGAGGGCGGAAAAATTCAATGCGAATCATAGGTTATGTAGCTTCGAGGAGGGAGAATTGGTGCTGGTGAAGGCATTGAATGTTTCGGATCCAACGAAACAAATTACTTCGAAATTCTTACCACTCAGAGAAGGCCCATACCGGATACAGAAATACGTAGGATTGGCAACATACCTTCTCGAGGAAATTACAACAAAGAAAATCCGAGGAAAATTTCATGGGAGCCTTCTGACCCGCTATAGGATGCCTGCCGAAGTAGAGGAACAGTTAGGAAAACGGAAAAATAATGATAAAACCGAAGGAAACGTAACAAGGAAATAGAAGGGAAAAATTACCATAAATGACGAACAAGTGGTCAGTATGCGGTCCGGAGCCAATATCTGCAAGGAAAATGGATGGAGCAAAATTGTGCAAGAGGGATGAATGGAATGGGGGATAGAGAGGTCGAGAATAGTGAAACAAAGAAAATTTTTTATAGTCAGGTTTATTTGTTACATTAACTAACAATTAGAGAAAC
Source organism: Ephialtes manifestator (assembly GCA_963970395.1). Classification (NCBI taxonomy): domain Eukaryota; kingdom Metazoa; phylum Arthropoda; class Insecta; order Hymenoptera; family Ichneumonidae; genus Ephialtes; species Ephialtes manifestator. The sequence goes on from OZ019970.1 coordinate 8,474,375, forward strand.
AATCGTAACAATTAGGAGAATTTATAACATAGGGTAGTAGGGAAGGGAGAATACAAGGGTAACAACTAAACTAAGATAAGATGATTTAATAAATTTATATTCGTGATATAAGGTTTTACAATTCAAATTTTCGCGCGAAAGAGGGGAATGCGTGCGCAAGATCGATAAATGGGAAATCGATTACGAGGGATAAAAGAGTCATGAAGGGGTGGAATTAAGGGGTAGCAGGGTATATAAGGAGCCGTTGAGGGAGGATTCATCCTTTTCTACGTCGATATGAGGCCGCAGTAGATCCGAGGCAAGAAAATCAACCGAGAGATGGACAATCCGGCAACAGCTTGTGAGGAGATTGCAGCAGTAGATCTGAGCATACGATGGCAGCTGAAAATAATTAGCATTGAAAAATGTGAAAAGAAATCGAAGAAGACGAACAAGAAGAGCAGATGGAACGAAAGATATTCAAAAGATGCGCTGGGACTCATCATACTGACCGACGATAACATTCAAGGCTGGCATCCAGGAAAGTCCCTAGGATTGTAGGAGGGCCAGAAAAACGTGGTGGAGGTCGCCGTCATTTCCGGTCAAGGACTCTCGAAAACCAGTTGCTCCCGGAACGCCAAAGTAGTAACATGTACGCGAACTCCAGCTATAAAAATTACTCGGCAGAAGGGATAGCGGGGGATTATCCGAATGTCAGGATATTATTGTGTGTTAATCCGGGGAGGATATATCTGCGATTAGAGGAGCCGCATAGCCAGGTGGGCCAAATGCTGGAGGCCTTGGAGGAAACGGAACCGAGGATCCCGATGGCAGTAGAAGAGGTGACACGCGGTCGATCTGTGCTCGTGAGTGTCGAGGGCCGGTTGAGACGGGCCATCGTCCTGGAGGAGGCCGAGTCCAGGTATCGTGGGGCGATGTGGCTAGGAGGGCCGAGGTCTCGGTTGGTGATATCTATGACATCACCGCGGAGACGGAAGCCACGCCACTCCAGGCCATCGCCGTGGGTCTCAACCGGACCCGGCCAGTCCTGGAGCGGTACACCGCGGCTCAGATCCGACTGGCGAGGCGGATACTGGAAAGGAGGACATGGACGATGACCGTCTACCCTGACCCTATGGTTGCGGAAGCTCGCTGGGTGGAGCTGTGGGTGGCGGAAGGGCCTGGCAGGATCATTACGGCCTCAGAAGCCCTTATCAGGGCCAACTGTGCGGTCCGGGGTCAGAATCCGCCATTTCATGGGGCCAAGATGGCGGACTTTTCTTGGATCCGCATTTCTGGGAGGACCCGGTTTTGGAGGACGGAAATGGCGCCATATATCAGGTTCCGAAAATGGCGCCAGTGCAACCTGCACTACCTGCCCCGGAATTTGCGGTGCGAGATCTGCCTCCTATACCTCCACACGAGCTCATGGACGGAGGTGAGCTATGGGAGAGGTACTCGGAAGATGCGGAAACCACGACAAGGACACAGGAGTCGGAGGACGAAGGAGCGACCGAATTGGACATGTCGTGGTCCGACATCTCCGAACTTTCGGAGCTTGAGAGTGGAGGAGAAGGATATGAGGCGGATGAAGACGTTCGAGCAGGAAGAGGATGAGGGGATAGGAAAGTGGTGAGAGTGAAGGACAAGGACAAGTGGTGTTGTTAACGAAAAGTGGAAAAAAAATACAGAGACACTGAGAGACAGCAGGGAGAAGAACGGGTTTTTTTTTTTTTTTTTGAAGAGTTTTTTTTTAAATGGGTTTTTTTTGTTGTTTCTTCGCGAGCGAGTTTTTTTTTATGTTGAGATTTTTTTTTTGTATTATGTTATATGAAGAAGCGAGTGATTCTGTTTTTTACGATGACTGTGATATTTTGTTATTATTAAAAGAGATTTTTTTTTGTTTAAGAGAACAGGGCGAAAGTTTATAGAAAGTTTATTTTGTTATTATAATTATTATTGTATATATATATATATTTTTTTTGTTATAAAAGAGGTATCGAGGAGGAAGAAGGAGTGGGAGAAAATAAAAAGAAAAAGAAACGAAGTCGGCTGAATAGAAAATAAAGCGTTTTTTTAAATTTATTTTGGACTTCGAAACCTATGTACAAAAGAAAAAAAAGAAAAAAGAGGACAGAAATCACAGAAAAAAAAAATATGAAATAAAGCATGAGTTATTACATAGAAGGATGTCATTTAGGCGGCAGAGGTGGATAAGTCGAACCAGAGTGAACCTGAAACAAACAAAAAGATGAAAGAAAGTTTAGAATACACGGTTCATATATAGATATACTTACCATGTATTGGGGGATAATGAAACGGATTATAGGGATAGATGGGTAAGAGAGGGGTAGGTGGCGCCATCTCTCGGGTGGCGCCACTCGACGGGAGTGCTATAGTGCAGCAGTGCGCTATAGGATAAGCGAGCGGGGTGGAAACACCGAAAAAAAGTGATGGGCTACAGGAATTAAAGGGCTACAGGAACTTTGGGGTAGGAAATAAGGGTAGGAGTGCGACGGAGATGGATAGAGGGTGGTTCGGGTATAAAATGGGGGTGCGCGTAGCAGTCGGGGCCTGTTACAGAATCAACAGCGGCTGAGCAACACCCTGAGGAAGCCAAGGAAGGACGATTCATACCGGGAAAGTTGATTGGATCTTCCGGACACGGACGGCAACTATAAAGCAAAAATAACTGTCGCCTGTCACAAATATATCATGACCCCGGCCGGCAGCCTCCATTACATCGACTAACTCGAGGAAAAAGACTCGGAGTTTAGCGCGAGGAGGGAGTGACAGATGCCCATCAGTTCCAGAAAGAGAGCCAATGTCGGAATAATTACTGTCAAATAAATAAAATACATACCCGGTATTTTATTTCACACAGCTGGGAGCATATACCGGCGAGCTGTCACGGCGGAGAGGGGATGGATTCCTGATCGGCCACTTCCTACACTATTTTCGCACTGAAGGAGGCATCGAAACGCCAGAATCAAGGCACAGAGTTGTTCCGCACAAAAAGACGAACAATTGAAGTCATCGCACGAGTATGACGGATGCCTAGATCACGAGATCTCAAAATCTTTCACAACCGGCGATATTCCATGTGGCACACGGTGGCGGCCATTTTGGGCCAACTGACTCTGTTATCGAGCGGGATCAACAACAGCGCGGTGACGTTTCGGGAAGGCTGAGAACACTCATGCAGGCGCGGAGCCAATCACAGACGCGCTCCGGCCGGTGAAGCGCTCCACTGGAAGGAAGACTATGTGAGCAAGCGAGAGGTCCGATCTTCCTATGAGAGCAAGGAGGACAGCGATACTGCTACGTCAGAGCGGCGGAATACAAGCTGCGAGCTGCAGGCTCTTCGCGTAACATGAATCCACGGCATGCTGCGAGTCTCTGAGGGCTGCCGATCACCGACGGATGGCGCCACCATGACCATATGAGCGCAATCGATGTATAAATAAGATTTTGGCCGATAATCGCATTGCTGTGGGCGTGGGAAATGATGTAAAGCCGAAAGGACTTCGAATTGTAGAAAATCAACATAGATTTATAGCCTTAGGCCACCCTAAAATTTTCGAAAAATCGATTTTTTTGTCTTAAAGGGTCCCTTAAGGCCTCAAGAATGATGTCCCAAAAGATTATCGCCGACAAAAATCTTTACGTACTCCGTTTTCGAGTTTTAGTACAAGGTCGACTGGTCCGCAGCGAGTCCCTTTTGTTAGCGCTAGCGAGAAGGTCCATTAGGGGACTAGAGCAGTTATACGGCAGATGTTATTGAAAATATTTATTGCCTGACTAGTCTGACGAGTTTAGAATTGTGGAACGGCTGTTTCAGACAGCTAGCCACGGCCAAGCAGTCGAGAAGGACGCGCGTCGACAAACAGTCGTTTTTCTCTATAAATTTCTGTGAATTTTAATTTCTTTTTCCCGTGCGATTATTGATTTGACTTGTTTTGTTGTATTAATTTGTTTTTGCAATAAGTGACGGATTGTGCAGTGGGAAAAAAGGGACAAAACGTCGGTTTCGTCCGTCAGGAGACCAACAGCATCGCGTCGAAGACCGTTGAATCGGCATGAGGTGGAAGCACCAGACAATTTGAACGCCAGTTCATCGGCAAAAAAACTGAAGCAGTCGGAAGATTTATACGATATTGAAGTGAATCCAGCGTTCGGTTATCGTATAATCAAGTTCATTGCAGTTTTTTCGACTATTTCCGACGTTGTCGTTTGTAAAATATGCCAATCGAAAGTAAAATTTACTGAAAGCAGTAAGCGTGGTTTGGGATTCAAACTTGTAGTGTCCTGTGAAAAGTGTGAGCAGACTGAGATACCGAGTTGTCCACTTGTTGAGAAAGGCTACGAAATCAACCGTAGAATAATAATTGCCATGCGATTGCTTGGAGTAGGTTGGCACGGAATCAGAAAATTCTGTGCATTCATGGAATTACCTCGGACTACCTTTCACTCATTTTACTATAAGGTTGTCAAAAGAATGAACACTGCAACCAATTTAGTTTGCAAGAATACTATGATGAGAGCTGCGAAAGAAGAAAAAACCATTTCGATTGAAAACGGAGAAAATGGAATTGTAGTGTCAGGCGATGGTTCGTGGAGAAAACGTGGATTTACGTCTCTGTATGGGTTAGTGACTCTTATTGGCTACAACTTTGGAAAAATCGTTGATTATGTAGTGAAATCAAAATACTGTAAGGCGTGTGAACATTGGTCTAAAAAAAAAGATACCGACGAATATACGGAGTGGGCAGAAAGTCATGTACGAGAATGCGCTGTGAATCACGATGGATCGGCAGGAAAAATGGAATTCGATGCAGTTGTTGAGATGTTTCGCCGCTCTGAAACTTTGCATCAGGTCAAATACTCTCACTACATTGGTGACGGTGATTCGAAGACTTTTAAAGGAATTACAGATGCTAAGCCATATGAAGATCTCACAGTTCTCAAGAAAGAGTGTATTGATCATGTGTAAAAGCGAATGGGCACCCGACTACGTAATTTGAAAAAAAAGACAAAAGGTCTCGGTGGAAGGGGCAAATTGACTGGAAAACTTATAGATGAGCTATCTATTTATTATGGATTAGCGATTCGTAGAAATAGTGATTCAGTCGAGAACAGGAGAAGCAGTATATGGGCTACACTGGATCACAAATTATCTACGGATGCCAAACCGCAGCACGACAAATGTCCTATTGGAGAGGATTCATGGTGCTCATGGCAACGCGCAAAAGCCACGAATACTTTGGCTGAGTACAAACGCAAGCCAGCTCTTCCAATACAAGTGTACGAAGCTATCCAACCAATTTATGAAGAACTGACCAATCAAGATCTTCTAACTCGATGCATCGGCGGTTATACGCAAAATAACAACGAAAGTTTCAATTCGACTGTGTGGACATCGGCCCCGAAAAATATTTCAAGTGGGAAAACAGTATTGGATATAGCTACGGAAATTGCAGTTTCTGTGTTTAATGATGGGTTTTCTTCAATTCTACACATAAAGGAGGCAATGGGTTTGGAAATCGGCCCGAACAGCTACGAAATGTGCATGGAGATCGATAAATAGCGCATAACGCTTGCAGAGAGATCGCTATCTGACCGGCTGAAAGAGGCCAGAATCGCTGCAAGGTCAAGCAGAAAAGATATGTACGAGCAGGAAGATAATCTGGAAGGCAAATTGTATGGTGCAGGCATCGCAGATTTAAGGTATTGCAAAATTATCCATGATTTTCTGCTACTCAAAACTTTAAACGCGTTTATCTCAAAACTACTTTTTTGGAGTTGGCCGGAAAGATTACTCAGACAATTTTTAACCGATTGACTTGAAATTTGGAAGATATCTTCTAAAATACATTGTCTAGAGAAGTACGTAGGATTTTTTTTATATTGCATAGTTCATTTGTTATTAATAATTATCTGACGATTTTTTAGGCAAATTCCTCACTTTCCACTTTAGAAGTGCGCCATTTTGTCAAAAATCAATATATCGAAAAAATCCTACGTACTTCTCTAGCTTATAGTATATATAATCTAAAAAATTCAGGCTCTAATCATGATTCATTAAATTACAGGAGCTGTTCTTCCGGCCGTGGAGCATTGAAAAAAAAATACGTCGCAAAAACGCTGTACCGCCGCCATTTTGAAATAAATTGCCTCAAAAAAATATTGTATGCAGTTAATGATACGTATAATAAAGTCTCATTTGTGTAATCTCGATTTATTTCGTAATATTTCTGGAAAAAATTCCCAAAAAAGCCTATTTTTTCGGCCTCTAGGGTGGCCTAAGGCCTTAAGAATTTAGCATCGATTTGAGGGATTTTAGGAATAGGAGGGTACGATTTAGGGACTCATGCGGAAACGATTGTGATGCCTTGCGGAGGCCCGGGAAAAATATTGTAAGGTAGAATGGAGCCAATAAATCCATTGAAAGAAAAGAATAAGTTCAAAAAGTCACCAAAAATTGTGATTACCATCTGAAATGACCAATATTATTACTCCGTTTTTCTTTGTGAATAAACAAATCTATTTTGCCTATTACCTAACGTCTAAATTAATTTCCTTCCTACTCGAGTCTCGTATTCTGGATCTTCAGAATAACGAAATTTAATGTACACGGAGAAATACCGTTACAGTATAGTGTTTTAAGGAAATCCATAAATGCTGTGACTATATTGAGCTGGACTCCATGGACTGCACGACGAGCTTCTTCTCTGCGTTTTTTTCGGAGTACTAGTGCAAGGTTTGCCTGACCATCTGGAGGCAGCATCTGTTGGGCCTCCTCGCATACTTTGATAAAATGTGACAGTGGTATATTGTGACTATCGAAAATTGGTACCGCTTCAAGTGCGTACTTAACGGAATCCTGCGGAATAGCATTCGCAGCCATATTTCTATTTGGATTATACATTGGATTGGCCTGGTGCTTAGTCTGTCAAAAATTAAAATCAATTAATTGTTCTCTCTGATTATTCGCTGGAGGATCCGCTGATCTTGGATGAGTTTCTCGAATTGAGTTATTCCCAGGCTATTGGTGCATGCACTTGTGCCTGCTACTTCCGAATTGGTGCTAGTATTTATCTCTTGAAAACCGCGAGCACCACTTATTTCAGGATTACTTGCATGTGGTGCTAGACTTACCTTTTTTGGAATTCTCACAGTTCCCATTTTACATCCTTCTAGTAATTTGGGCATCTAATATCCCACTTCTGACACCAAATTTTTATTTGTGTTACGTCCGGGCAGCAACTCTGCAGAGTTGTACCTTGGAAATCGTAAGGGTGGTCTCACTTTTGAGTCAAGGCGTTGGCCCTTTACATCGGGGATGGAGAGGTCGCCATTTATTACCGAAAAATTGATATGTAGAAAAAGGAGTACTGGAGGCTCAGAGACTGAGTCTAAGTACTAGAAGACCATCATGCATAAATAATGTTCGTAGACCAAGTATTTAAATACTTACAGTTTATTCGCTTTTTGATATGTCGCAGAATACAAGTTGTTACTGATATATATATTAGATAACTTAGCCACGCAGGGCGATCGTAGCGAAAAAGAGTTTTGCGCGCTCTGACGACGTGCAACAGCATAGCGTTCGTGAAAGAATAACTGACTTAACCGAAAAATCTCGCCTTGGTAGCGGTGTCGGTATTTTAATAAAGCAAGTAAAGACATAAACTTTACTAAGGTATCACCGAAAAAAGGGTAGTCTGAAGATATTTACGATGCGCGCGGATGACGCGTGCGTCTAGCTACTAAAAGGGTAGTGTGAAGATATTTACGGTGCGGGCGGATGAAGTAAAGTTTCTCTAGGCTAGGCGCGGGCCCTTTCAAAGGGGAACCGAGGCGCCAGTCGCAGGTGGCATGCGTGCACTCTGTCACTTAGGGGACGGGTGCCGCTAGTTGCAGGGCTTGGCTGCGTCTTATGAGAGTAGTGGGAAGCGCGTGCGTAGCTCGAAGTGGCTTCTTAGTGCAGAGAAGGTTACGCGTGACGTAACAATGGGACATGCGCTGTGATATCTTATTCCGTATCGCAAGCGTAGCGCGTTACTCCCGCTAAAAGTGACTTCTGCATGACTCGAGACGCATAACCTCGAATCGACCTTTTTATATTTCGTTCATATTATACTATTAGTTTAGTTCCGTTGGAAATTTAGGGTTTTTGTTGAATCAAAAGTGTTTAAAACAGAATCAACAATCATCAGAAGTGATCAGATATATATAATTTGTTATCAAGTGATGATTTAATGTTTATGCAGCAAACATGAATGTGTCAACACCGGATAACTTGTCATTAATGTTGTCAATAAAAGTGATCAGTCCAATATTATTTACAGGTTTATTTCAAATTATGCATTCATTTACTTATTTATTTGTAAAAAAAAACGTTTATTAATATCATTATTAATAATATTTTGTAATATGACTCGTAAATAATATTTTTATTTTGTTCATTAGAGATACTAAGATCCTCTAAAGGTGAAAGCAGTACAAAGAATTTTTTTTAGTGGTAAACTTTAGCAACCATTTGGCAAAACTTGGTTTTAAACCTATTCTGCGCATGATTCAGACCAACCAGCTAGGCAGATTGGGCTGATTAACATGTCATTTGAGTGGCCATATAATGTTGCTGTTGACCCACTTCAGTTGTGGACTTCAAGAATAAGAGCTTCGACGATTCTGTTGTAAATTGCGGCCTAAGAATCGCTCCAATAAATTTTACTATAAGCTCTCCATATTATATGAACGCCAAAGAAAATTAAAACAGGAGGAAAAAAATTCCAACATTCAAATCGCTTGGAGAGGCTAAAGATATGGATTGATTTTAAAATCTCAGAGACCAACATCTTTGGTAAGCACTCAGGTTATCTATTATTTCTATTAGAAGTCGATTATAAGAATGTGCCTTTTTTCGTTCCACCCTATTATTTATGGTTCTAGCACAGGAATTCCCATTTTGAACTCATGTGTAGAACATATTCTAACTTTTGGATTAAATTTTATATTGCCATTGACCAAAAGGTTTGAATTGTTACTTCTGCAGAAGAGCTTTGAGTAGAAATTTATTCACTCGATCTGAACAAAACCAGATTTACATATTTACACTCCTGTGCAAGTTCCAGACTAGCTACTAATAGGATTACTCCTGGCTCGATCTTATTTTATTTAAAAAATAACTTTCTGCGGTACCTCGTTTCTACAGATTACGACTGGGTCCGTACTCAATTTGTCCCGTGCAACTGTCCACAGAAAAACTCGACACAGTGACAACTCAACACGACAGAACTCGATCCGGCACAACTCGACACCGCAAAACTCAGCACATCGCAACTCGACATGATAAAACTCGTTACAGCGCAACTGAATCGCCCAAAACTCGACCCGACGCAACACGACACAGATAAAACTCGCCGCGACAATAACCTCGTCCGATTAAACTTGACACAGCACAACTCGAGACAGCAGAACTTGATCTGGTACAACTTAACACGCGAAAACTTGGCCCGATACAACTGGACACAGTACAATTCAGACGACCAGAACTCGACCCGGCACAACTCGACATAGAGAACCAGATGGATAAATGAGCTTTGATACAATTCTACACAACCTCAATTCGACACGCGCCAATTATGATACTGATGGTAAATCGGCATCGGCAGCACTACCCTGTGTTACCATAAGTATCAAAGATGGCGCGTGTGGAATTAGGGATGTGTAGAATTATATCAAATCTCATTTATCAAACTGGTTCTTTGTGTCGAGTTGTGCCGGGTCAAGTTCTACTCGGCCGAGTTGTGTTGTGTCCAGTTGTATCAGGCCAAGTTTTCGTGTGCCGAGTTGGGGTGTGTCGAGCTGTACCAGGTCGACTTCTGCTGTGTCAAGTTTTATCGGGCCAAGTTATTGTCGCGGCCAGTTTTGCTGTGTCTAGTTGCTTCGGGTCTAGTTTTGAGCGATTCAGTTGCAAAATGATTAACTAATGTACATGTACATTAGTTAATAATTTTGTGAGGGCTTTTAAAAAATCTCTCCTCTGAACTCCGTCAAAATGATGTTGTGACGAAAACAAAAAAAGTAATTACCTGAGTAGTTGGTTCTGGACTATGCACAAAGTTAAAACAGCCTAAATCTGGATTTTGCAGAAACCAACAATACATGTAAAAAAAATTGCTTTGGGTAAAATTATTTTTATAAAAAATTTGCTTTTCCAAAAAAAAAAAAAATGCTTTCCTAATAATTTTCCTACTTAAAAAAGGATGCAAATCATATGAGCCAAGTAAAATATAAATAGTAGATATATTAATGTGAATATAGCAAATAACCAAAGTGTAGGGTCACTTCCAAATTCCATGTAGTATTTTGAACAGCACTAGCAAGTATGGTACTCCAAAAAAAGAACATATATTAATCTTAATCGTTTTATAAATCGATCAATAGTACACCGATATGGCGTACAAAAACCTAGCGTGTTATTTTTTCTTCAAATAGCTATCATCCATGATTCAAATAGCTAGCGTCCATGATTCATTAAGAAAATCGAACATGGTATGTTCCCCCTTTCCATTGACTGGAATTCCTTTATGGAACCAGGAATCCAAAGCCAGGATCAGAAAAGGGAAAAATCTACACCATGAAAAACTCACTATGCAAGACTGGTAGTACTGTTAAACTGGTGATACTGTCAAAAGATGGCGATAATCAGGTGTTAAGGAGAAGAAGAAAAAGAAGTTAAAAACTTCAGCGATATACTATGAATACAACTATATACAAAAAGTTGTGATATAAATAGAAAACATCTGCACTGTGTATTGTTAACTACAAAATGTTTTCCATTATTACATAAAGGGAACGACATTTATCCAATAAAAATAAAAAAATATAAACTAAAAAAAATCGATTCAAAATCAGAAAACCGATAAATAAACTTTATTTTTTTACGAAAAATTAGAGCTCAGTACTTGGCGAGCTTGCGGCGTATAATATAAATTAGTTCACTATTGATTGTGCACTTCCACACGGAAACTTGCTTATTACTGAGGTCTAATTATTTCTGTAAAAAAAAAATTATGTATTAATTTTCTTATTTTAATACCGTTTTTTTAGTCTTTTGTGGCCGTTTTGATTTATTCTGAGAATCCTGACAAAAAATGTCGATAAAAGAATTTTCATGTAAACAAAGCTTTCTCTATTAGGACGCAAAATAATTAACATTATTTAAAGTTACTATGAAAACTACAAAATACCAAGAGCATGGTCAATCCACAAAGTATCCAAGAGTTATAGATCATTCATATGTATTCACAATATTTTTTTCGGATCGAGATAGTGTAACGTGTATGCCGTATTGTGCGCAACATCACGCCATGCGAACTCTATGGAGTGAACGGCGTGACGTGTAAACTGTATGGAGCGCGCAGCGCGACGACCGGGCCTTAAAAAATGGCCCACAGGGTCATTTGTCGGGGGGTTTGGGGGCGTTGCTCCTCAATAACAACCGAGCGTCTAACAGCGGCGCCGGGTTGCTTATTTATTGTTGTTCCCGATCGTCTCGATCGTTTGTTTTGCTCCGAACTTCCGGTTTATTGACGGAATGACGAAACGTGTCCTAGCTCCGGTGCCGGGGGCCGAACGCGGGACCGGCTATATCGATATATCCGCAGTTTCTCTATGCCTATAGCAGAAATGCTATGGCAAATGCGATATAGAGGGGGAAGTCGGATGCGGCCGCATTGGGGTCTGGCTACTGATCCGGGCCGACCCTGTAATTGGTGTAATGCCTGCAGACGGGGGGAAATGTAACATAAAAAAAAGTTTAAAAAAACTTTCCGTTCATTGGAATCGATCCCGCTCAGCTCGATTCCTGGGACATTACGGTTCATTAATACCGGTGAAACAAAGGGTGGAGGCCGAAGGTAACAAGATTTACGATGACGCTCTAGATAAATTCGTCATAGGATCAATTAAATATCAAATGATGCAATGAATAACCTACTTTCACTTTCAAGTATTATCTGCATTTTTTTCATGGTATTATTGTTTTGACAGAATCTCGATTTCCGTCGGGGATTTTCAATGTCAACGCACCTGTCAATCACCTTAAACAAAAATGTTCAAACCTTTGTGAAACAGACGAAGACTATCCATATGCTGAGCGCTGCTACTATACACCATCGATGCATCTATGAAGCTGGTCACTTGAGATAATTGCTCTCTTGGTCCAAATTCACAGTTTTCCCTAGGTGCTGCACTACTGCGTACAAACTCCAAGCACCGAACGCCGAGTGGTCCGAAAAAGTTATCGTTAGGATCCACTGGTATAGGCAGGCAGTCTGGATGCTGAAATCATAAAGAGTTTTAAAATGCTACCATGAATATGTAAGCGCAGAAAATGGATTATTCATAGTCCTCTACGACTACCCTTAGTAACTTATTATTATAAGTCGCCCAGGGGCTCCTCAGACTCTGATTATTCTAAATTCGTTTATATTGCTCTCTCCAAAACTTGTTTATTCTAAGATTTTTTTAAGCCATCCTATATATATTTCAAGCCGCTGTGACGGTCGGGATAGTACACAGCCGTTCATAAGAAATATATAGATTAAAGAGCCATTTTTTGAAAAGTTACTCGTATAATGTCAATGTAAATTGATTCGTCAAATAATGACGAATCAATTTATGTTGAAATTTAAATGTTTAAAATCTCTAGTCAATAGCTGTATAAAGTTAACCAAGCAACTTTAATTACAAATTTTTTTACAGCTTTAAATACTGCAATTTTTATAAGATCTATTTACACTTACAGTTGGAACAGTATTTATTTGACAATTCGTTAACAAATTTTTTAACATTAGCCCGTGCCAAGTAGGTATCAGATGTTGGACTGAAATATTATGTGTAAAAAGAGTGTAATTTAACTGTACCATGATGTAAATTGACTAGAGCTGTATAAAGTTCACCAAGCAACTTTAATTAAATTCTTTAAAATTAATACCATTGTCATTGGTGGTCGTTTGGTGGTCAATGGTAATCTAAATAAAACATTTGGTGGTCAATCGTTTAATTACAATAATTAAAAAAAAGAAATGGGGCCGAAAAGTTAGCCGAACATTTTTTTTTAAATTAAATTCAAATAGGGCTTAATCGTTTGGTGGTCACCAATATCAGAATTAAATGGTTTGGTGATCACCAATATCATAATTAAATCGTTTGGTGGTGACTCGTTTGCATAATAATTGAAAAAAAAAACCAAGTGCGCCTGAAGGCGCCCCTACGTATGCATTGGTGGTCGCATCCATGCTAGTTGTGCGTAAATTTATTTCAGAGCACGATTTGCAATACAAAATATTATTGACACTAACGACCGACAATCATCATAGAATTTGACAGCGGCTAGTGAATATGATTTCTGATTACAGAATCGATTCTTGTAACTCGCGGAAAAATAGTCTTGGCATCGTTAATGAAATTCGGCGCGTTGGGATTCATGCGTTAAGAGAAAAAAAGAGAGAAAGAGAAGGATCGCGAGCAGGGAAGAGGACAATTTCGATAGTACTGTTGATATTGTCATCCTTTTTTGCATAGTCTCTGTGGTGTATAAAATTCCAATCGTTCGGCGTGCTTCTTAGAGATAACTGAACATTCTCCTCGACATCTGGAGAGCCCTATCGGCAAGCTGACGGTTTGTTCTTTTTCTCTTGTATTAATTAATTTACCGATAGTAAAAGTATTTATAACTTTGCTTCTGCGAATTTTTATATATTTCCACCTACTAATTTTCGGTCCATATAGATTCGATTTAAATTTTTCAAATATCTGTGTATTTTTAGGTTATTCATTGCAGGCCCTTGTGTCGTAATGGCTATGACTGACTTCATAATCTTTACTAAAAGCCTATGGTGGATATTTAAGATACATGTTTGTGAAGAGCGAAGCTCAAGTCCCCGCGTCTCAAGAAGTCACAGTCGAGATGATGGAGATCCCTTTTTGTATTCTTATTAAGGATACATACAATGGGTTTCTTATGATTTTTCTATGCAACCAACAGGTATAGTTTTTTTATATACTCTGCTCTTAATAATCGATGTGTGGGTGACGCAAATCCCATAAAAATGTTTTACGTCCAAAAATATAAAATTATACCTTTTGCCGATCCACATTTCTAAATGCCTTTCACTTGATATCCGTATTTCCATCAACGATTGTATGATTAATACAAGTTTAACTGCGGGGGAGTGGAAGCACGAGCATGTGGCTCGGCAATGGCTGTATGGTGTATATCTACAATGACTGACCGAAGACTGTGGGAGGTGTTTTAATCAGCCCATTGTTTAGTGTACCTTATCTTTGTATATGTGATTCTTGCTCCGTTCATGATCTTAATCGCGTCCTTTCTTGAACCATGTCTGTATAATGCTGTGGAGTATACGTGTAGTCAATTTTTATTGTATTATCTGTATGTGCAATAAAAACAATGGATGCTATGCTAGCAGCTTTATGGTAAATACCTGATAAAATCTAACTTTGTTTCGTAGAATGTGTGCTATGATTATCTCACACATACTGACCTCACATTCTACGATGGTTCCATTTCTGAACTGAAAAAAGTAGAAGACTGTAGAAGATACTTTCGTCCGATTACTGATAGTAATCAACTCTTTATATATTGACTGCCCAGTCTACCAATCTTGACAAAGAACAATTCTTGTTAATAATATGGTAAATTCTTCAATTTTAAGTCTGCCAGAAAATTGCTAACAATTCATTGAACATTTGAGCTCAAGCCTTCCCTATAAAATATTTGAGTACAGCAGTCACAACAATATAACATAACTAACAAAGGTCATACTTAGTCATACTTGATTCTTAGTAGTACTATTTTTTAAATTTATTTCCCTATAGACCCATTTTCATTTTCCATCCGGAGCAAATTATCACTCACCCTGAATCTATGCACCATATAATAATAATGAATGTAATAATGCACCCTCTGAAATCTTTCAACAACCATCAATGTCTATGTACAATACTTATCATGGAATGTCCTAATGAGATGGGATTAGTGATAAAACTACTTGTCTTTTCAATTATCACAGAGCAGCTGAATTTCATACATGTTCAGTATGAAAGAAGTTGATAAATTCTTTGTCAGACTGCAGGAGACATTTTCATACTATCCCCAAGTCATCTATTGTACCATCAAATCTTACATGAAAAATATCAAATTGCAAATTTCTAATTGCAGCGACGAACGAAATCCTATCCAAATGTGGTTCAACCATACACTTAGATTCGAGAAGAGGATGCTTACTCCATCATATTTGGTAATGAGTTTTCCAAATTTGTTATAATAGCTTCAAATCGTTTCGTTCCGGCGTGTCTAATTTAATAGATATTGTTACGGTATTTCTCCGCCTACATTAAATTTCGTTATTTTGAAGATCCAGAACACGAGACTCGAGTAGGAAGGAAATTAATTTAGGCGTTAGGTAATAGACAAAAATAGATTTTTATTCAAAACAAGAAAAAGAAGTTAATAACATGAAAATTTCTGAGCACAAGTCATAAGGGGGCGTCTATTAATCACGTGAGAATCTGGAAGGTAGGGCGGGCGGGTACTGAACATCAACATGATCACATGGGGGAGGGGAAGGGTCTTGGGTCAAGGTCACGTATATTTCTCGATACATTATTTTCTAATATTACCGAGTAGATTCTATGATGATTCGAAATCGTTTCGCAGTTCCAAGAAATGCGCATTGTGTTCCCCGAGTCTACAGATAAATACTCAATTGCTCGCAGGTAGTACCTGCCAAGAATGTGGGCAATACTTTTGTACAATAAAAACCGTTGCTGCCCACAAAACTCTGTACAAGAAAAATAAAAAAAGCATTGAACGGGTTAGTGACGAAGAGAACGATGAAGACGAGTTGGAGGACGTGCAGGTTAAAAGTAATACGTTGCAAGATGAAGCTTTTGTAAGTGTGTAAAGGAGTATCGAGAATCCGTGGGTAGCCCATGACTAGTGGCAAACTAGTGACTGCTTCGGATACTAGTCACCCATTTACTTTTAATATGAGATCTGTCTAATGATACCAAAGTTAGTAATAAGCAGATATTATATAAGCGGATTGTTAATTGTATGCAACTAAAATATAATTAAAATAGCATAAATTGTATGAGATATTTATTTTATATTTTATCCTTTTTACACCCGTCGGGTAACGGAAAAAGCAGGTGATCTCGAACGGGAGGGAGGGGGTCAAAAAATTTGATAAAAACGCATCACGTGATTAATGGACGTCCCCTTACCAATTACGCAACCGTGGCTCGGGCAGAACTGATTCACAATCGTTAATTTAGAGTCAATCTTTAACCATAGTGTATTATAGGCAGCGACCGTTTATTGTTAATATTAATTTTCATCGTATGCGACTATTCTCGGAGAATATTTTTAATGATGGAATTTTGCGAAGCACATCTCGGGTCTGAGACAGTGATCGCTAGATTCAAAGCTCGCGGAACCGAAGCCCAATTGAAATTTCACTAATGCGAATCTTTTACAAATATCGACTGTAGCTGCTTAATGAAATTAAATTAATACATCAAGCAGCCACAATCGACAAATTTTACTCTGAAACAAATTGTGAAAAAATTCTGCCACGACCCTGGTTCGAACAGGGAACACCTAGAATTCCAGCCTGGTGCGTTACCAATTACGCCACCGTGGCCCAGGCAGAACTGATTCACAATCGTTAATTTAGAGTCAATCTTTAACCATAGTGTATTATAAGCAGCGACCGTATATTGATGATATTAATTTTCATCGTATGCGACTATTCTCGGTCAATATTTAAAAAAATGGAATTTTGCGAAGCACATCTCGGATTTGAGACAGTTATCGCTAGATTCAAAGCGCGCGAAACCGAAGCTAAATTCAAATTTCACTAATGCGAATCTTTTACAAATATTGACTGTAGCTGCTTAATAAATTTAATTATTTCATCAAGCAGACAAAATCGACAAATTTTAATCTGAAACAAATTGTGAAAAAATTCCACTACGACCCGGCTTCGAACCGGGAACACACAGAATTCCAGACTGGTGCGTTACCAATCACGCCTCCGTGGCCCTGGCAGAACTGATTCACAATTGTTAATTGAGAATCAATCTTTAACCATATTGTATTATAAACAGCGACCATTTATTGTTAATATTAATTTTCATCGTATGCGACTATTGTCGGTCAATATTTTTAATGATGGAATTTTGCGAAGGACATCTCGGGTATGAGACAGTGATCTCTAGATTCAAAGCGCCCAAAACCGAAGTCCAATTCAAATTTCACTAATGCGAATCTTTTACAAATATCGACTGTAGCTGCTTAATAAATGAAATTAATTCATCAAGCAGCCAGAATTGACAAAATTTAATCTGAAATAAATTGTGAAAAAATTCCGCCACGACCCGGCTTCGAACCGGGAACACCCAGAATTCCAGCCTGGTGCGGTACCAATTATGCCAACGTGACCCTGGCAGAACTGATTCACAATCGTTAATTTAGATTCAATCTTTAACCGTAGTGTATTATAGGCAGCAACCGTTTATTGATAATATTAATTTTCATCGTATGCGACTATTCTCGGTCAATAGTTTTAATGATGGAATTTTGCGAAGCACATCTCGGGTCTGAGACAGTGATCTCTAGATT
This sequence comes from Ephialtes manifestator, assembly GCA_963970395.1. Taxonomy (NCBI): domain Eukaryota; kingdom Metazoa; phylum Arthropoda; class Insecta; order Hymenoptera; family Ichneumonidae; genus Ephialtes; species Ephialtes manifestator. Next base: position 8,492,076 of record OZ019970.1, read on the forward strand.
CAATGCGCGCGAAACCGAAGTCCAATTCAAATTCCACTAATGCGAATCTTTTACAAATATCGACTGTAGCTGCTTAATAAATTAAATTAATTCATCAAGCAGCCACAATCGATAAATTTTCATCTCAAACAAATTGTGAAAAAATTCCGCCACGACCCGGGTTCGAACAGGGAACACCCAGAATTCCAGTCTGGTGCGTTACCAATTACGCCACCATGGCCCAGGCAGAACTGATTCACAATCGTTAATTTAGAGTCAATCTTTAACCATAGTGTATTATAGGCAGTGACCTTTTATTGTTAATATAAATTTTCATCGTGTTAGCGGGACTGCTATCTGAGTTGGTCGATCCACCGCTCGGCAGCAGCACCGCCTGGGCACACCACCGATAACCGCATTTCAGAGTCCGCGCATGCGCTCGAACGTTCTCGAGTCTCTGACTCGCTTTCCGGTTTCTTCTCAGCTCTCGTTAACGTTCTCAACTGGTCGCACGCACGTTCTCAACTGGTCGCACGGACGGACTCAACTGGTCGTACGCACATCGGCAATAGTTTTTTACTTTGTTTTACTTTGCGGTCACCTCATCTTTTTCGGAAGTGTACAACGGTCAGCTCCGGGTAGCTCAAACGGTCAGCGCAAAGACATTACGTACGGGTTAAGTGAATGCGGGTTTATGTAAATTACACCGACATACTCACGGGCCGTTTACTAAGCAACACGTGGTGGCACGTGTGCTTCGGCATAATTGGCATTATTGGCTAATTTTGTCACTTGGACTGTACAAGTGTTAGAAGAAGAAGGAAGATATTTATGTGTAACGGCTTACTCAATTAATTGTTGTGTTTTATGAAGTTTTGGTTAAAAATTAAAGTGTTTATTGTAACCAACGAGTCGCTCCGTAAAGCGACCAGCGTGCGCCATCTCTCTCATTACGCGAGCGCGCGGCCCTACTTATCGATCTGTATCGACCGCGTGTTCGATCTAGTTCCTAAGCACCTATGAGTGCGCTGTTAGCATATCGCCCACCTCACGAAAGAATATCTAACGCTTTTCCCAGTCGCAAGACGACAACCATTTGTGCTACTTGTGTATATTATTGCTGTGTGTATTCTTTGGGGAACATATTGTTCCGTCGTGAGGTGAGTAATTGCTAGATGTATTCTTGATTTATTCTGTGAGAATTCTTTTCGTGTACGCGCCGTAATTAATGTAACTCGTTATCTCATAGACGGCGACTGGGCCCGGTATTCCACGTGGTTTATTCGAGCGGTGTATCTGCCTCGCCACGTCCCTTTCTGACCGGTCGTACTATCGCTATATATATTGTGACGGGCCCTTACCACGAGTATTTCGGCCACTCGTGCAAGATCCAACGCCCAAATATAACGACGCCCGAGGTTTCTCACTCGATTTTTACCCGCACTTAACACCTGATTTCATACGACCTTGATGGGCGCCAGGCTCTCTATTCTATCCCGAAAGCCAGGGAGTTTCCTTCCCGTTCGATATTTCCTTCTTAAACCGGCCGACTAGCTAAAAAGGGGTGCAGTTCGAGGCATGCAAAATAAATCACCCGAACGAATATTTCTGATTCTCACAACCGTAACAAAAGATTTATTAAGAAATACTGAATAACAACAAAAAAAAACAACAAAAGAAATATTACAATATTGACTCGAGTCCGACAAGTATCGCGGATCTTCACGCACGCGACGCTATCGCTCGAGTCTGCTTTATTCTCAAATATCAAACGAAATCTACTACTAAATAATTTACCGAAAGACCGGACGCGGCAACGAGCAATCCTGCAGCAGCACGGCTGAGTACAGTATAATAGTGCACCACGTGCGCCTACCTTATTCGCTGGTTTCGCTGCTGTCCGTCCGTCGGTTTCCTTCAATCTGCTTACTAGCGGGAATTCTCCTCGCGGCTACTCTCCGAGCACGAATCGATCGGTTTTCCTAACCGAGATCTACGACACTCGGGATTTTCACACGCGGGAACTCGGTGTCTCGAGATATGCGCGAGAATCGCTCGAGCGCTCTATCTCCAAGTCTTTCAATACCGCTTAATAACGCACGTAGCAAATCCTTTGTCTAGTAGTCGCAAGGGCACGCTAACCACTCGACGTAATTGTTCGTACTTTATTTTACTTTCTTTTACGGAATGATCCACGAAGACTCACGTCCGCGAACTACTAATCTGCTATTTCTTTCAACTCCTGCTCAGATTACTTCTCAACGCGAGGCCTGCCGAAATTATACTTCTGAATGCTCGGCCTGTCGAAATTAGACTCATTAATTCATCGCCTGCCTAAACGAGACTAAATTCTTTTCTCCTATTCTTCTCGTCTCCGCTTTGTGCGGGTCTTCGTAGTTCGGGGGTCTTCGGACGTCCGGGGTGGGGGTCACGGCCTGCCATCGATCGTCTTCGACGTCGATCGGCTTCTCGTTGCCTCTCCCTCGCGCTCCTTCCATCCTCGACTCTCGCCGAGGCTCTCGAGCCTCTCTCTCTAACTCTCGTAGATCCTGCAATCAATAGTCCACACGGCAATACATTGTTCTCGCAACGGTTCGGACCTCGGCGGCGGGAAGCGATTCTGTTGCTATGTAACTTTTTCCGGGGTCTCGGTGCGCGAGCATTCGCGACCAAGCGCGCTGCTGCGAGCGCGTGGTAACGCCTCGTCACATCCCCCCACTAGGCCAAACTACCCGCTCTAACGCGAGGTAGGCACACGCCGATACACCATTGCAACGCGCTATGCTGCAGAATCGCTCCCCACACATCTCCCGGTCTTCCGTCGCCGCAAAAACCATTTTTTTTTTTTTTTTAATTAATTCCCAACAAAATAATGACAATTTTCTAAGCTGTTTTTATCTTTCTTTATTCCGCTTGCGTCATCGAGCGTTCCGGGATTTGCACGTTACTCACCAATTTCAGGTCTTTCACATGCCATCCCCCTGCAGGTCGGGCGTCTGGATCGGTCCATTCTACTACGCTTCGCGACACGACTCTCGCGACTTCGTATGGACCAGCGTAGTTCTTCGCGAATTTTGGAGAGCGCCGATACCTTCGATGCTTCGCGGCTCTAACGTTCGGCGCGTCTATCACATGCTACGTTAATGTTACCGCGATCTCGAAGTCTTGTGGCGTGGTCGGTATTATCTCCGCGAGCAGCTCTTTTAAGCGATCCGGCTGTGTGCTGACAAGCTCTTGTAAACCAAAACAAACACCGAGTGTCGCGAGCTCGTCGCTCGAGCGTACGATCGGGTGTTCTACCCCTACCTCTTCCAACGACCACGTGCTACGACCGCCGTGCACGTTAACTCCAAAGACGTAAATAAAATCCATTCCTAGTAAACAATTCGATTTTAAATTTTTAACGATTATTGACGGAAACCATTTTTGCACGCTGTCAAGCTCGATCGGGAATAATGCCTCTCCGATCACTCGCTCGGGCGTACCGTTAGCCATCGTCACATAATCGTTTCGACTCGGCGGATATTCTCTGTGCGGCAAGCTTAAATCTCGTACTATTTCTCCTCCTACGCGACCGAAAACCGAAATAGTAGCACCCGTGTCTATCAACGCTTCGAGTACTTTCCCACCGATAAGCAACTCAACGAAAATTCGAATTCGTCCTGTCTCGCGCTGCCACTCCTCTGGTGGTGGGGGAAACGATTCGAAGAAATTCGCGTGCTCGGGCTGACTTGTCTCGATCGCGATCTCGTTCTCACGATGCTCTATTTTTTTCCCGTCTTCGCGCGCGGCGTCACGTACGTTATTCGCGCGAGTCGCGGCCACATCTCTACCGGTCTCTAGCGCGTCATCTATCGCGACAATTTCATTTTCAATTTCTATTTCGTTCTCGGATTCGTCCGAACTATACCGATCCAGCGTCCAGATACCAGTCGACCTGTAAGGGGACTCACCTGTTTCGACTTCCTCGACTCGTGCTGAAAAATAAGTACCCGGAGTGCTCGACATACTCGCGCTTACATTTACGCGGTTATTTACAATCGGGCTCTCGACGTGAACTGCACCCTGGAAGGAATTAGGGAGGGGATTGGTTCGGAGAGGTATGGCGCTGAATCCTCTTCGTATCTCTTGCGGGTCTTCTGCTACTCGGCGCGCTGGCTGTCCCGCTGTTGCCAGTACCGGTTCGCGTTTTTTGACAACGCACAGCCGCATGTCGCACTGTTGACATCTCGGCGGCCGCATGCCGTACACAATTGCACTCGGGGATTTCTGCAATCTCTCCCGAAGTGGCCCGCTTCACCACAATTCGAGCAAAAGGGTGGGGGTCTTCTGTAGAAGCTCTGTGGGCCTCGAGGGAAGGCTTGGCGAGTTTCTCCAGCCTGTTCGGTACGGCCCGCTTGCATGCGTGCGTTACCGTTGTTTCCCTCACTCGGCGGCTGTCTTGCTGGCGGCTGCTGCGGCACGTTGCTTCGGTCCGGCGGCGGCGCGGCGGCTCTCGGTGGCTGCTGCGCGGCGGCTCGAGCGTACGTTGGTGGTGCGGTAGCTGGCTCGATTTCAGCCGCTTCATTGCCCCCACTCTTGCGTCTCACTCGTCGTTGACGCTTTTTCGATGCTGCAGGCTCCACAGAATCATCGGACTCGCTTTCCACTGCATCGATCCTCGGCGCAGGCGCGTTATACTGTGTGCGCGCTGCCGGTTTCGGTGTGTAGCCATTTCTCGTCGCTGCTGAGGATTTTCCGACCCACGCGAACTCTTTCGCGATCGACTCCTCGCGACTCGGCGGAGGGCGTCGCGCCTTTGCTCTGGCCCATCTCTGCTCGATCCACGTCGTCTGCTTCACGAACTCTGCGTATGATCGGAAATCGCTTCGATCAATTCGGTCCCAGTACTCAGGACGGAGGCCAGCGTATGCCTGATCCAACTGATGGCGCACGCTCTTCCGCTTTCGCAAACGGTTGTACAATCCCTGAATGCAGATTGCATAATCTTTCGCGGACTCTTCGGCTCCTTGTGTCCTTTTCCTTATGTCTTCCTTCAGTCCTTGTTGGTCTCGATCCAAACTGAACCATGCACGGAAATCTTTCACAAAGTCGCGCCACGATCGCCAATATATTCGATTCGATCGATACCACTGGATGGCGCGTCCTTTTAGCACTTCTGGGAGTACTTGCAATCGCTCTTCGTACTGGATGTCTGAGGCAAGAAGTTTTTCTCGCACTTGCTCTAGAAATTCCTCACAGCCGAAGTCGTCTTCTCCCGTGAAAGTTAATCGCCATTTTCTCGCGATGTCGCCAATGTCGCGCACGCGGCGTGGTCTTCGATTCCGTCGTTGAGGCCTCGGTGCTGCGCGCTCGCCGCGCCATCGTCTCCGACGGTCTCCGCGGCTCTCGACTGTGTGCCACGTGTCGTCTGTCTCACTCGCGCTGTCAGAAGTAGATCGCGAGCTCGCCTCACTTTCCTCCGATGCTGTTGAATCACTGCACGAGACCTCGGTTAGCTCGTGCTTCGTTCTTCTCCTCGGCGCATCTCGGGGATGGCTACTCGCGGCACTCGTTAATTTATGACATTTTCCCGTTTTCCTAATTTTCCTCGTTCGATCTGGTTCACTGTCAGTCTGGGTGCTGGCGTCTTGGTGTGTCCGACAACTAGATTTCCGCCGATCAGCTGCGCCGGTGTGCGTCTCCTCTGGTACGTCCTTTCGGACTCTTCGCGAGGTCTCGCCGCGGCGCCGCGTCACGTTAACACTTCTGTTTTTAAAGCGTTGAAAATCTAGGTCGTCTGCACCATCCCAGTCCGCTGGTATCACTCGTCTTACGTTCTTTGTGGGGGGTGATTTCCTGATACTCGTCGAGTCTTCGATGATGCCAACGCGGTTCTTCGCTATGGCGCCTCGAGACGGATCAGCTGGGCTCACCGGTCGCGAGCTACTCGGCTCTCGCAGCGTAGTGCTCACGAACTGTCGAAGCCGGTTTCGCGCAACGGCCGTAACCCCCGACGAATTCAATAATAATGCACGAAGGGTCTCGCGCACTTTCTCTCCAGTCATATCATCAACGAGCGCGAGCTCAGGTATGACAGGTTCCTCCATAGGCAACATATTGTCCATTTCTGCCCACTCCACATCGGGTATTCCGCATTCTCGGAGTTCTAACCTCCGTAGCCGATCACGAATCACTTCGTCGTTTCCTTCTTCACTCGCGTTCGATTGTCTCAGTAATTTTCGCATGTGTCCGCGGGGTAGCGTATCGATCCATCCCGCTCGATCAAGCACACGTTGACGTTCGCGCGTGTCGTCACTCGTATCCCCTCCATCCTCGCGTTCACTCGAGTGAGGGGTCGGTCCTGCCGAATAGTTCGATTCAGCCATCCTGTATTGTCTTTTCGGCTGTCACTTACCGAAGTTTTCACTGTACACTCGAAAATAATTTAATATTCGCTCTCTTAAATTTCGAGAGCCGAAATATTCACTAGAGTCAAGTTTTTCTACACACGATTCACTTATCTCGCTTCGAGCTGGCTCGGCCGAACGTCGACGCGCGGTGTTTACGTTTTTTTTTTCTGTCTCTAACGCGCGGACACTCGAGGCTCGTGCTCACACTCTCGAAGAAATAGTCACTTAATTTCTCGGTCTCGAATTCCGTGCGTCGAGAAACGAGAAATATTCACCACGAAATATTTTTTTCGTTCGTGTTCTCGTTCGAGCTCTTCGAACTGGCTCTACGAAGGTTCGCCGCGCGGTGTTTACACTATTACCCCAAGTGTTTACGCGCGGACACTCGGGAGCCTCTTGCTCGGTTTAGCAACGCTCAACCCGCACGAATATTATACCGAGTGTTTTCACTGAATATTATTTCCGAAATATTCTCTTCGAATTCTTCCGAGATAAAACTTTTAATTTTTCGAATTACAAATTTTCACTTTCAAATTTTACTACGCGCGGAGAATCAATATTTTACCGAATATTATTTTTCCGAACTTTTCTCGACGCGCTGAAAATTTATTACACACTGACTGTCAAATTTCGCCTGGATGAGTCCGAAATTTTATGCACTGCCCCACGTTGGGCGCCAAAAATTGTGACGGGCCCTTACCACGAGTATTTCGGCCACTCGTGCAAGATCCAACGCCCAAATATAACGACGCCCGAGGTTTCTCACTCGATTTTTTACCCGCACTTAACACCTGATTTCATACGACCTTGATGGGCGCCAGGCTCTCTATTCTATCCCGAAAGCCAGGGAGTTTCCTTCCCGTTCGATATTTCCTTCTTAGACCGGCCGACTAGCTGAAAAGGGGTGCAGTTCGAGGCATGCAAAATAAATCACCCGAACGAATATTTCTAATTCTCACAACCGTAACAAAAGATTTATTAAGAACTAATGAATAACAAAAAAAACAACAACAGAAATATTACAATAATGACTCGAGTCCGACAAGTACCGCGGATCTTCACGCGCGCGACGCTATCGCTCGAGTCTACTTTATTCTCAAATAACAAACGAAATCTACTGCTAAATAATTTACCGAAAGACCGGACGCGGCAACGAGCAATCCGGCAGCAGCACGGCTGAGTACAGTATAATAGTGCACCACGTGCGCCTACCTTATTCGCTGGTTTCGCTGCTGTCCGTCCGTCTGTTTCCTTCAATCTGCTTACTAGCGGGAATTCTCCTCGCGGCTACTCTCCGAGCACGAATCGATCGGTTTTCCTAGCCGAGATCTACGACACTCGGGATTTTCACACGCGGGAACACGGTGTCTCGAGATATGCGCGAGAATCGCTCGAGCGCTCTATCTCCGAGTCTTTCAATACCGCTTAATAACGAACGTAGCAAATCCTTTGTCTAGTAGTCGCAAGGGCACGCTAACCACTCGACGTAATTGTTCGTACTTTATTTTACTTTCTTTTACGGAATGATCCACGAAGACTCACGTCCGCGAACTACTAATTTGCTATTTCTTTCAACTACGGCTCAGATTACTTCTCAATGCGAGGCCTGCCGAAATTATACTTCTGAATGCGCGGCCTGTCGAAATTAGACTCATTAATTCATCGCCTGCCTAAACGAGACTAAATTCTTTTCTCCTATTCTTCTCGTCTCCGCTTTGTGCGGGTCTTCGTAGTTCGGGGGTCTTCGCACGTCCGGGGTGGGGGTCACGGCCTGCCATCGATCGTCTTCGACGTCGATCGGCTTCTCGTTGCCTCTCCCTCGCACTCCTTCCATCCTCGACTCTCGCCGAGGCTCTCGAGCCTCTCTCTCTAACTCTCGTAGATCCTGCAATCAATAGTCCACACGGCAATACATTGTTCTCGCAACGGTTCGGACCTCGGCGGCGGGAAGCGATTCTGTTGCTATGTAACTTTTTCCGGGGTCTCGGTGCGCGAGCATTCGCGACCAAGCGCGCTGCTGCGAGCGCGTGGTAACGCCTCGTCACAATATATATATATATATATTGTATGTCGTTGACGGTACGGAGAGCGGGAAATTCTCGATCTACGACCACCTAATTCCTCTTCGGAAAACGAGACGTCACATGGAAAGAACGCCGAATCTATTCAAGAAGCTGAAACTCACGGAGGAAGGAAATTATTTTCTCTCGCCATTCTTAACATCGATGTGGAGCGAGCAACGAGGGACCCGAACGTTGTTGACAGCGGTTGACCTTCAGCAAGCTAAGTCACTGAACAGTTTACTCTCTATTCTCTTTGAACGGTGTAGGGAATCACCGTATCAGTGCTACGAATAACAGGCATATAGAGAAACGTTATAAGAACTCACGGAACATCGAGTGAGGTGACCACGCGGATATGAACACTACCACCGTTCTAATAACAACTTTTTGTGTGAGTGCTTGAATTTTGGCGTAGACTGTTGATGTTTGCACAGAGGGGCTTAACCCTCATTATTAGCTTCACTGGCAATTTATATTATTTGATAAAAGTAGTGAGTCTGAATTTAAGTTAATCGGTGGTGTAATTATTGCTAAATTCTATTACTTAAAAAATCCCCCCAATCTGACTTATTCGGTTCATCTTTGTGTTCCTCAATTTTATATCTTGTTCAAATTTGGCTGTAGTATCCCTCTGATACGATATAACGAGAAGTGAGTTGTGCGCAGACTGCTGATGTATTGTTATATAGGGGTTTAACCCTCATTTTTTGTATCGCATAACGGAGTGTCAAGTTAAGCAGCGTCGACAATATAGTTGAGAGATACTTGTGGTGCCTTGATTGCGTAAATTAGAAATAGAGAAGAAACCCACATAGTTTATTACTGTTGCGTCACGTAAATTATCCGAAGCTTTTGTTATTTTCTTGTAGTATCCTTAAGATACGATATCACTGGTTTTTTGTATATTGTTGAAAAGTGGACATAGCTTCACCTGGTCTTCCTTTCTTGAGTCGATAATGGTAATGTGATTGATATTGTTATTTTGTTTTTGTATATATTCCATTATCGAGTCAAGGACCTTTAAGGCTTTCAGGTAAGAGATCCCCCCAGTAGCATTGAAGGAGTATTATTGGCGGAGGAATTGGCAAATTGTCAGCCTCGTATTTCAAAATTCTTTGTTTATGATTTAAATTCCCTTTCCATTGTTAAAGTTTATATCGGTGTATGAGTATTTGGGAAAAGATTGCATTGTTCATTCATGGTCTTTACTCATCTCATATCACTTGCTTATATTTTACTCGGTGTCTCACCAAGACATCATATACGCAAGCCGCCTTTTCTCTTAAAACCAATCTTTTTCTCTATGCAACTCCGCAGGGTTCTCTTTGGTATAATTCAACGGTTTCATTGTTAATTCATGGCCTGAGAATCAATGAGAGACTGTGGTTAGCTAAATAAAATCACTCTCGCCCTATTATTTTCTCTCTGGCCTCGTTATCAGAATTAACGTTTAGTTAATTTGGGACATAGTTTCCTACATTGCTAGAAGCCGTTAACACTGCCCAGGGTTGCATTGTCAATTCATGATCTTGTGACTGGTGGGTGAGACGACTAGCTTTCTTTTTTCTATTTTTAATACTACTACACCGATATTTCTCATTTTTGTTCTTTCATAAAATCAAGTGACAATCACATTTCGTTTCCAAGGCCAATAAACCGTTTTTCTGTTTTCCTGGCTCTCATTTTTTCTTTTGTTGTCTTCGAGGAATATATATCTTTTACGTTTACTCCACTATCATAGCCATACAGAGCGAGCTAAGTCCACTTTGCGTTAAGATTTCATTATTTTCTTGTTTGTTCATCGATATTGTGAACGTTCATATTATTTCCTTTAATATCTATTATTTTCCACGCGTCTATTATTTATTCTTTTTTTTTTTGTATTTTGCTATTGTATGCAACGTATCAACACCAGAGGTCTGAAGGAATAAATCTGATATTCCTTCCATACTTGTGAGCTTATTTTTCTATGAGATTTTCTATGAGATTGAGCCCTTCGAGTCCCCTGATTTTCTCTGACTCTCATTAATGAGCAGAATAAGTTATCTTAATAATTTCTTGTTTTGGTTAATTTATTCGGGTGAGATTTACTCCAACTATTCAATACGTTATCATCTTTGCTTTCGCGGAATATTGTCATTCTTCGGAGTACCTTCAGCATTCGACGTACTGAATTCATCCCTTCCCAGGTGACTCCGCCAACGGCACAGCGTCACGGGGAAGAGATTTCTTTACATTATTTCGAGTTACGTAATTCCTGCCTACGCCATTTATTAATCATATTTACAACACCTGATCCACTATCAACCATCCACGGCATTATTTCACATTTTGGTCCTTCGAGCCGGATAGTTGGATCACGGCAGGCGGAATTTGCATAAAACTTCATAAAACTCGGTGGGTTTGTGCTCAAATGGGAAGAATTTCACGGACATTCTCACAGTGTAAACAAAGGTGCAGCTCAAGGACTTTCTCAACGTTCAAACTTCTCTAGGACGTCTTCAACGCTCAGACTCGCAATATTTTCGTGCGCGAATGTTGTGAACTTTTTTCGGACATTTTTCTGCTCATTTCGAGGGAACGTTTTTTCAATTATTTTTTTGGTTTTTTCACTGTGTCGCGAGTGCATTTTTTGGACAACTCAGACTCTCAATATTTTCGTGCGCGAATTTTGTGAACTTTTTTCGGACATTGTTCTGCTCATTTTGAGGGAAAGTTTTTCCAATTATTTTGGTTTTTTTTCACTGTGTTGCGAGTGCATTTTTTGGACAACTCAGACTCTCAATATTTTCGTGCGCGAAGTTTGTGAACTTTTTTCGGACATTGTTCTGTTCATTTTGAGGGAAAGTTTTTTCAATTATTTTGGTTTTTTTTCACTGTGTTGCGAGTGCATTTTTTGGACAACTCAGACTCTCAATATTTTCGTGCGCGAATTTTGTGAACTTTTTCGGACATTGTTCTGCTCATTTTGAGGGAAAGTTTTTTCAATTATTTTGGTTTTTTTTTCACTGTGTCGCGAGTGCAATTTTTGGACAGCTCAGACTCTCAATATTTTTCGTGCGCGAATTCTTGAACATTTTCGGACTCTGATCAGCTCATTTTGAGCAACGGTTTTTTCAATTATTTTTGGTTTTTTTTCCACTGTCTCGCGAGTGTTGTTCCCGGTCTACTCAGATTCGCAATAATTTCGTGCGCGAATTTTGTGAACATTTGTCGGACTTTGTTCTGCTCATCACGAGGAACGGTTTTTCAATTATTTTTGTTTTTTTGGATTGGCATACGGACAGCTCAACATGTCAGACCCCAACGGAGACGATTCTGCAGCTCTCGTGGGACAAGATCAGCTCGCAGTTCCGGTGGACGTGATCAACAAGGTTGATGGGAAGAAAACAAGGGGAGGTTCACCAGCAAGGCTGGCACCGGAATTGAATCTGAAGGCTCAAACTCAGGTTGGCCGGATGCAACTCCTGAAAGAGTTTTCGGAACAACTAACCGCGGATCACACCGGTATATCCCTCGAGGAGCTGCGAGAGCTCGATAAGCAAACGGAAGAGGTTCATCGACTTTTTCAATTGGAGCACTCGTATCTGGAGTCGGTGTGGCCAGCAGCTCACTTGGATCACGAGTACTTTCGTGATTTAGTGCATCTCAAGTGCTGCCGGGCATACTCATCATTTAAGATGGCTGCCGCACGACTCAGGAAAGATCTCATGCCCACACCCACGGAACGGACTGCTCATACAGATGATTTGTGCGAAGTGGCTCGCCTTCCGGGAATTAAGCTTCCATCGTTCTCCGGTGATTATGCTGCTTGGCCAGCGTTTGCAGACATGTTTACCAGTCTCATCCGGGAGCGAGCATCGATTACGGACGTTGAACGCCTACACTACTTGAGGGGTTGTTTGACAGGAACACGTACACAACTGATCACAAGTTTTCCGCTCACGGGTGCATCATTTCAACCATCCTGGGAGGTTTTGGTGAGCCGCTATGAAAACAAGAGGCTCAACATCCAGTCTCATCTTGACGCGATGTTCAAGATTGCGCCAATGCCAACCAAGAATGCCAAGGCGCTAAATCAGCTTATAACAACCGTGACTGAGGCATATACGGCTCTGGAATCTCTTGGGGTGGGAGAAAATCTTGGTGATTGCATACAGGTGCATCACATCACACGGAATTTGGACCGCTCAACGAAGGAGGCCTGGGAAACCTCGCAAGGTACGCTGCAGACGTATCCTACGTACAAACAGCTTATAGAGTTTTTGACTGCTCGCGCTCGAGCTTTGGAAAGAGTGGAATACACCAGCGGTTGTCAACCCAGTACACCACCAAAACAGACGGCTCATTCGGCGGTCAGCTCAAAACAAGGATCAGCTCAACAATCAGGGTCAGCTCACTCATCAACCAGCGCAAAAAGGGAGGATACGCGCTATGCCTGTGACTGTTGCCAAGGAGACCATTTCGTGGTAACATGCTCGCAGTTTAGAGCTCTTCATCCGAAGACAAGACGGCAGTTCGCGATGGAAAAGCGTCTATGCTTTAACTGCCTTGGTCGTCACAGCGCACGGGACTGCCGGACCGCCCAAGGATGCAAGGAGTGCAAAGAACGGCACCATACTATGCTCCATGGCTCCTGTGCTGTGCAGCAACGTGACGCACCTAAGGACAGCACAACGGTCGACACGCAATAGGTTGTTGGTGCAATCGTCCACACTGCGGTTCAGCTCAATTTGGTCAACTCAACATTGCTCGCCACGGCAGTTGCTCAGGTTATCTCATCGGTTGCAGCTCATACTGTTCGGATTCTGGTAGATCTAGGCTCCGAACTCACATTCGTCACTGAACAGCTCATCGGACAGCTCAGATTACCCCGTCGACGTTCCTCAATGCCTATTGTTGGTATTGGCGGAGCGCTGACGACTCATACACGCGGAACAGCTCAGTTTGATTTGCGGTCATCTCATTCGGCGGAACTAGTCACGGTTCAAGCTCATATTTTAAAGACAGTTTCATCAATTCTGCTATCTTTTGAGGCATCCTACCAAGACTGGCCTCATCTGAAGAATCTCAACCTGGCAGATCCGGAATTCCTCACTCCTCGAACGATAGACATTATCATTGGAGCTGATTATTATGGCCAAATCATCCGGCCTCGGATAATCAAAGGCGCAACCACCATGCCAATAACTCAGCTTTCGATGTTTGGCTGGCTCATTTTGGGTCCGGTTCAGGCAACGACATCCCCGATGCACGCCACTTACACTGCTTCGGTTCATCACGAGGAGGTTGCCTTGCAGAATTTACTCACCAAATTTTGGGTTCAAGAGGAGCCCTCAGAACTCGTGACTAATGAACTCACGGCGGAAGAGGAGGAATGCGAAGCTCACTTTCGGCGCACTCATTCGAGAGACTCAACCGGTCGATACATCGTTCGTGTTCCGCTCAAGTCATCCATTGCACAACTTGGGGACTCATGGAGTACAGCTCACCGGTGTTTGCAGCAAGTGCTTCGGAAGTTTGCGAGGGACCAGGAATATGCAAACCTTTATAAGAAGTTTCTAGCTGAATACGTGAATCTGGGTCATATGGCTAAGGCCTCAACGACTAAGCATGTTGGTTATTATCTGCCGCATCATGGGGTGCTCAGACCGGACAGCGCAACCACCAAGTTAAGGGTCGTATTCAATGGTTCAAGTAAAACCTCAACCGGTTATTTCGTGAATGATCTCATGCGCACGGGTGCGAAGCTGCAGCTCAACATACCGGACGTGCTCATCTGGATCCGAATGCATAAACACATTTTTGCTACGGACATCACAAAAATGTTCCGGCAAATTAAAGTCCATCGGGATGATTGGGAACTCCAGAAGATTCTGTGGGTTGACGACCAGCACAACCCAGTACCATATCATCTCACCACTGTCACGTATGGGACTAAGGCACCCTTTCTTGCTGTCCGAACGCTTTTACAACTTGCGCAGGACGAGGGACATCGCTTTCCTTTGGCACTGCATTCGCTCATGCTTGGCAGATACGTAGACGACATTTTTGGAGGTACGGATTCAGTGGAACAGCTCATCGAGACTGCGCAACAGCTGATCCATTTGTGTGACGCGGGCGGATTCCCGCTAGCCAAGTGGCACTCGAATCAGCCGGATCTGCTCAAGGCAATCTCATCGGCGAGCATCTCAAACCAGAACGTACTCATGGACCATTGCGACACCACAGTTCTTGGAATACATTGGAATCCTCAGGAAGATCGGTTCAAGTTCCAATCAAAATTCTCAAAAATCTCTGGACGGCTCACAAAGCGACTCATTCTATCTGAGGTGCAACTCAAGTGCGCCCTGGGATTTCATTATTAGTGGCAGCTCCCAAGGTAGAGTACCATTGGGATCTTATCCACAAGGTATCGTCTCTCGCAAGGTTGTTTCGACTTACGGCTATCTGCCGCAACGTTCTACTCAAGCTTCGTGGTCAGCTCACCTCTCCACCAATGGACCTCTCAACAGGGGATATGAACACCGCAAAGCAGTTTTGGATCCGGGCTACTCAAGCTGCGTACTTTTCGGCAGAGCTCAAGGTGTTCGGCTCAGGTTCGGTAGCACCAGCCGGTCATCCGTTTTCTCGATTGATTGCCTTCGTCGACGGGCAGGGCATCATTCGAGTCGGTGGACGTCTCACACACTCGACGCTGAGTGAGGAAGGAAAGCATCCTGCAATTCTGCCTCGATACTCACGGTTGACAAGTATGATTATCGAACATGCTCACTCACGAACGCTTCACGGTGGCACTCAGCTCACGTTGGCTTATATTCGGCAAGCCTACTGGATTCTCGGAGGGAGAGCGCCGGTAAAATCTCATATACTTCGGTGTGTGGTGTGTGCTCGGCAAAGAGGGGTCCGCGCTCAGCAGCTGATGGGGCAACTACCTGTTTCTCGAGTAACACCCTCACGACCATTCCTGCATACAGGGGTGGATTACGCTGGACCGCTCACATTCAAAACTTGGAAGGGTCGGTGCGCAAAAACATACAAAGGTTGGATCTGTGTGTTCGTCTGCTTCAGCACATCAGGAGTTCACCTGGAGGCTGTCAGTGACTACTCATCTGAAGGATTCATCGCAGCCTACCGACGGTTCACAGCGCGAAGAGGGATTGCTCACACAATATACTCGGACTGTGGTACGAATTTTGTAGGTGCCGACAAAACTCTACAGAGCATGTTTACGCAAGGCACAGAAGAACACCATTACATCAGAGCGGTCCTCTCACAGGACAGCAGCCAGTGGAGATTTAACCCCCCTGCCGCTCCTCATATGGGTGGCAAGTGGGAGGCTGTTGTGAAGTCAACGAAATTCCATCTCACACGCACAGTGGGTGAGTCTCTTCTCACATTCGAAGAGCTTACCACCCTACTTACGCAAATAGAGGCTATTCTCAATTCGAGACCCCTAGAACCGCTCACTGATGATTCTCACGACGTGTCAGCTCTTACACCTGGACATTTTCTCATCGATAGTGCTCTTACCACCTTACAAGAGTCTACGCTCCCAAGTCTGGAAACTTCGAAGCTGGCTCATTGGAAGCACATACAGCAACGTGTTCAAATGTTTTGGCGTCAATGGTCTGCTCACTATTTGCAACGGCAGCAGTCTATCTCAAAATGGCATCATGCATCTAACGAGGTTAAGGTTGGTTCGCTCGTGTTAATCACGGACGAGCGTTACCCTCCTTGTAAATGGCCGCTTGCGAGGGTACTACAACTACACCCAGGGAAGGACGGACATGCCAGGGTGGCTACGCTCAAGACGGCAACAACCACGCTCACCCGACCACTCATCAAGCTCTCGTGTTTAAGGACCACTCCACCGGAAGACCAGGAGCATATTCATCAGCGACCTTCGTTGATGGCGGGCGGAAATGTTAGCGGGACTGCTGTCTGAGTTGGTCGAACAACCGCTCGGCAGCAGCACCGCCTGGGCACACCGCCGATAACCGCATTTCAGAGTCCGCGCATGTGCTCGAACGTTCTCGAGTCTCTGACTCGCTTTCCGGTTTCTTCTCGGCTCTCGTTAACGTTCTCAACTGGTCGCACGCACGTTCTCGACTGGTCGCACGGACGGACTCAACTGGTCGTACGCACATCGGCAATAGTTTTACTTTGCGGTCACCTCATCTTTTTCGGAAGTGTACAACGGTCAGCTCCGGGTCGCTCAAACGGTCAGCGCAAAGACATTACGTACGGGTTAAGTGAACGCGGGTTTATGTAAATTACACCGACATACTCACGGGCGGTTTACTAAGCAACACGTGGTGGCACGTGTGCTTCGGCATAATTGGCATTATTGGCTAATTTTGTCACTCGGACTGTACAAGTATTAGAAGAAGAAGGAAGATATTTATGTGTAACGGCTTACTCAATTAATTGTTGTGTTTTATGAAGTTTTGGTTAACAATTAAAGTGTTGATTTTGAGTTATGTAATTCCTGCCTACGCCATTTATTTATTATATTTACAACACCTGATCCACTATCAACCATCCACGGCATTATTTCACACATCGTGTGCGACTATTCTCGGTCAATATTTTTAATGATGGAATTTTGCGAAGCACATTTCGGGTCCGAGGCAGTGATCGCTAGATTCAAAGCGCCCGAAACCGAAGAACAATTCAAATATTGACTAATGCGAATCTTTTACAAATATCTACTGTAGCTGCTTAATGAATTAAATTAATTCATCAAGCAGCCACAATCAACAAATTTTAATCTGAATCCAATTGTAGAAAATTCCGCCACGACCCGGGTTCGAACCGGTAGAACCCAGAATTCCAGCCTGGTGCGTTACCAATTACGCCACCGTGGCCCTGGCAGAACTGATTCACAATCGTTAATTTAGAGTCAATCTTGAACCATAGTGTATTACAGGCAGCGACCGTTTATTGTTAATATTAATTTTCATCGTATGCGACTATTCTCGGAGAATATTTTTAATGATGGAATTTTGCGAAGCACATCTCGGGTCTGAGACGGTGATCGCTAGATTCAAAGCTCGCGGAACCGAAGCCCAATTTAAATTTCTCTAATGCGAATCTTTTACAAATGTCGACTGTGTCTGCTTAATAAATTAACTTAATTCATCAAGCAGCCACAATCGACAAATTTCAATCTGAAACAAATTTTTCGGGTTCGAACAGGGAACACCTAGAAATCCAGCCTGGTGCGTTACCAATTACGCCACCGTGGCCCAGGCAGAACTGATTCACAATCGTTAATTTAGAGTCAATCTTTAACCATAGTGTATTATAAGCAGCGACCGTATATTGTTGATATTAATTTTCATCGTATGCGCCTATTCTGCGTCAATATTTTTAATAATGGAATTTTGCGAAGCATATCTCGCGTCTGAGACAGTGATCGCTAGATTCAAAGCACGCGAAACCGAAGCCCAATTCAAAGTTCACTAATGCGAATATTTTACAAATATTAGCTGTAGCTGCTTAATAAATTAAATTAATTTATCAAGCAGACACAATCGACAAATTATAATCGGAAACAAATTGTGAAAAAATTCCGCTACGACCCGGCTTCGCACCGGGAACACCCAGAATTCCAGCCTGGTGGGTTACAAATTACGCCACCATGGCCCAGGTAGAACTGATTCACAATCGTTAATTTAGAGTCAATCTTTAACCGTAGTGTATTATAAGCAGTGACCTTTTATTCTTAATATAAATTTCCATCGTATGCGACTATTCTCGGTCAATATATGTAATGATAGAATTTTGTGAAGCACATCTAGGGTCTGAGACAGTGATAGCTAAATTCAAAGCGCGCGAATCCAAAGCTCTATTCAAATTTCAGTAATGCGAGTCGTTTACTAATATCGACTGTAGCTGCTTCATAAATTAAATTGATTCATAAAGCAGCCACAATCGACAAAATTTAATCTGAAACACATTGTGAAAAAATTCCGCCACGACCAGGTTTCGTACCGGGAAGACCCAGAATTCCAGACTGGTGCGTTACCAATTACGCCATCGTGGCCCAGGCAGAACTGATTCACAATCGTTAATTTAGAGTCAATCTTTAACCGTAGTGTATTATCGGCAGTGACCTTTTATTGTTAATATAAATTTTCATCGTATGCGACTATACTCGGTCAATATATTTAATGATGGAATTTTGCCAAGCACATCTCGAGTCTGAGATAGTGATCGCTAGATTCAAAGCGCGCGAAACCGAAGCCTAATTCAAATTTCACTAATGCGAATCTTTTACAAATTTCGACCGTAGCTGCTTAATAAATTAAATTAATTCATCAATCAGCCACAAACGACAAATTGTAATCTGAAACAAATTGTGAACAAATTCCGCCACAACCCGGGTTCAAACAGGGAACAACCAGAATTCCAGCCTGATGCGTTACCAATTACGCCACCGTGGCCCTGGCAGAACTGATTCAGAATCGTTAATTTAGAGTCAATCTTTAACCATGGTTTATTATAGGCAGCGACCGTTTATTGTTAATATTAATTTTCATCGTATGCGACTATTCTCGGTCAATATTTTTAATGATGGAATTTTGCAAAGCACATCTCGCTTCTGAGACAGTGATCGCTAGATTCAAAGCACGCGAAACCGAAGCCCAATTCAAACTTCACTAATGCGAATATTTTACAAATATTGGCTGTAGCTGCTTAATAAATTGAATTAATTCAACAAGCAGACACAATCGACAAATTTTAATCTGAAACAAATTGTGAAAAAATTCCGCTACGACCCGGCTTCGCACCGGGAACACCCAGAATTCCAGCCTGGTGGGTTACAAATTACGCCACTGTGGCCCAGGCAGAACGGATTCACAATCGTTAATTTAGAGTCAATCTTTAACCGTAGTGTATTATAGGCAGTGACCTTTTATTGTTAATATAAATTTCCATTGTATGCGACTATTCTCGGTCAATATATGTAATGATGGAATTTTGTGAAGCACATCTAGGGTCTGAGACAGTGATCGCTAAATTCAAAGCGCGCGAATCCGAAGCCCAATTCAAATTTCACTAATGCGAGTCTTTTACTAATATCGACTGTAGCTGCTTAATAAATTAAATTGATTCATAAAGCAGCCACAATCGACAAATTGTAATCTGAAACACATTGTTAAAAAATTCCGCCACGACCCGGGTTCGAACCGGGAATACCCAGAATTACAGACTGGTGCGTTACCAATTACGCCACCGTGGCCCAGGCAGAACTGATTCACAATCGTCAATTTAGAGTCAATCTTTAACCGTAGTGTATTATAGGCAGTGACCTTTTATTGTTAATATAAATTTTCATCGTATGCGACTATACTCTGTCAATATATTTAATGATCGAATTTTGCGAAGCACATCGCGCGTGTGGGACAGTGATCTCGAGATTCAAAGCGCGCGAAACCGAAGCCCAATTCAAATTTCACTAATGCGAGTCTTTTACTAATATCGACTGTAGCTGCTTAATAAATTAAATTGATTCATAAAGCAGCCACAATCGACAAATTTTAATCTGAAACACATTGTGAAAAAATTCCGCCACGACCCGGGTTCGAACCGGGAATACCCAGAATTCCAGACTGGTGCGTTAGCAATTACGCCACCGTGGCCCAGGCAGAACTGATTCACAATCGTTGATTTAGAGTCAATCTTTAACCGTAGTGTATTATAGGCAGCGACCGTTTATTGTTAATATTAATTTTCATCCCATTCGGCTATTCTCGGTCAATAGTTTTAATGATTGAATTTTGCGAAGCACATCTCGGTTCTGAGATAGTGATCACTAGATTTAAAGCGCGTGAAACCGAACCCCAATTCAAATTTCACTAATGCGAATCTCTTACAAATATCGACTGTAGCTGCTTAATAAATTGAATTAATTCATCAAGCAGTTACAATCGACAAATTTTAATCTGAAACAAATTGTGAAAAAATTTCGCCACGACCCGGGTTCGAACCGGGAACACCCAGAATTCCAGACTGGTGCGTTAGCAATTACGCCACCGTGGCCCAGGCAGAACTGATTCACAATCGTTAATTTAGAATCAATTTTGAATCATTGTGTATTATAGGCAGCGACCGTTTATTGTTAATATCAATTTTCATCGTATGTGACTATTCTCGGTCAATATTTTTAATGATTGAATTTCTTTGCTAGATTCAAAGCACGCGAAACCGAAGCCCAATTCAAATTTCACTAATGCGAATCTTTTACAAATATCGACAGTACCTGCTTAATAAATTAAATTAATTCATCAAGCAGCCACAATCGACAAATTTTAATCAGAAACAAATTGCGAAAAAATACCACCACGACCCGGGTTCGAACCGGGAACATCCAGAATTCCAGACTGGTGCGTTACCAATTACGCCACCGCGGCCCAGGCAGAACTGATTCACAATCATTAATTTAGAGTCAAACTTGAAACGTAGTGTATTATAGGCAGCGACCGTTTATTGTTAATATTAATTTTCATCTTATGCGACTATACTCGGGCAATATTTTTAAGGATGGAATTTTGTGAAGCACATCTAGGGTCTGAGACAGTGATCGCGAAATTCAACGCGCGCGAATCCGAAGCCCAATTCAAATTTCACTAATGCGAGTCTTTCACCAATATCGACTCTAGCTGCTTAATAAATTAAATTGATTCATAAAGCAGCCTCATTCGACAAATTTTAATCTGAAACACATTGTGAAAAAATTCCGCCACGACCCGGGTTCGAACCGGGAATACCCAGAATTCCAGACTGGTACGTTACCAATTACGCCACCGTGGCCCAGGCAGAACTGATTCACAATCGTTAATTTAGAGTCAATCTTTAACCGTAGTGTATTATACGCAGTGACCTTTTATTGATAATATAAACTTTCATCGTATGCGACTATATTCGGTCAATATATTTAATGATGGAATTTTGCGAAGCACATCGCGCTTCTGAGACAGTGATCTCTAGATTCAAAGCCCGCGAAACCGAAGTCCAATTCAAATTTCCCTAATGCGAATCTCTTACAAATATCGACTGTAGCTGCTTAATAAATTTAATTAATTCATCAAGAAGTTACAATCGACAAATTTGATCTGAAACAAATTGTGAAAAAATTCCGCCACGACCCGGGTTCAAACAGGGAACACCCAGAATTCCAGCCTGGTGCGTTACCAATTACGTCATTATGGTTCTGGCAGAACTGATTCACAATCGTTAATTTAGAGTCAAACTTTATCCATAGTGTATTATAGGCAGCGACCGTTTATTGTTAATATTAATTTTCATCGTATGCGACTATTCTCCGTCAATATGTTTAATAATGGAATTTTGCGAAGCACATCTCGCGTCTGAGACAGTGATCGCTAGATTCAAAGCACGCGAAACCGAAGCCCAATTCAAACTTCACTAATGCGAATATTTTACAAATATTGGCTGTAGCTGCTTAATAAATTTAATTAATTCATCAAGCAGACACAATCGACAAATTTTAATCTGAAACAAATTGTGAAAAAATTCCGCTACGACCCGGCTTCGCACCGGGAACACCCAGAATTCCAGCCTGGTGGGTTACAAATTACGCCACCGTGGCCCAGGTAGAACTGATTCATAATCGTTAATTTAGAGTCAATCTTTAATCGTAGTGTATTATAGGCAGTGACCTTTTATTGTTAATATAAATTTCCTTCGTATGCCACTATTCTCGGTCAATATATGTAATGATAGAATTTTGTGAAGCACATCTAGGGTCTGAGACAGTGATCGCTAAATTCAAAGCGCGCGAATCCAAAGCCCAATTCAAATTTCACTAATGCGAGTCATTTTCTAATATCGACTGTAGCTGCTTAATAAATTAAATTGATTCATAAAGCAGCCACAATCGACAAATTTTAATCTGAAACACATTGTGAACAAATTCCGCCACGACCCGGGTTCGAACCGGGAACACCCAGAATTACAGACTGGTGCGTTACCAATTACGCCACCGTGGCCCAGGCAGAACTGATTCACAATCTTCAATTTAGAGTCAATCTTTAACCGTAGTGTATTATAGGCAGTGACCTTTTATTGTTAATATAAATTTTCATCGTATGCGACTATACTCTGTCAATATATTTAATGATCGAATTTTGCGAAGCACATCGCGCGTGTGGGACAGTGATCTCGAGATTCAAAGCGCGCGAAACCGAAGTCCAATTCAAATTTCACTAATGCGAATCTCTTACAAATATCGACTGTAGCTGCTTAATAAATTTAATTAATTCATCAAGATGTTACAATCGTCAAATTTTGATCTGAAACAAATTGTGAAAAAATTCCGCCACGACGCGGGTTCAAACAGGGAACACCCAGAATTCCAGCCTGGTGCGTTACCAATTACGCCACCGTGGCCCAGGCAGAACTGATTCACAATCGTTGATTTAGAGTCAATCCTTAACCGTAGTGTATTATAGGCAGCGACCGTTTATTGTTAATATTAATTTTCATCCCATTCGGCTATTCTCGGTCAATAGTTTTAATGATTGAATTTTGCGAAGCACATCTCGGTTCTGAGATAGTGATCGCTAGATTCAAAGCGCGTGAAACCGAACCCCAATTCAAATTTCACTAATGCGAATCTCTTACAAATATCGACTGTAGCTACTTAATAAATTGAATTAATTCATCAAGCAGTTACAAACGACAAATTTTAATCTGAAACAAATTGTGAAAAAATTCCGCCACGACCCGGGTTCGAACCGGGAACATCCAGAATTCCAGACTGGTGCGTTACCAATTACGCCACCGCGGCCCAGGCAGAACTGATTCACAATCGTTAATTTAGAGTCAAACTTGAAACGTAGTGTATTATAGGCAGCGACCGTTTGTTGTTAATATTAATTTTCATCGTATGCGACTATTCTCGGGCAATATTTTTAAGGATGGAATTTTGTGAAGCACATCGAGGGTCTGAGACAGTGATCGCGAAATTCAACGCGCGCGAATCCGAAGCCCAATTCAAATTTCACTAATGCGAGTCTTTCACCAATATCGACTGTAGCTGCTTAATAAATTAAATTGATTCATAAAGCAGCCTCATTCGACAAATTTTAATCTGAAACACATTGTGAAAAAATTCCGCCACGACCCGGGTTCGAACCGGGAATACCCAGAATTCCAGACTGGTACGTTACCAATTACGCCACCGTGGCCCAGGCAGAACTGATTCACAATCGTTAATTTAGAGTCAATCTTTAACCGTAGTGTATTATACGCAGTGACCTTTTATTGATAATATAAATTTTCATCGTATGCGACTATATTCGGTCAATATATTTAATGATGGAATTTTGCGAAGCACATCGCGCTTCTGAGACAGTGATCTCTAGATTCAAAACGCGCGAAACCGAAGTCCAATTCAAATTTCCCTAATGCGAATCTCTTACAAATATCGACTGTAGCTGCTTAATAAATTTAATTAATTCATCAAGAAGTTACAATCGACAAATTTGATCTGAAACAAATTGTGAAAAAATTCCGCCACGACCCGGGTTCAAACAGGGAACACCCAGAATTCCAGCCTGGTGCGTTACCAATTACGTCATTATGGTTCTGGCAGAACTGATTCACAATCGTTAATTTAGAGTCAAACTTTATCCATAGTGTATTATAGGCAGCGACCGTTTATTGTGAATATTAATTTTCATCGTATGCGACTATTCTCCGTCAATATTTTTAATAATGGAATTTTGCGAAGCACATCTCGCGTCTGAGACAGTGATCGCTAGATTCAAAGCACGCGAAACCGAAGCCCAATTCAAACTTCACTAATGCGAATATTTTACAAATATTGGCTGTAGCTGCTTAATAAATTTAATTAATTCATCAGGCAGACACAATCGACAAATTTTAATCTGAAACAAATTGTGAAAAAATTCCGCTACGACCCGGCTTCGCACCGGGAACACCCAGAATTCCAGCCTGGTGGGTTACAAATTACGCCACCGTGGCCGGTTAGAACTGATTCACAATCGTTAATTTAGAGTCAATCTTTAATCGTAGTGTATTATAGGCAGTGACCTTTTATTGTTAATATAAATTTCCTTCGTATGCCACTATTCTCGGTCAATATATGTAATGATAGAATTTTGTGAAGCACATCTAGGGTCTGAGACAGTGATCGCTAAATTCAAAGCGCGCGAATCCAAAGCCCAATTCAAATTTCACTAATGCGAGTCGTTTTCTAATATCGACTGTAGCTGCTTAATAAATTAAATTGATTCATAAAGCAGCCACAATCGACAAATTTTAATCTGAAACACATTGTGAACAAATTCCGCCACGACCCGGGTTCGAACCGGGAACACCCAGAATTCCAGACTGGTGCGTTACCAATTACGCCACCGTGGCCCAGGCAGAACTAATTCACAATCGTTAATTTACAGTCAATCTTAAACCGTAGTGTATTATAGGCAGTGACCCTTTATTGTTAATATAAATTTTCATCGTATGCGACTATACTCTGTCAATATATTTAATGATCGAATTTTGCGAAGCACGTCGCGCGTCTGAGACAGTGATCTCCAGATTCATAGCGCGCGAAACCGAAGTCCTATTCAAATTTCACTAATGCGAATCTCTTACAAATATCGACTGTAGCTGCTTAATAAATTTAATCAATTCATCAAGAAGTTACAATCGACAAATTTGGATCTGAAACAAATTGTGAAAAAATTCCGCCACGACCCGGGTTCAAACAGGGAACACCCAGAATTCCAGCCTGGTGCGTTACCAATTACGTCATTGTGGTCCTGGCAGAACTGATTCACAATCGTTAATTTAGAGTCAAACTTTATCCATAGTGTATTATAGGCAGCGACCATTTATTGTTAATATTAATTTTCATCCCATTCGTCTATTCTCGGTCAATAGTTTTAATGATTGAATTTTGCGAACCACATCTCGGGTCTGATATAGTGATCGCTAGATTCAAAGCGCGCGAAACCGAAGCCCAATTCAAATTTCCCTAATGCGAATCTCTTACAAATATCGTCTGTAGCTGCTTAATAATTTCAATTAATTCATCAAGCAGTTACAATCGACAAATTTTAATCTGAAACAAATTGTTGCGGATTCTAGCCGCGGTGCCAGTAATGATCGGTGACAAGGTGTTATCGTGTGGGAGTTTAAGGGAGAGAAATTTTCTTATATCTACATTTTCTTATAGAGTGATGAGAGGTGTCCTTTTATTTAGAATACATTGAGAGTACCTGTTGACGAGCTGTTCCACTTCCTTAGAGCGCTCCTTATACGCTTGTTGGCGTTGAAATATCCGTGCGGTTGTCGAAAAGTCCTTTGAGAGATCCGTAGCCTTTGTAGAGAGTACCTTTTTGTCCTAGTTGAGCACTCACTTTAGCTTTCCAGCTGAGTCAACCGCACAGAAATTAATCCACGTTGAATTAGAGAATTTCCATACGAGAACTACCACATGAGTTGACCAAAGAGGGAAGACCGGTAGAGGAAAAAGCCTTGAGCACGTGTACCACTATCACTGTCGAGTAGTGAAGCAATAAAAAAAAGGCTGTCGCTAGCCGGCTAGCGTCTTCTTCGCCCTGCGCGTTGCGCACAAGCTCGAAATAGGGCCGTGCACGCGCACGCATCGATATTTCTTCTAGCATCGGTTCTCGATCCCTGGTCCGAGACGTGCTGCCGCGCTAAGAGCGCGCCGCGAGAAAGAAATAGAAATGCTTCTCCTCAACATTTCCCGCCCGCCATCTCCGCATGTGGAGATGCTACTTGCCGTCGGTTCTCTTCGTGGCATTGTCCGTATGGAGTAGAGAGAGTTTGGCGATTGGTCTCGTCAGAGTTGTTGTAGCCGTCTTCAAAGTGACAACTCGAGTCAATCCATCTTGTCCGGGATGAAGTTGAATCACACGAGCAAGAGGCCACCTGCACGGAGGAGACCTTTCGTCGGTGATAAGAACCAATGATCCGACCTTGATCGAATCTTGTGGATGATGCCACTTGGAGATTGCCTGTTGCTGATGCAAATATTGAGAGGACCATGTTCTCCAAAACTGTTGAGATTTCTGTTGGAGCAGTTGCCATTGTGAGAGTCTTGAAGTGCTGAGATCGAGTAACGATGGCTCAGGCACTGCAGTTAGCGCAGTTCCCGTGAGAAAATGTCCTGGACTTAGAGCGGTCACGTCTTCTGGGTCGTCGCTGAGTGGTTCGAGAGGGCGTAAATTGAGTATAGCCTCTATCTGCGAAAGCAGAATCGTAAGCTGCTCAAAGGTGAGCATGGATTCCCCAATAGTCCGGCGGAGATGATATTTGATAGATTTAACTGCCGCTTCCCACTTTCCACCCATATGTGGAGCAGCAGGGGGATTGAAGGTCCATCCAATTCCATCTTTAGAAAGTTCCATGGCGATGATCCCGTGTTCGCGAGCGCTGGCCATGAACATCCGTTTGAGTGAAACCTCAGCTCCCAAAAATGTAGTTCCGCAATCCGAATACATTGTAGTTGGCATCCCACGCCGCGAGATAAACCGTCTGAAAGCCGCAAGGAATGTATCCGCTGAGTAGTCCGATACGACATCCAGATGAACGGCTGAGGTGGTAAGGCAAACCCAAACACAAATCCAACCTTTGTGTATTTTGGCTCCTCGTCCTTGCCAAGTTTTGACAGTGACTGGTCCGGCGTAGTCGACTCCTGTGTGGGTGAACGCACGCGAAGGTGTAACCCGACAGAGAGGTAGTTGGCCCATCAGTTGATGTGCACGGATCCCCCTCTGCCTGGCACAAATCACGCATCTGAACACATGAGCTTTGACCGGAGCTCGACCGCCGAGAATCCAAAATCGCTGTCTGATGTAGGCGAGAGTGAGCTGAGTTCCGCCGTGAAGAGTTTTCCGATGAGCCTCGTCGATTACCAAACTTGAAAGATAAGCGTGCCTTGGTAGAATTACCAAGGCACGCTTATCTTTCAAGTTTGGTAATTCTACCAAGGCACGCCTAGCGGGATGCTTCGCATCCTCGACGAGTGCAGAATTAACCAGTCGTCCACCGACTTTGAGAATTCCGTCCATATCGATGAAGGCTGTTAATCTGCTGAGTGGGTGACTAGGCAGTAGAGAAGAGCCCTTTGAGATCGCCTTGAGCTCAGATGAGAATGTCGCTGCTTGAGTCGCCTTAATCCAAAAATCCTGAGCTCGCTTGAGCTCGTAAGGAGTGATTACAATTCCTACGGGTGTATCTGGCCGACGTCTCAGCCTATCTAGCACCCTGAAACATAGAGCAGTTACACGACAAAGTTTAAAGAGTGAGGATTACCTGTAGAGCAGCTCCCATTGACAATTTGGTTCGGGAATTGTTCCAACCAACGAGAGTCCAGGCCTTGCCTCCAAGGCACTGTCCGCATCAGATTCGGTTGGTTGTGCTGGCCACTTTCCCGTAGATTGAGTGAGTCATGGCGGACCCTTCCACCACAGATCATGAGCTGATAATTGAGCTGTGGTCATCTCGCGTGACGCACAATCAGCTGGATTGCACGTGCCAGGTACGTGCCTCCACGAGCAGTCTTGTGAGAGCTCCTGTATTTGTGTGACTCGATTTCTCACATAGTCTTTCCAGCGAGAGGGATGTGCTTTTATCCAGGTGAGAGCAACCCGTGAGTCCGTCCACAAGAATGTTGCCTCGATGTCAAGTCCCGCTGTTTTCTTGACATGATGCACGAGCTTCGCCAACAAGAGAGCACCGGAGAGTTCTAACCTCGGGATGGTTAGCCGTTTCAAAGGAGCGACCTTTGTTTTCGAACATACGAGAGATGCTACCCGAGTTGTGGACGTAGAGTCGACCGTGAAGTACACTACGGCCGATATGGCTAACTGTGATGCGTTTGAGAATCCATGGAGATGAACCCGAGTGCCGCCACTCATGTTGAACCACCTGGGTACTGAGAGACTGGCCAGATTCGAGAAGTCCTCCTTTACAGCGTGCCACTTTTCCATGATGAGAGCTGGGAGTGGTTCATCCCAACCGAGTTTATGCAGCCAGAGCTCCTGGATCAGGATCTTGGCTCGAATTGTTATCGGTGAAATAAAACCGAGAGGGTCAAAGATTTTTGCCACTTCCGAGAGCACCATTCGCTTGGAGAGAATATCCCTTTTAGCGAAAGGCCTTGAGCTGAATATTAATTTATCCTCCGTAGGTGACCATTGTATTCCGAGAAGTTTGGTTGTGCAGTCGTCAAACTTAATGGTCAGCTGATCGTCGGGTGTTCGCAGTTGAGAAACTATCGAAGGACTCGAGGAGTGCCACTTAGCAAGTGGAAACCAGCCCGCGTCGCAGAGTCCTTTGAGTTGTCGTGCAGTTTCCAAGAGTTCTTCTTCGGAGTCAGCGCCTCCGAAAATATCGTCGACATATCTCCCGTTTATAAATGAAGGCACGGCCAAAGGAAATCGGTGCCCTTCGTCCTCGGCGAGTTGAAGCATAATACGGACAGCCAAGAACGGAGCTGATTTCGTGCCGTACGTCACCGTTGTGAGACGATAAGGAACAGTGTTGTGCTCGTCATCGACCCACAAGATGCGTTGAAGATCCTGGTCCTCTTCATGCACCTTGATTTGCCGGAACATCTTCGTGATATCAGTTGAGAAGAGATACCGATGACGCCGAATCCAAATGAGTACGTCCGAGACCTCCAAGAGTAGCTCCATGCTGAGGCAGATAGAAGGTTGTTGGGTCTTCTGAGCCTGATGATGATACAGGAGCGCGCTTCATGTGTCCCAAAGTCTCATATTCCCGTAGGAATTCCTCATACAACTCCTTATATGTAGAATCTCTTGCAAATCGTCTCAAGACACCGTTGAGGCGCTGTTGTGCCGTGGAATATGAGTTGCCAAGCAAAGAGATCGATGCCTTGAGAGGGATCCGAACAACGTATCGCCCACTCTCTTCTCTGCTGTGAGTTGACCTGAAGTGCTCCTCGCATTCCTGATCTTCCTGTGAGAGCGCCAGTTTTTCTTGCTTGGGAACTTCCTCTTGTACCCAGAATCTTGTAAGAGAATCCTGAAGAGCTTGAGAGTCATGATCGATTTTCCCGATGAATGTTGATGATTTTCGCTGAGAAGTTCCTGTTTCTGACACCTGGCCGAGTATTAACCATCCAAATATAGAATTTTGAGCTATTGGCATTATGGGGGATCCCCTGATGATTTCCGATTGGATGATGAGTCCGTACACATCTGCACCAAGCAGAAGGTCAATTGTTCTCGAAACGTAGTATTGTGGATCTGCAAGCTCAAGATCTTGAAGATGTTGCCATCTGCCTTTTGGCACATCAGATGATGGGAGAGCCGACGAGATTTTCTTGAGAACATGAGCGTTCACCACAACACTATCCGAGGAGTAGACCGATGAGAGTGAGAGTTGAACAATTCCTTTAGCGCGAGTAGAATGACATCCTCCAATGCCAACCGTGAGAGGTGACCGTTGCCGTTGAAGATGAAGAGCAGACACAAGTTCTTCAGAAACAAAGCTGAATTCCGAGCCTGAATCCATGAGTAATCGAGTGCGATGTTCCGTTGTTTGCGTGTGGACGATGGCTATCGCCGTGGCAAGCAATGATCTCGATGAAGGTGATAGAACTTGTGTTGCCGAGTGAGTATAAACCGTGTGAGCAGCCCGTTGTTGCACAGTCGATTGCGACGTTGACTGTGGATTTGAGTCATCCATTTGAGCTGTGTCCGTGTGAGAGACGACTGCTAAAACCCGTTATTGCGCATTAGAGCTGGTCTCAGTCTGAGGAGTTGCAGTTGATGGAGTAGGCTTATTGTGGAGAGAGGCCTCGTGCAAAAGAGTATGATGCCTTCCTTTGCATGTTTTGCACGACTCCGTGTTCCTGCAGACCCTTGCGCTATGCCTTCCCAGGCAATTGAAACACAGCCTTTTCTCAACGACGAAGGCCCTTTTGTCTTGCGCCGTTTTCCCGAGAAAAGCCGAACACGCCGTGAGGTAATGTGCGTCTTGACAACAGTTGCACGAGTAGCCCTTGTAAGAGCTGACCGATGGCTTCTGCGAGGACGCTTGCAATGAGGTGCCCTTCGCAGAGTGTTGAGCAGATCCAGAAGGTTTTGAGGTATTCTTCCGAGATAAATCCTCTCGTGAGTGCTCCGTTGCTTCCCGAGCGCGAAGCTTCCTTCTTACAAACTCTTCGACCTCCGAATAGGTTGGTGGCTCCTGCGAGTTGCCCAGAGAAAATTCCAAGTCCTGTCTGAGAGCGCCGTCCAGGTTGCGAGCAAGGAGATGTGCCCAAAGAACATCTCCGACATCTCGTTCGCCGGCGAGAGATTTCACGGTCTTCGCCGCTTCCGAGATGACGTTGAATATCTTGGTAAGCTCCTTCTGATTGCCTGAAGAGCAGGGCTTCAGGTCGAGAGCTCGATCGAAGTAAGAGGCGATCATCCGGCGTTTGTCCTCATACCTGGCGGTGAGCATTTCCCAAGCAAGTGCAAGTTGCTTTTCCTGCAGTGAGAATCCCGAGACAAGACGAGCCGGTTCCCCCTCCAGACTCAACTTCAAATATTGAAGCTTCTGAACTTCGGAAATATTATCCCGTTTCAAAACGAGAGAGGTGAACGATTCCGCGAAGTTCGTCCACTCCAAGAGAGAGCCTGAGAACTTTGGCAGATCAAGAGTTGGTAGCTTGACCTGTGAGTTGACCGATGCCGAGGAGCCCAAAGTTGCAGGAGTTTTCTTCGTGAGTTCTTCCTTTCGTTGAGCCAGAACCATGTTCCAATTGTTGCGAATATTTGTTACTGAGCGAAAAACCCTATCCGTAAAATACGGATGATTGAGATTTCCAGTTGGCCATTGATCCGAGATTTTATTGTGAGTGGTGTGACGGGGTTTTTTAGTCCACGTCACAAAAGAGCACAATTTCAGGCTCTCGCACCGATCGGCGCGAGAAACGACGCTCTTTCTCCCGAGACGAGTCCCTGCGAGGCGATCAGACACGGTCATTGGCAAATATTCTCTATGAATGATTTATTATTAATTTTCTCGTTATTTTATTTTATTTTTCGGCACGAATATTCTCCCGAGCGAGCGACGGTTGTCGCTAACTGCTACGTCACGAGGTTCGAGAGCGGCATAGTCAGTTTCATGCTATCGTCGTTGCAACGGTCGACGAGAGACGCTCGCTCCTCTACTACGATCCACGGCGAATTCTATGACTCGCTATCGACCATGGAAATTGAACGAGACTCGGTTCGCAGCTTCAGATTTCCGTCGTATGAGGCTGCATCATCCCCTGCATCGCTGGACCATCGTTCTCGCCGTCAGCACCCGCTGCTGGAGAGACCGTGGCGCAAAACATCGTTGCGTCGGCGTTATATTGTCCAAAAGCGCTCGGCCTCGCATTGTCGCGAGGTGCGAGACAAATTCGAAATTTGGAAATTTCTGGAAGGCGAGAATTCGGTTAGGCGTAAGGGTGGGGAGCGCGTTTAGCGAGCGCAAGAGCCTCCGAGTCTCGAGGACTCAAGCGTAGGATCCCGAGGAGGAAGGACGTGGTTATCGTAGCCGATCGGTGCACATCGTTTACCGAGAATACCGACATCTTCCAAACGCGATGCCGAATCTCTGTCCGAGTTGATCTCGAGGGACTTCAGCTACTGCAACTAACCTGGTAAGACCGTCGTTCGTGTTCGGTTTGAGACTAGAGTTTGAATAGGGCAAATTCGACGCGATATCGTATAAACGGCATTTTTCGTGCGCGGTCCATTAAATTCTGATACGGGAAAATTAATAAATTCAATTGTACAGTCCAGATCAGTTTGGGTGAATTTTGTTCGCCGCTAAAAGTAAGGGTTTTGTGTCTGATCGCCTTGTAAATTATTTGTGTAATCTTAGCCTATTAAATTCCTAAATAAATTCGCGTGAGAGTCCCTGGGAAAGTTATCGTCGATCGCCAGCATTGTAACGGCCGCTTTCAAGGTCATCTTTGAACCACGAGAAGCGAAGCTCTCTTGAGCTAAATTTTCGTCAGCGAGTTCTCGGTGGACGGGTCCGTCCGAATTAATTATTAACAACGATTTGCTAGCCAAATTCGCGTGCGCGATAACATTTCGAGTTTTTGCGAAGTCTGGTCCTCTTAAGTAAAGCCGACCATCTTAAGTAAAGCCGAGGCAGACTTGTAGTGTTGAGAATCTAGGGAAGAATTTTGAGTTTTGGAGTACGGGGAGAGTGTTTATTGTATGTGTGATAAAATTCAGATCTCGGAGTGAATGTTTCATTGTGTCGAGTCGGAATGCTTTATGGAAGAAATTTGTGGGAATTATTATTGTTCATATTTTGGAAATTTGGCTAACGAGAACGTGGAGAATAAAGTCATTATTGTGAGTTCTCGAATTTCTGGTGTCGCTGAGTTTCTCATTTACGCGCTGGACTTGCCCACTCCCCTCTACCATTGTAGCAAGGCTGAGCGACGCCGAGCCATCCCGTTTCGTTATCGATCTATTATAAATTTGTCGCACGAGATTCGGTTCTCGTACGGCTGGCGCCCAAAGGATCGCAGCGGATCGGGTTTTGTGATCGTCTCGTGTTGCCAAGGGTTTTGAGGAAATATTGTTGAGCTGGGGAAAAACGGTCACAGTGGATACGAACTCTTGATAGAGCTCATCCATCTGACGCTCCCATTGAGTGATTGCCGAGAGAGGAATCTCCCGATTGAGAGCTTGAGCGATAGCCGTGGCGACGTCGTCGAGCAAATCCATTCGCTCCATCTGCGTACGAATTCGCGTCGCAAGTGGGACAGGAATCCTCGCAGGAGAGCTAGAGCGAGAGATCGTGAGTTTCTCACGAGGCTCCGGAGCCGGCACGATTATTGCTGGAATCGTTGGATTAGTTGAGCTGTCCTTGAGCTCAGAAATTGGCGCGACCTCCGGTGGTGTACGGTCGAGCGCATCCTTCATAGCCGAGTCCGCCTCGACGTCCTCGGACCAGACCAATTTTTTCTCCTCCATTTTTCCGATTTAATATCCGAATATCTGTAAATATTGCGCGTATTAAAATTTGAATATCTCCGTAAGAGGTGTCACGAGAGCGAAGAGAGTTCAGATAGAAGAGATCACCCGTAGCGTGTACGAGTGAGAGAGAGAGAGAGAGAGAGAGAGCGAGAAAATACCGGCACTGTACGCGTGGAAGTGAGTGCGAGCGAGAATACCGAAAGCGTTGCTACGCGCCGCACTGAACGCGTGAGAGAAAGAGAGAGAGAAATCCCGAGCGCGCTGCGAGTGTCGCGTGAGCTTTGCTTGTAAACAAAACTCAAGTAGCGCGAGGCACAGAGTCAGCTATTGATCGACGCGACTATTGCTCGATCGCACACGAGAGCGAGAGAGAGGTCCGATATTACCCGTCGCACTGTACGAGCGCCTAACGCGAGCGAGAACACAACAATGCGAGCGGCCAGAAAAGAAGAGAAGAAATAGCAAATTCACCGAGAGTCAAAGTCAAATAAAATATGCCGTATATTCGAGTATAGTCACTTATTATTCACGAGAAAATCAACCGAGCATATTTTCGTATAAATTCCCGCACTGAGTTTTACCGAGTAAAATTTTATTTCATCCCAAACTCCACACACGAGTCCCGATCCGGCTCGAAGGACCAAATGTTGCGGATTCCAGCCGCGGTGACGGTAATGATCGGTGACAAGGTGTTATCGTGTGGGAGTTTAAGGGAGAGAAATAAATTAGCCGACTCACATTTTCTTATAGAGTGATGAGAGGTGTCCTTTAATTTAGAATACATTGAGAGTACCTGTTGACGAGCTGTTCCACTTCCTTATACGCTTGTTGGCGTTGAAATATCCGTGCGGTTCCGTTGTCGAAAAGTCCTTTGAGAGATCCGTAGCCTTTGTAGAGAGTACCGTTTTATCCTAGTTGAGCGCCCACTTTAGCTTTCTAGCTGAGTCAACCGCACAGAAATTAATCCACGTTGAATTAGAGAATTTCCATACGAGAACTACCACATGAGTTGACCAAAGACAGAAGACCGGTAGAGGAAAAAGCCTTGAGCACGTGTACCACTATTACTGTCGAGCGGGGAAGCAATAAAAAAAAGGCTGTCGCTAGCCGGCTGGCCTCTTCTTCACCCTGCGCGTTGCGCACAAGCTCGAAATAGGGCCGTGCACGCGCACGCATCGATATTTGTTCTAGCATCGATTCTCGATCCGTCGTCCGAGACGTGCTGCCGCGCTAAGAGCGCGCCGCGAGAAAGAAATAGAAATGCTTCTCCTCAACACAAATTTTCAAAAAGTACCGCCACGACCCGGGTTCGAACCGGGAACACCCAGAATTCCAGACTGGTGCGTTACCAATTACGATACCGTGGCCCAGGCAGAACTGATTCACAATCGTTAATTTAGAGTCAAAGTTTAAACGTAGTGTATTATAGGCAGCGACCGTTTATTGTTAATATTAATTTTCATCGTATGCAACTATTCTCGGGCAATATTTTTAATGATGGAATTTTGTGAAGCACATCTCGGGTCTGAGACAGTGATTGCTAAATTCAAAGCGCGCGAAACCGAAGCCCAATACAAATTTTGACTAATTCCAATCTTTTACAAATTTCGACTGTGGCTGCTTAATAAATTAAATTAATTCATCAAGCAGACACAATCGACAAATTTTAATCTGAAACAAATTGTGAAAAACTTCAGCGACGACGCCGGTTCGAACCGGGAACACCCAGAATTCCAGCCTGGTGCGTTACCAATTCCGCCACCGTGGCCCTGGCAGAACTGATTCAGAATCGTTAATTTAGAGTCAATCTTTAACCATAGTTTATTATAGGCAGCGACCGTTTATTGTTAATATTCATTTTCATCGTATGCGACTCACAGTGGGACAGAATTCCAAAAAGCTAGCCAAAAGTCAAAAACGCATTTAATTTGGATGAAAGTTCATACTCGGGGGTTTTTGGGGTCGCTGATCTCGAATTCGAAGTCGAAAATTCGAAAAACAAAATGGCGGATCCAAAACGGCCACAAATTTCTCTAAAAACGCGTTCAATTCGGGTGAAAATTCGTACTCGAGGGTTTTTGGGGTCGCTGATCACGAATCCCAAGTCGAAAATCTGAAAAACAAAATGGCGGATCCAATATGGCGACCAAGTATCTTATAAAATTCTTATTTTTTCGTGAAATTTTGTATCTGGAGGTTTTACATTGCGCTAATTACAAATAAGATGTTTGTTTTTGAAGAAACAGAATATTTTAATCGTAATTCTATCGGCAATGTAGAAGAATCAGAAGGATTCCGGTGGGGAACTAGGTACAAATAAATTGAACATCAAAATTAAACAAGAAAATGAAATCTTTTTAATTTGTACACTACATCTATACATTGGATTAATCTAGTTACATTCACTATCATCAAATTCGCCATCAGTATGTATAGTGGACACATCAGTGTCGTCTTCAGTGTCCGTGTCATCCGGTACAGGTAAATGTAGAGCTTCTATCGACATTTGTTTTTTCTTCGTTTTCGGTAGTTTTCGTATACTTGAAATGTATGGATCGGAGCTAATTGACAGACGGCAAGATACATCTTGCATTGTCAAAGAACGGCTGCTTTTACACGAAAAATCCTGGCGAAATTTTTTGATCTATTTGTTGCACGTTTCCTGTGCTTCCTCAGACATCTGACCGATTGGCAGTAAAGCCGAAGCAATGATTTGCGGACCATGAATAAGCAGTTTGTGGATCGATGTTGGCATGTAGTACCTTGAGTAGAGTTCAATAAATAATTTCGCAGTTTCCAAAGCATAATCTCTAAATCTCGGACTATCAATCGTACGACCTGACGAAATCGCTTGTGAAATAGAGTGGAATCTTGTGATTAAACGAACGTCTACTCCAGTAATTTCGGCTGAAATTGTAGCGTTTTGGAAAAAGCGACGAGCAGTATTGCCATCATTCGAGCTCCCAAACCCTGGCTTCGGCTGGTCAACAATAAGACCTAAATTTTTCTTGAAAGATTCCTGAGTGGCTTTTTTTCGATTTTTAACAATTGTTTTTTCTTCCGCAGTTCGCGCTTGCCATTTTTTAATATCTAGTTTATAAGATAAGTGCAAACGACATTCAAAGCCGCGTATGCATGCATGCAACGAAGAAAGACCTAAGTTCAAATAATCATCGATAACTTCGAGCTTCAACATTTTATCGAGTTCATTAAAATTTTTTATGTAGCTTTGCAAAGATAGCAGCGTCGAGTTGCTGCATTGTCCGCCACCGCATTACACACTTTCCCGTCTACCATGGTCAAGGCAAGGTTATAATTTACTTTTATACATTTTCCCTTAACCATGTCTGAAAATGGAACAAGATTTTTAATTTGATCTTGTATATATTGAATTTCGGCTTTCGTTGCTTTTGCAGTTTCTTTTAGAAATTCTATTTTAATTGGTCTACAGTATCGCGGAGATGAAGGTACAGGGTTTTGCCAGACAACATATTTTTCGTTTTGTTCATTTAAACTTGAAAGTTGCAGTGGAACTAATGACGTAAAGAAAATACTTGCGTCTGTAAATGTGCCATCATCACCGGTGAATTTTTGCTTATATTCACTTTGACATGAAGTTCCATCACAACCCCACTTACAAGTAAGAGTCATTTTACCCAAATCAACCTTTGATATATTTTGAATGGCACTTTCTTGCGCCAAAACGATTCGTTTCACTGTAAGGCCTAATAATGCTTGAAGTTCTACGGCTGCTCGTTTGTCTGTGTATGTAATTGTTTTTATCGGTGGATAACAAGAATTTTTATCCTCTCGAAGTACGTTATACGACGGAAATGCTCGACTATTAACTAATTTGCAGCCTGCTCTTACCACTAAATATTGATTTTTCGAAAATCTACCTTCTACAAAGACCGACAATGCTTCTTCAGGCGTCATTGTTCTTTCTCTAACGGTGTTCGAAGACGACAGGTAATATGATGCTTCAGAGGGACTCCCCATTGTGACGTTCTGCGCAACGTGAACCTTACCGCTTGCACGGAGGCTCATCTGCGTAGCAAAGGCGAGTTCCTCTGAACTATATTCTTCGCGCAGTTTTTCCGTTTTTCGCCGTTTTGATCTGTCACTACTATCCGAAAAACTTATAGAAGGTCGACCACTGATCGCTTTTGACTTCGGAGTACTTTGAGAAAATCCGCCCGCGTCCTCAGATAAGATGAATTGAATGCTTAACTACTCCGCATTCTTTTCGAATAACCTCTCTTCCTTCCGGGAGGCCTTTTTCCACATATGACGGAGTTTGTAGAATATATAAGAGAAATTTTTTTTATCGTCTTCGGGCATAAAGAATGCATGGCCCAATTGGCACGAGATGTGCGCTTCAAGAAGGAGAGCTGCATCGTCCATAGTTTGGGAAGCAATAGTATTTTTAATTATACAGAATATCTCTTTCCTTGTCAATTGCTTTTTCAGTGCTTCTCTAATGTCTGCAGTTCCTGAAATCAGTGAATAATATAGGATTATATCGCTCAGAGCCGAAACTAGCCCGTGAATAGAATAGACAACGAGCGAAAACGAAAGATCTCACTATACTGTGACACTACTATATTGTGACATATTTTAC
Organism: Ephialtes manifestator; assembly: GCA_963970395.1. Classification (NCBI taxonomy): domain Eukaryota; kingdom Metazoa; phylum Arthropoda; class Insecta; order Hymenoptera; family Ichneumonidae; genus Ephialtes; species Ephialtes manifestator. Next base: position 8,530,168 of record OZ019970.1, read on the forward strand.
TATGTTTTATTCAATGTAGATAATAATTTATTAAAGAGATATGTTTATTCATCCTCAACAAATAACTAATAATGGAAGAAGTTAAAAAATAAAAGGTAAATCAGCGACACCGAATACCCCCGTGTACCAAAATACCACGTCGGGGAATTTGCATGGCTTCAGAAAAAAAATCATATCTCCGCGCAAAAATGCGCAAGTTCGTCGACTACGCTTTTGTTTCCTTGGGATATAAGCAATTCAATGAAAAATAGACCAAAGAACGAGCGAGGACGAGCGATAAATTTATGCCGGCCTGAAAGTTTACTTGTCGTTTGCGTTTTCTTAAAAAGACACCCTCAATTCAAAACGAATAAATTTTTTTATAATAACAATTTTGCAATTATGTAAATCGTATTCCATTCTACATACCTTCACGAAGAGAATCCATTTTACACTTTTCCGATCGCACTATTTTTCAAGATTATATTGTAATTTTCTGTACCGTATAGCGCGCGTCAAATCCGGTAGTTCGATGTGACTCGTATAACGGTCACATTCAAACTAGTCCTGCAGGGACAAGAAATATACCTGCGCCTAGAGAACGGTTGTTTGGGGACCCTCGATACCCCTACTTCACATTCCGTAACAGAAGAAACCCGAAATAAAACCTTGGTTTTCGAGGTTTTGGCCAGCTTTTTGGGATTCTGTCAGCGGTACTAAAGAAGGTTCACTTCAAAAATAGCAAATTTTTTTTCTTGAAATTAGAAGTACCGAAGTGCGAAATTTATTTTATTTCCACCAAAACATTTCTTCACTAATTTGCAAATAAAATCAAACATTTTTATAGCAGCATCCGTTCCTTGAATTGTATTATACTTCGATATTCATGTATCGGATTTCTTCCGAGAATTGTATTGTCAGGTAGTTCAGACTTCGCATAGTATAGTTTTTTCATCTTATGGAATATGGCAGACGAAATAGAGACCGCTAGTATCTGGAGTGGTTCTGAGTCGGTTGATGGCATGTGTAATTCAGACACTGAACAGGACCAGTTTCAGAGCATGATCTTGCCCCTGGCTCTCGTTGGCGACACCCAAATAAATATGCGTCCAGTAGACTTTTCAGACGATGAAGATTCTCTGCAAGTTGCACAAAATGAAAAATGGACAAAACATAAGAAACCAAAAGTGAACACTCCATTTACTGGAACTGTCGGGCCTAATATCCCTGGTGAGATAAAATCACCATCACAAATATTTTTGTATCTTTTTACTCAAGATCTCCTAGACTTGATAGTTGAAGAAACCAATCGCTATTTGAAGCAAAATAAAATCGAGGGAAAAAACATATCGAAAGACGAATTGCTTGTAAATTTTTTTTTTAATTATTGGTTTCTTCCGTATGCCTTCTTCAGGCTTTTACGTTTCCCCGCTCCCCTTTTCCCCGTTCCTTCATAGAGACCCCCTCTAGAGTGTTGTCCGCAGCCAGTCATCCTAATGCACTACTGTATCGCATTTGCACGAGGGCACAGGGAAACTGCGGAAAACCTGGCCGATACTGTCGGCTTTATTTTTACTGAGTTTCTACTGTATGAGAATACATTAGAAACTCAGAAAAACTGCCTCCCGCTCAGTAGTTGGCGCGCAAACCAGTGCAAGGTTAAGCGGTCACCCATCCAAGTTATGACCGCAAATAATGCTGCTTAACTCTGGGGATCGCCGAAGCCACACACCGACCGCGCGTCCACTGCTGTCGGTCGAATTGCTTGTATTTTTCGGTATAAATATTTTGATGGGAATAAAAAAACTCCCTTCATACCGCGGATAATTGGTCTTCAGGCGCAATGTTGAATGATCCGTATATATCCTCGTTGATGACAGTAAAACGCTTTAGTTTTTTTCTCTCTAATATACATATCTCTGATAACAGCGTAGAACCTAAAAAAGGCACGTCAGGTTATGATAAACTATACAAACTCAGACCTCTGCTGGATCAGTTGAACAAATCGTTCAAAAATTGCTGGAAACCAAGCAAATACCAGTCTGTAGATGAATCAATGATCAAATTCAAAGGTCGTAGTAGCCAGAAGCAGTATATGCCTGCAAAACCGATAAAAAGGGGATACAAATGTTGGGTTCGCGCACACGAGTCGAGTTTCGTATGTGAATTTCAGGTATATACCGGTAAAACTGAAAGTATAGAAAAACATTTAGGAGCCCGAATCGTGAAAGATCTCACGCGTGAACTAGTCGGTAAATATCATCATGTGTACTTCGACAATTTTTTCACCGGTGTTGAACTTATGATTGATTTGAAGAAAGACAAAATCTTTGCTTGTGGAACCGTACGTTCTAATCGCTCAAGACTGCCGAAAAGTGAGATGCCAGATAAAAAAATGAGTCACGGACAATACGAATATAAAACCTCTAATACAGGTATTCGTTGGATCAAGTGGATGGGCAATGTTACATCTCCACGTAAAATACACGCCTACGATATGCAACCCTTCGAGCACCGCTGCATACCCAAAAAAAGGGCACTGCAGTCGGTGGTCGATAAGTAGGAAAATTAAGAGGAAAACCTTAACATAGTAGGGGTGTGAGGCCCTCCGCAAGTTCGCGCGTTAGGAGAAGCTCCAGGCAGCTTTAAGAAAGTAGGAGATGGCAACTTTCAGCCAAGTAGAGGCGAGAAACTTGCCCTTTCTTACTCCAAAGTCAATCCACTAGCTTCAATATAAAGAAATTTGGTTAAAAGGTGGGAGACGGGAGTTTTTGCGGCTAATTAGGTTTTAAAGAAGCTGCCCTCTCCTAACCCTGCGTAACACAAGAAGCTGATTGTAGTAGTATTTAAGGGCGCAATTTTTGTATTTTAGTCAGTCTAAATATTCGGAGCATATGCAGACTGGTTGCAAACGTTCCTCTTCCTAATTTCTAACTCGAAACGTATGCAGACGTTTGCAAACGTTTCTCTCCAAGACTGACGCTTTTTCTCGCAGACAGATCCAGTTTAAAACAGTTAGCGAATGCAGTCCGTTGCAAGCGTTTAACTTTAATAATAACTACCTGTACGCGGAGGAGCGGAGTCATAACAAATTCGCAATTCAAGACTTAGAAATCATTCTAAGTCCTTCATAACGTTCTCAATATTTAAGACTTAAAATGAATTATCCTAATTCGAATATCACTTCATAAAATGAATATAAAGTTATTAAAACTGATCATGCAATTAACTTTCTAAGAATAAAGTATATTTCAATGAATGATCAAAGATTAAATTCCAATTTAAAAAATATTAAAACCAAACACTAAAAATTCTTTATTTCTAATCAAATCGTTTAGCCCAAATCCCAGATTAATTAGCTTTTGCTAAGGTCCAAAACAGGGTAATTGTTTTGTTACTTCGGACGTAATACAAGAAGCCTGTGTACTTCTTGTCCAACTACCATGATCCTTGCGAAATAACAACTGTGAGTTGGAGACAGAAAGACGGATCGTTGAAATCTGTGAACTGTCCTGATATGCGTCGCGATTATAATGAGCATATGGGTTACGTTGATAATGCTGACCATTTATCAACGTATAAAATTAATCGTAAATCTCGTAAGTGGTGGCACAGAATATTCTGGCATTTTATTGATGTTACTGTGGTGAATTCGTTTATCATACATACGGAACGCAATGAAAATTCTTTGACTTCAAAGAAATTCAGGTTGTCTTTAGTGAACAAATTAATCTGAGCTCAGATTCGTCATCAGCGACCTCGAAAACCTCCGAGAGCCTATTTTCATTTTCATCAAGTAACTTTTTGAACTTTTGTCCGCCATATTGGATCCATCATTTTGAATTTTGACATTCTGAGCTCAGATTCGTCATCAGCGACCTCGAAAACCCCCGAGTCCCCGTTTTCATTTTCATCAAGCAACTTTTTGTATTTTTGTCCGCCATATTGGATCCGCCATTTTGAATTTTGAAATTCTGAGCTCAGATTCGTAATCACCGACCTCGAAAACCCCCGAGTCCCCATTTTCACTTTCATCAAGCAACTTTTTGTATTTTTGTCCGCCATATTGGATCCGACATTTTGAATTTTGAAGTTCTGAGCTCAGATTCGTAATCATCGACCTCAAAAACCCCCGAGTCCCCATTTTCACTTTCATCAAGCAACTTTTTGTATTTTTGTCCGCCATATTGGATCCGCCATTTTGAATTTTGAAATTCGGAGCTCAGATTCGTAATCATCGACCTCAAAAACCCCCGAGTCCCCATTTTCACTTTCATCAAGCAACTTTTTGTATTTTTGTCCGCCATATTGGATCCGCCATTTTGAATTTTGAAATTCTGAGCTCAGATTCGTAATCAGCGATCCCGAAAACCTTTAAAATCACTATCACATCTGGGGTAGATGCTCTAGAAAAATGTGCCCCTCAAAGGGTTAACTCTAAGGTGTTAGAGTTTAAGTGATGTTGATGAGGTTGTGGCCGAAGATCATATATTGATCTTGATTTATTGATGTTTTGGAGTTGCGGCTTCAAGCGGCCTTGGTGATCGTTTTGATTAAGAAACTTTCTACGTTTCGACTCCGATCGGAGTCATCTTCAGAATATTTATTTGGTACGTGACGTTACACTGTGGAGATGTTTACAAAAATAAATATAAAACAAAGTATCAAAACATAAAACCATACATTCTCTTTCCTTTTTCTCACTCACCAAATACAAAATAAATGTTTTGATGCTTTTTTTATATTTATTTTTGTAAACATCTCCACAGTGTAACGTCACGTACCAAATAAATATTTTGAAGATGACTCCGATCGGAGTCGAAACGTAGAAAGTTTCTTGATCAAAACGATCACCAAGGCCGCTTGAAGCCGCAACTCCAAAACATCAATGTTAGAGTTTAATTATTTCTCTTTATTTTACCGTCTTTTATATGAAATCCAAAAAGAAGTTGTCCGGACGCTGATTTTTATATTCAACCGGATATTAATATCAAATTTCAGTAAATTCATATCAGCTCGATTATTCTTGATTTCCTACTATTCTGCTGGCCGCGCGTGCAACGCGCTTTCAGCATTTTTGGGCCGCCTCGCGATCACTAAAAAGTCCCCCACTATGTACGCCAACCTTGCTTTCTTCGTTGCCGTTATAACTCCATATATTCAGTCTTTGATCATGTATTGAATTGTAATTATCAGGCTCGCGTGCCTGAGTGGCAAATACTACACGCTAAAGTAGTCTCTGAAATCGTATTTTTCTCTAATATTGATCTAAAATGTTATAATAATATCCAGCAAATGATATGAAGATGAATTATGAATTAATAGAATAAATAATAATGTTTCTTTTGGGTGCGATAATTCGAAATATTAGTTTCAACTATTAATCGAACATCGAACCACAATTCATTGTTTTATTAACGTACACGTCTACATTCCATATGACCTCTGAGGCGCCGCGTCCACATTTCACGTTTTACCTCTGAGTCGCCGCGCACACGTCGAAATTACGAATAGACATCTGAGACTAAATAAATAAATAAATAAATAAATAAATAAATAAATAAATAAATAAATAAATAAATAAATAAATAAATAAATAAATAAATAAATAAATAAATAAATAAATAAATAAATAAATAAATAAATAAATAAATAAATAAATAAATAAATAAATAAATAAATAAATAAATAAATAAATAAATAAATAAATAAATAAATAAATAAATAAATAAATAAATAAATAAATAAATAAATAAATAAATAAATAAATAAATAAATAAATAAATAAATAAATAAATAAATAAATAAATAAATAAATAAATAAATAAATAAATAAATAAATAAATAAATAAATAAATAAATAAATAAATAAATAAATAAATAAATAAATAAATAAATAAATAAATAAATAAATAAATAAATAAATAAATAAATAAATAAATAAATAAATAAATAAATAAATAAATAAATAAATAAATAAATAAATAAATAAATAAATAAATAAATAAATAAATAAATAAATAAATAAGTAAATAAATAAATAAATAAATAAATAAATAAATAAATAAATAAATAAATAAATAAATAAATAAATAAATAAATAAATAAATAAATAAATAAATAAATAAATAAATAAATAAATAAATAAATAAATAAATAAATAAATAAATAAATAAATAAATAAATAAATAAATAAATAAATAAATAAATAAATAAATAAATAAATAAATAAATAAATAAATAAATAAATAAATAAATAAATAAATAAATAAATAAATAAATAAATAAATAAATAAATAAATAAATAAATAAATAAATAAATAAATAAATAAATAAATAAATAAATAAATAAATAAATAAATAAATAAATAAATAAATAAATAAATAAATAAATAAATAAATAAATAAATAAATAAATAAATAAATAAATAAATAAATAAATAAATAAATAAATAAATAAATAAATAAATAAATAAATAAATAAATAAATAAATAAATAAATAAATAAATAAATAAATAAATAAATAAATAAATAAATAAATAAATAAATAAATAAATAAATAAATAAATAAATAAATAAATAAATAAATAAATAAATAAATAAATAAATAAATAAATAAATAAATAAATAAATAAATAAATAAATAAATAAATAAATAAATAAATAAATAAATAAATAAATAAATAAATAAATAAATAAATAAATAAATAAATAAATAAATAAATAAATAAATAAATAAATAAATAAATAAATAAATAAATAAATAAATAAATAAATAAATAATGTAAGTGTTACTTTGGCGACATCACGCTGTCATCGCGTCATTTATATCGTGTTTCACTAACTGGTTTAAAAAATGGTAAACAAATAAAAATTTATTTACAACTACGTAATAAACTTTTTATAATATAGAAAAAAATCATAAAAAGCAGGTATATTGCGAAAATCGGCCATTTTTTTGGCATCATGTATAAGATTTTGCAGATTCAGAGGTTATAAAACTAAACTAAACTAAACTGAACTTCAGAGGCTTAATTAAACGAAACTGCCGAAGAGAAAGAAAAAATTATTCATTTTTTTTCCAACACCCTTAATTATTTTTGTGAACAAAAAATTGGCCATAATATCTGCATATAACAACAATAAATAAATAAATAAATTAAAAATTCAAATATAATATTCTGGTAATTTTTTACGACTTTTGAGAAAATTAAATATGAATGGTACCATAGAAACTTGGCCATTTTTGCGAATTCCGGCTTATAACTTTAGTAATAGATAGATGACATGGAAATGAATGTTTTCACAGGAAAAAAATCGATTTTTTTTACTTTTGACCTGACTCCCCCCCCCCCCCCCTTAAAATAAGTACGAGCACACCCTCCCACGGGATATTAATAGCAATTGAGTGGTTTTGAGTGCCACTTAGGATTGTTACGTCACGACGTAACTTCGCAAAATATCTCAGAAATAATTAGAAAATTTGCTTCGGAAATTTTATCATAAAGATTCATACTACAAAAGAAAGAATTTAAATGAGAATCGCTGCGCCAGCACTGGACAATTCAATCACTAGCCAGGTGCTCGGGGATTAAGAAGATATAACAGTCGATGAGTTCTCTCGTTGTCGATGACAAAAGTAGAGAGCCTAAAAATCTAACAGTGGCTTCTGCCCTGTTCAACAGACTTTTCGTCGAAAAGAAATGAGTTCTGTTGCGAAATCCTCCAACCACCTAAGAACCATAATTAGCAAATCCTCATATGAGACTAATAAAACAACTGATATCTCCCAAGAAAAACTGATAATTGAATAAAGATTTAACTTTATTTCTCAGAATTTAGGCTTGAGATTGAAACTCTAAAAAAATTATCTGGCACAGAAATGGCAGTGATCTCATTCATTACATTACTAAAATTAATTATTATTCATTTTTTCTCCAATGAAGACGAACCTACATCCACGTCGCATAAACATCAATTACACGGTAAATATCACGTAAGTACAAATTATGATAACGTAATTTAGAAAAGTATATCAGCATAAATACACAACTTATCCTGGTTTTCACCTCTGCAAAAGTAGAATCTTTAGCCTAATCCTGGGTTATTTTTCGAAAGATTAGATCCGAAAACAGGGTTGCGTTAACGATACTATCGTCAGGTGTGGTCAAGGGAATATTTCATATTTCTTAACTAGCGCACGGTAAATTCCTTCGTTAACGTGTAAGATTGTCAAAATAATTAATTTTTGCAAACTTGACAAAATTCTTTGTTCCAAGGCTTTTCCTTGTAAGAAATAGTTTCTTTTTACGGTCAAATCTGTACTTCGGCTAGGTGGAAACCAAAGAAAAATTGAAAGAAAGGAATTACATACACTAAAAAAAAGTAACACATATTTTTGTAAATTACCATGAATTCTGGTGACTGGAAGTGTAGCCCATTTCCGAAACAGCAGCGTGGAAATGTCCCGTTGAAACCAGTACTTTGCGCAGTAGCTGAAAAGATTCCAAATGGATTACATTTGCTATCATGTACCTTACTTTAACTGCATATAGGATTAGCAATCTTATTTTACGGATGAAAGTTGATCAGGCCATAATCAATTTTCAGAATTCCAGTTTAATTTTCTACGACTATGTTTGGTCGTACGGTAACCAGAGACTAGTGGCGTATACGACGACAACCGGTTTTTGCAGTTAAATTTTCTTAAAGGGTTACACCTAGTTGGCGGCCGAAAAAAAGGCGTGTTTTTGTGAACTTTTTTTTTTGGGAAAATGATTGCAGGTTTCGAACTGTTTTTTTTTCATAGTAAAGGGTATATCTTTGACTATAGTTCACAATTTTTTTATTGGAAAAAATTCACAAATGTAGCAGATATAATATATTTCCCGGACCGCTCTTCAGAAAAAGCCTTCCGTGGTGACCACTGTAACTTCCACACCAATGATCTGAAATAAAAGAACCAAATAAATTAAGTTTTTTTATCTTATTATCTAGTCCTTAATCGAAGGATTTGATAAATTATTAATTTTTGAAAAAATGGTCGGCGATCGAAAGTGAAAGTCTAAGTTTCGATGAAAAATTCACTTCATTTTCCTTCATATACAAAAAAGTATGCATTGAAAAAAAAAATCCTTCGATTAAGGACTGCCTTTTCATATCAAAAAAATGTGGAAAATTTCAAGTAAATCGGTCCACTCGCTTTTGAGATATCGTGGTTACCGATTTTGGAAAAGCCGTTTCGAGAAAAACACGTTTAAAGTTTAAAGTCGGGTATATACATAGGTAGTGTACTTTATTACCTCTAAATTGAATCATCGATGTCCGACCCATACAACAATCCTTCTGCAGACGTAGCTGCCTCTAAAAATCCAATTTGGTGCTGTCTTCGCGATAATCTTGCTTCACGAGTGTTATATTGAGTGCGGCGCTCAGCCGTGTCCACGCACTTTTCGTCTTCTTCCGTCACGTACGCGTGACAATTTCGGCCGCGGCTTACTCCCATTGCTTGCAGCATTGACAAAAGTGAAGCATATCCTTCGTTGAACATACATGTAGCTACATAGGCAGCTATGTTTATCGCAATCGACCCACTCAGTAAAATCTTCGGACTTATTTTTCCATATGAGTTGATTGTAGCTTTCTTTATTGTTTTGAGTAAAACCACCTTTACATCTTTCCAGTAAGATTTCGTTGGAGACTTCTGTGTAGATTGGTTTTATTGCTTCTAAAACATTGACTGGTAGAGCTGTATACTCGTGTTTATAAGAGGCAAGTTTTCCGTTCGCAGAAGCGCGTTGCCAAGAGCACCAAGACTCATCTCCGGGCGGACAGTTTTCGTGATGCGGATGATCATCGGTTGAACTATAATAATCGATTGCCAAGGTTGCCCATATCGCTTTTTTCATATTTTCCATCGAATCTGTGTTACGGCGAACAGCTAAACCGTAATATACAGTCAACTTGTCAATCATTTTCCTGGTTAGCTTGTTTCTGCCACCAAGTCCTTTATTTATTTTTTATACATTCGCGCAATCTACGTCCCATTCGCTTTTGGATATGGCCAATGCATTCCTTTTTTGTTACAGTAATTCCTTCATAAGGAGAGGCATTTAGAATACCGGTGAATGTTTTGGAATCACCGTCGCCGATATAATTAACGTACTGTACGCCGTATTTTTCTTCTGAACGTTTAAACATTTCGACGATAACGTCAACCTCCGTTTTTCCGAAGATCCTGTGTGGTTTGCTGAGTACACAGATTCGTGTTCTTCATACCATTCCGCGTACTCGGCAGTATCGGTTTTGTCACGCCAAGCCTCGCACATTTTACAGAATAAACTTTTCCCGACAATATCCAGAACTTTTCCAGTATGGTAACCGATAATTGAAGAAACTCCAAATAACGAAGTAAAGCCGCGTTTTTTCCACGTTCCATCACCAGAAATCATCAATTCAGTAGATCTTGCATCATCGCTTTTTTCACTGAATTCTTTCTTTTCTTCAACAGCTTTTTTAAAAATCATATCGGAAACAGTGATAACAGAATCGTGAATGTTTTTTACAACGATATCGTAGGTGCACTGATAAAGAAATTTTGGCATGTGGATTAGACCACAGAATTTTCGAGCACCAGCCAATCCGAGGCCAAGAAGCCTCATTACAAATATAAACCTTCTGTTTATTTCATACGTGTGGCCAACGTACGAGCAGGATGGAATTTCGCGATCCTCGCAGTTGTCACACATTATCACAATTTTAAAACCTAGTCCACGCGTTGCGCTCGTTTGAAATTTCACATCACCACCGCAGTCTTTACACTTCACGAAAGTCGCAATCGTCGAGAAAACTGTTATAAAATTTAGTATTCGATATTCAATCGAATAGTCTTCGGGGGCAAACAGATCATCTTTGTGCTTCATTTTTTTCGCCGACACGCTAAAACTGGCACTCTTTTGTTCGAGAGTTTTTGGATTGAAAACGTTTTTACGTTTTCTCGACCGCGACTTCCGAACATTCGCCGATTCTCATAATTCTCTCGAGCCTTTCGCACGATTCATTTTTTTTAAACTTCAAATGTTAGAAGAACAAGTATAACTGAACGTAGTGAGCGCTTCGAAGTCAACTGCTGTACTGTGACGGTTTTCAATTTCGAATATATATACCTCTCGTGGTTATAACCACCACCACCCTAAATTTGGCTCGATTATTGTCAATAACGGTCCTCTTTGTATGCAATAGACCGCCGCTTTTCAGAGCGCGCACCTGTTCCGTGATACCTGGGGTGCGTTCCGAATGACGAGGTTTTTTGTTGTTCGATGCGCATGGGCAATGGTTTTTGCCGAGATTTACGGTGAACTTTAAGAAGTATAATAAAAGTGGAAACATAAAAAAACAATTGTTTTATTTATACTGGTACTGAAATATGAATAATTAGATTTCTCATGGATTTGCCTATTTGTAAAGAATTTAAATATTATCCTCGTCTCCTGATCGGACGACAACTATTCACCCTACTCGCGAGGTACGGCAAAAAGTTGTTGTCCGATCGTGAGGTGGGGATAAAAAAATTTTCTTCATACTATGCCGAAAGTACGTCCCTCCAGCTGCGATATCACGGCAGAAAGGCTAATTTTATGTCTCGGTAGAGACGCGCATGCGCTCTGCGACAGCGGGCCGAACGAAATTACTCGTGCAGTGAGACCGGCCCACACACATACAAGACGGCCGAAAGTCAAGAGTCGCTCACTGTGTTTATACACATGTCATTCATGTGTTGGTCAAGCTATACACGTGCCCTCTATACAACGGGAGTAGTAACTTATTCGCGCGCATTAATACTCTATACGTCTTGCCTGCATAACCTCAAAGTTTATTTACAATTGCTGTATGCTAAAGCTTAACAGTTAAGATAAATCAGCAAGTGATATATACTCGAAAACGTACTAATAAAAATAGGCTTCCATAATCAAATTAATATTTGTTAGAAAAGTAGAGCCCTGAACTGCACTCCGCGCAGTGCAGGAATCTCAACTTTCTGCCCTTGTAGTGTAATATACTATTAATACTTTATAAATGGCTAATCCGTGAGAAATCGAAATTCCGATACTTTGGAATTAATAGAAATGAACAAACTGTTTCCCCTATCTTCAACTTTTACTATAATTCTTAAACTTCACCGTAAATCTTGGCGGAGATTATTGCGCATGCGCATCGATCAACGAAACACTCGTCATTCGGAACGCACCCCTGCGTCGCGCGGCTCGCAGAACGTAACTGTAAAAACTGCCGTAACTCGCTGAATTTTTCGATTTTTCGATTTTTTCGAAAATTCTGAATAGATGTGAGTCCTTAAGGGAAAGGGGGAGCCAGGTCAAAAATTAAAAAAAAATGTTTTTTTTTCTGTGGGAATATCAGGAGTCGCGGTAGCGACTCGACGCCAAGTTAAAACAGAAATTAATGTAGCCTTCACACGACGATTTGTCTATCTGATCTTGACTGGACGGGCTGTAACACCTGACTTAACGGTCGCTATTGCTACTGTATTTATTCGGAAGGCGGCTACTCACCGCCATTTTCAAATTGTAACTCGAATTATATTTGACTACACGTCGAGAACGAAAGATGTGTCAGGTTCAATATTTTTTTTTCTGATTCAAATGAGACCTGCGGCAAGGAAATCAGTTCCTTTAATGCTGATATCTGGCATCTTAGTAATTCTGGCCGAGATGTTTTTCTTGCGCTGCTGTACTCACAAAACTTTAAATGCCCCAACCTGTATGTGCCGACGTATTATCTCTGACCTCACGTCGCGAACGAAAAGTGTATCATAATCAATATTTTCTATTTTTTTTTCTTTCGAATGAAACCTGTCATAAGAAAATCGGTTCATTTATCGGTGATATCTGGTCATTTAAAAGTTTTTCGGGTTTAACGCATGTTAATTGTGATACTCGCCAAGAGGTGGGCGAGCGGTCAACAGGGCCGGGGAGGGAGACCGACCGGAGTTATATTCCCCCCGCGTTGATGTGATGTGTTTTTGGGGTGGCCCTTAAAAGGGCCGTTGGTTCGTTGTTGTTCTTAAAAGAACAGTTGGGGATTTTTTAAGGAGCGGAGGTAGGGGTGTGCCTCGGGAGGGGGTCGCGGTCCGGACCAAAGAGGAGACACAGGCGACCCTTGAGTCGACGAGGATCTGCCTTCTTTGGGGCGAGAGAATACCTCTGTAAGCAGAGTCGCGGAACCGCGATCCGCTTCACGAGGTAACCCCGAGGAAGATGACCGAGGGGTCCGGGTGTACCTAGGAAAGGAGTAGGGGGACGTGGGCCGTCGACGAAGAGTTTTTGTAGACGGGCAGTCTGAGGGACCACCTCGTCTGAAATGATTCGAGGAACCGTGAAGTCGAGTCACCGAACTACCGTCCTCCTGCGAGGGGACTCCACCGACTTTCTCGCGGGCGAGAGTATCGGTTCGGTCCTCCCGGAGGATGGCGATGGCTCGTCAGTCATCCTCTCGAGACCGGGGCGGACCTCGGTGACGGCCGCAGGAGCCAACGAGGATGGGGGTGGGTCCCCGCGGAGCTCCGCTACCCGTGGAAGCTGGGTTCCCGGGAGCAGGGCTCTGCGGTGGCGCTTTCCCGCTCGTTTGGACATGCGTCAGTCACGGTGGACCAGCCCGGACTTAAGAGGCGAGAGGCGACTCGAAAAAGACAAAAATAAGGGCCTCTGCCGTTCGACGGGGCGAGCTTTCCCGTCGCTACCGGAGGCCGGAGCAAAGGAGAAGCCGCGTCCGAAGACCGGAGCGAATTGAGAGGATGCAAACAACACTAGCCACGTTCAACGGAGCTTGCGAGCTCGTCGCTGCCAACGAGGATTGGAGCAACGTAGAACGCTGCTGCCGAAGACCGGAGCAGGTTGTACCTCAAACGGAAGGTCCAGAGGATTTGGCACAAAATAAAATTCCAAGCTCACAAGTTCTATAAGAAGAATAAGTTCTTTATTTCGAATCTGTCGCTCGATCCAGAAGGCGATTTTCGCCTGCTTTATATAAGGCTCTGGGGTACAAGATACTTGCGAGAAACGCGAGGGCCCATGCGCCGCGTGGCGGTGGAGCTCGAAACTAAAAGTGTGCTATATATATTAAGTATAATATAAGTCAACTGTCGGTAAGGTAGATCCCTACCTTATCGAGCTTGGGATGTCGGTAAAGCCGATTTCTACGTTACCGACTGGTGGTAAAGCAGATCCCGCCGATACCGGCTGTCGATAAGGTAGGGAAAACTTCGAATTACGCGTAAAGCGGGTTAAATATGTTTACAAAAAGTTTTTATCTAATATAATATCCTAAGGAGATGGGGGAACGGCCGCGGGTGCGTACAACAATTGTTACCTAAAAACAATTAAATGTACTGAGAGAGAGTAGCAGTCGAACGCGTGAAATTCTTCTACGACCATTAATTTGGTGATATTGATGTGTAAATATAGTCAAGCTCATAACATATTTTGTCTCTCTCTCAGTGTTTATTTGGCTACCCATCACCGATAGTTCGAGGGATTATTCGATGTGCTCCGTTCAGGTATTGTTGGTGCTGGTACGTTTCTCAGGCTGCCAAGGTTGCAATCTAAAAACATCCAGTATCCACATAGTTTACTAAATATCTATTAATGAACAAACGATTCTTCATTATATTCATATCGTGCTAGTATTTGCTGGGCCGTTCTACCAACATCTCGAATATTTATTCCTCTGATTAACTGTGAGTTTCCTGCAACAAGCCGGCTTGGACAATCGACAAGCACAACGGCTGTCAATCATTCGGACAATCGACGAATGTCGTGCTCCGGTGTAGGCCAAAAAACGCACCTGCGTTTCAATACCGCAACCAAGCCGTACCCACAACGGCATGTTTTTCTATCTGGGTTAATACTCGGACAATCCACGAGTCAATTTATTTTTGTAACCGAGCGCACCGAACGGGGTTATTTAAATAATTCTTTTTCTGACGTACTTGTTTAACGAAAACCAGATGTTTATTATATTGTTTATTATATCGTAACAAGAAAACGAAGAAAAACTTGAAACTGTTAACTGACATAGTTTAGCATGCGTTTGCACACTCCGTGCCGTCCGCCTTCTCTCTCACTGCGTTCCAGACTGACTCGCTCGCTCGCTCACTCGGCCCCATGCGGGCATCTTCTCCCCACTCCTGCGCGAACTCGACCGCGCGGGGATTGCCACGTCACGAGCGAGGCGTTACGCGCCATCGATCGCGCTCCCGTGATCGATGGATTTTCGTCTCGGTGGCGACAACGCACTCATACAATTTTCAATCACGTACATACATTATACAGAAGCGCCACGCATGTCCGGGCTGGGTCGCCGGGTGACGTCATGACGAGTATACGTACCCGTATACGCGGTGCAGTATTATAATTGCTATAACTAATCGAGTTTTCTCTATATTGAAAAAACAATTAATTCTAATTAAAGTGTGATACCAAGGTTTTTATTTATACTATACACCATTTTTTTTCTATCAATATATTAAAAGTTATGGTTTTTTTAAACACCAAAAAAACCCTCACGGGTAATAAAATTGAGACAAGTACATTTACGTGAGTGGTATCTGATACCCCCAAAAACACAGTGTGTCAAAAACTTGAGCCATAAACTATGTATAGGTACAAAAAGTTGTGAAATAAATTAAAAATATATTCAGCATGTCAAGTACATGTTGTACAACATATATATACATTATATACGTGTATATAAATAGTAGTTTTAATATCAACTAAAAAGAATTTCTCGCATTTAAAGGAAAAAAAATCATAAATAGAGAACAAAAATTAATGAATAAATAAATTTCAACATCTCAAAAAATTATACGGAAGTACTTGGCGAGTTTCTATGCTAATATGACCATTGAATAATGGTGAAAACATATAGAAATTTATTTACAAATACGTAATTAATTTTTTAATATATAGAAATAAAAAATAAAAAAGAAGGTATATTGCAGACATTGGCCATTGTTTCGGCTTCACGTCTAAGATTTTGCAGGTTCAGATGTCACACTTAACTAAATGAAACTACCAAAATTTTTTTTTTTTTTCAAAATGCTTAATTATTTCGTGTGAATGAAAAGTCGGCCATAATATTAGCATATAAAAACAATATATAAATTAAATAATTTCATATTCAAATATAATATTCTCATAATTTATTACGACTTCAGAATGAATATGAATTTTCCCAAAACAAAAATTGTACGCCAAATGAAAAAAGGAATCCAAAAAAAAAAACTTAAAAAAAATCACTCACAAACAAAATCCCTTGCAAAAATATTAAGCCAAATCCCATATATTAGCCAAGTAAACTCGCTACAAAAAAAACTTTGCGTGCCAGCGACTACCTCCCGTCCATAGTCCATTGAAGTAAGTGCGGGAGAAAACAATTCCTATTGATATTTCGAGTTTCGTAATATTGAACCTGCAGCGTGAGCTCGAGTTGCATATCTTACCTTACTTATTACTTTTGTCTAATTTATCAGTCAGTACCTCTACTTTCTTTTCACCTCATTTAATCTAATATCTTGATATATATAAATCTGAAAGATTGTTGTTCGTACTATCTATTCTATGCTAATATGGCCATTGGATAATGGTGAAAACATACAGGATTTTTAGCAAACTCGCCAAGTACTTCCGTTTAATTTTTTGAGATGTTGAAATTTATTTATTCATTAATTTTTGTTCTCTATTTATGATTTTTTCTTTGTTACTGATTTTTTTCCTTTAAATGCGAGAAATTCTTTTTAGTTGATATTAAAACTACGATATATATACACGTATATAATATATATATATGTTGTACAACATGTACTTGACATGCTGAATATATTTTTAGTTTATTTCACAGCTTTTTGTACCTATACATAGTTTATGGCTCAAGTTTTTGACACACTGTGTTTTTGGGGGTATTGGATACCACTCACGTAAATGTACTTGTCTCAATTTTTTTACCTGTGAGGGTTTTTTTGGTGGATTTCACTACTTTTTGCAAAGTTTTTGCTATTTCTTGCGACCAATCAATTCAGAATAAGGAAACTTGCATTCTTTTATATATTCTTTAGTATGCATATTGATTAGCACAACAAATAATAAATATAGAATTCCTCTTATTCTCCTTCCGCTTACCGAGATGGATTTTATAATATTAACCAAATACCAATTCATAGTTTCAAAATTTATGACCCACTATAAGATAATGTGCTGCTACTCGGTCGGTAACATAAACTGTAATGTAAATTTATTTTTTGCGGTTACTTGTTTTTTATACAACACAATTGTTTAGTTATGCTGTGCAGCTAAGCTGCGGCTATCTCAAGAAATTCCAAAAAAGGTTACTGTTGATTGCAATACATTTTTTTTTTAAGTCGTAAGACTTTTGCAAATTTTAACTAAGAATAGGCTTTTCAAGACTAACAGTTCTCTGTCAATTATAACCGCAAACCGAAAACTATAGAGACATCGGCCTGGACACCAAAAACTAGGGAATGGTCGACCTGGACATCGAAAACTATGAAGAGATCGACCTAGACACCGAAAACTACACAGAGGTCGACCTGGACATCTGGAACCATGGAGAGATCGACCTGGACAACCAAAGCTACGGCGTCGTCGACCTGGACATCGAAAATTATGGAGGAATCAATTTGGGCACCTAAAACTACGGAGAGGTTGACCTGGACGTCGAATACTATGGAGGAATCGACCTAGACACGGAAAACTATGGAGCGGTCAACCTGGACATCGGAAACTATGAAGAGATTGGCCTAGACACCGAAAACTACGGAGAGGTCGACCTGGACATCTGAAGCCATGGGGAGATCGACCTGGACAACGAATACTACGGAGACGTCGACCTGGATAACGAATACTATGGAGACATCAACCTGGATACGGAAAACTATGGAGAGGTCGACCTAGACGCCAAAAACTATGGAGAAGTCGACCTGGACATTGAAAACTATGAAGAGGTCGACCTGGACTCTTAAAACTATGGAGAGATCGACCTGGACAACTAATACTACGGAGACGTCGACCTGGACAACGAATAATATAGAGACATCGACCAGGATATGGAAAACTATGGAGAGGTCGACCAGGATATGGAAAACTATGGAGAGGTCGACCTCGAAAACTATGGAGGAATCGACTTGGGCACCTAAAACTATGGAGAGATCGACCTAGACAACGAAAACTGCGGAGCCGTCGACCTGGACACGAAAAACTACGGAGCGGTCAATCTGGACATCGGAAAATATGGGCGAATTGACCTGGAGACCAAAGCTGTAGAGCAATCGTTTATTAACATTAATAATGTATATACTATTGCTTCGCCGTGTATTTCATAAACTGGCTCATCACTGGATGACGTTACGATTTTCTTATAGTGATTAGTAGGTTGCGAAACATAGTGTTTGGCAGGTCGCGAAAGATCGGTGTGCGAAATCACAAACTCGACCACTGAAAAAGTGTAATATTTCAGAGAAGTTTTGAAATATAAATGACCATGTCACCTAAACGACTGAACGTAGAACGCTCGTTTTGGTCTTAAACGAATTATTTTGGCCTGTAGTATCTGATTATATCTGAAAAAGACTTGAAAACGCTATAATTTTGTCAATATAACATATTAACCTCGAAAAAAAGTGGCCAAAACAAGTTGGCTCGAGTAAATGATCTGCGGCAGTGTAAATGTACTTGTCTCGAGACGCTGCCGCGTCTCTTGATCATATTTGACTACGATTTCGTCACTAAAGTTTAAGCCTTTCGTTTATCGAACGAAAATTTCTCAAAAAATCTGAAAAAAATCCTATAAGTACTTAGAGATCTCATCAATGGAAGGCTGTACAGGCAATTTTAAATTATTGTGTTTTTAGTTTTATTATTAATAAAATACACAACTTCACGATCGTTGCTGTCAATAATGATAGAAACATTTTTAAATGGTTAAAAATCATTAAAGAAATTAACGAATGCAAAACGGCAACCAACATTATTTTAAATGTTTCAGATTTCAATTAATAACGATATTTATAAAACCCGCTTTTAGCTCCACGTACGTGTATATGCATGACGTAACCAAAGCTACTCAAAGGAAAAAATCATAACTTTATTGCTGTTCATGAAAAGTTCTAATTCTTTACATGCTAGATATATCTATTTTTAAAAAAGATTTTTAGTTATTTTATTCTTATACGTCTCACCGTTTTTGAGATAACATGCAAAGTTTCATCCATTTTTCTCATCTAGGCGGCCAATTGTATTTTGTCCGTTAGGATAATCTTAAAAATCGTTGAGAAATATATTCGGACGAATAATTGGATGTAATTCGTCCAGGTAATGCTAAAAAATGTTTAAAAAATCATATTCTGACGAATACTCGTATGTTGTTCGTCGGAATATGTGTTTGTAAGATTCTTGAGATCTATTATGACAAATAATCGTATGTTATTTGTATGATGTTCCTCTATGTTAGCACTTTTGAGCCTCCCCCCCCCCCTACAATATTTTTTTTTTGTTAAAAAAGGCATATAGTTGAGCACGCAGGCGGGGGAGGGGCCCGCGGACGAAGCTCCGGTGGAGGCCTGCCTAATGATCTGATAAGAATTAAAATTATTTATACCTGATGCTTTATTCCATTCTCCATTTTTTACGACGTTCTAACTTTCAAAAAGACATCAAATACAACCAAAAATGTTTTCTCAAAAGAAAAATTGTACGCCAAGTGAAAAAAGCATCCAAAAAAAAAAACTAAAAAAAAAAATTGCTCACAAACAAAATCTCTTGCATACAAAATCCCTTGCAAAAATATTAAGCCAAATCCCATATATTAGTTATATCCCCTATGTACGGGAGCTCGTCGCTGGCACGCCATGTTTTTTTTGTAGCGAGTTTTACTTGGCTAATATATTGGATTTGGCTTAATATTTTTGCAAGGGATTTTCTATGCAAGCGATTTTGTTTGTGAGCAATTTTTTTTAAAGTTTTTTTTTTGGATGCCTTTTTTCACTTGGCGTACAATTTTTGTTTTGGGAAAATTCATATTCATTCTGAAGTCATACAAAATTATGAGAATATTATATTTGAATATGAAATTATTTTATTTATATATTGTTTTTATATGCTAACATTATGGCCGACTTTTCATTCACACGAAATAATTAAGCATGTTGAAAAAAAAAAAAATTTAGTAGTTTCATTTAGTTAAGTGTGACATCTGAACCTGCAAAATCTTAGACGTGAAGCCGAAATAATGGCCAATGTCTGCAATAAACCTTTTTTATATTTTTTTTCTATATCATAAAAAATTAATTACGTATTTGTAAATAAATTTTATCTGTTTACCATTTTTTAAACCAATTAGTTAAACGCGATATAAACGATGCCATGACAGTGTGATATCTCCAACGCTATACGTAACATGTATATTATAATCGCAATCGCGCGAATAAGTAGCATGCGCCGTGATATCTTAGCGGGTATCGCATGCGCAGCGTGTTGCTGCCGCGAAAAGGGACTTCTACAACACTCGAGTCGCATAACCTCGAATTGATGTTTTTATTTTCCGTTCATATTATGCTATTAGTTTAGTTCCATTGGCCATTTACGGTTTTTTAAAAATTAATAGTGTTTAAAACAGAATCAACAATCATCAGGAGTGATCAGATATGAATCATTTTTTTATAAAGCGATGATTTAATGTTTGAGCAGCACATTTGTGAATCTATCGGCACCGGATAAATTGTAAGTGATGTTGTCAATAACAGTGACTATCCCAATATTATTTACAGATTTTTTTTTAAATACCTATTCATTTACGTATTTATTTGTCAATACAAAAACATTTATTAATAACATAATTACGAATATTCAGCAAGCTGACTTGTAAATAATATCTTTATTTTATTAATTAAAAGTACCAAAATGCCCCAAGGGTGAAAGCAGCGCAAACAGTTTGTTTGGAGCGATAAACTTCAAATGCTATTTGCCGTACATGGATTTAAACCTATTCAGTTCGTGATTCAGATCGAACTGCTAGGCAGATTGGAATAGTTGTCATCTCGTTTTCTTCTTCATGAAAAGATATACCGGCTAAGAGGTGCAAATGTTAATCAAATGTAATAGTTTTTAACTGACATAATTATTACGAAATAAAATTTATGCATTTTTATAAACCAGTGATTAACTTTGCATTCAGAATGAAAAAAAAAAGTTTGCTGCTTTTAGTAGGTGTATCTCTTTATGAAAAAGAAAATGGGATGTTAACAAGCCCAATCTGCCTAGCAGTTTAGTCTGAATCATGTATAGAATGAAAAACATGAGAACTTGCTTAAGATAATATTGAAGGGCATACGCAAGACAGACGATAGTAAAAAATCCTTTCATCGAGTACCAACAATTGCGATGGAGCGACCGTCGCACCCTGTGGATCTAATTTGGAATCCATATTCGAATCGATGTAGCAAGGCCGATGGTAACCGATTGACGTGTCATCGGCGACCGTTGGTAATGGATATGGCCTACGTGACCTGTAACGAAACGTCTTGCGACTGCACCGCAAGAGTCGACATTTTTTTTTCTTTACATTCCTCGAAAGAATAAAGTAACTCGTCAACTATTCTCACAGCGCGCGTATTTAACGCAAGTTCAGATAATATTTCACCAAACTACCAAGTATTTGAAACTAGAATCCACCCGTAAGCATGGGAGACCGAAGTCATTGTAAGCCGGTCCTGCTCCGACGTATTAGTGGACCACACGCACGCTGGAAACCCTGCACGAGTTTCGGTGATTTATCACAGAAACTCGAGTGGTTAGGTGTGGGCGTACTATCTGCTAATTGTGGGAAGATTGGTGTTTGTAGAAATCAACACCTCGAACTTATTACTATCTTGTGGACAAGAAAAGCGTAGCATGGGTAACGCGATACACACAAAAAAGACAACCGAATAGGCCTACTCAAACCGACTAGACGGCCGGACGACAGGCATTTTCTCCGCTTATCCTTTAGTAGTGGAGTGTGCACTATGCCGACCCCCACTCCTATCACCACTCTTTTTTGCCCCCACACTTCGGTTTTTCGCCAAAGTATGGGGTGCGAGAGTGGGGGGGTAGTAGTGGGGATAGGAGCGTAGTGTCGTCATAGTGCACAACCTTTTTTTATTTTTTTACATTTATTGACTATGTATACACTGTATGCTTATATAGAGTAATTTTATACGATAATCGCTTATTATGTACAGTATAGTTTATAGCAATATGATGCTGGTAAGCGCTCGTTTTTTCCCAATTGGAGGAATCCGTAGATATCCACGTGTGGGTTGGCTGGATGCATTAGGGTACCGCTGCCCCGGGTATCTATAATGAATAGTTAATGCGTAAATAGAGTCATTACCATAAAATAGAGATACCATAGCCCACTGTCAAATTATTGTTTTAATTACCTGCACTCATGCTGGGATTTCCTTGAACTCGACATGATTGTACTTTGATCCGTAATAGAGCATAAGTAATCTTTTCTCGCTAGCACAGGCAATCATCTGCTCGAATAATGCGTGGTTCTTCTCGAAAGCCACCATAAACCTTGATGGTAGGAAGCACGTAAATTCGTTCTGCAGGTCTACGGTAATACACGGGCCCCACTATGATTGACTGCGCTTCGTCCTCGTGACACTGTATTCTCTCGCAATATCCAATTCTGACAATTTTTTCAAAGGCAGATACACCTCAGGTTTACCCACTTTATTGATTGCTGATAAATCCATTTTCGATCTTGAGCACTTTGAATTTACGTGTCAAAAAATGTAGTTCTGATCTTGTCTGGATCAATACTTTGATTACGGCGATTTCTTGCAAGAGTCTTTCTATGCGTGTCTTTAATATAAGACTGTTGAATGTGATTGTTGACCGCTGTTGTTAATTGATGTTGGAGAGTTTCGGCAAAGAAACAGTTTCTTTGCCGAAACTCTCCAACATCAATTTAATATAAGACGTTTTCTATGCATTGACTTGAAAAAGAAGAAGAAGTATCTAAGGCGGCTCGGCTACAAATGAGCATGTTTCGGCGGATTTACAAAAAAAAAAGACTTATCATCATATGAGTGAGTGTTTTTCCCCATCCTGAGCGCTATCAATTTACTGCAGTGTCAGCTAAAAAGAAATGCCGTATTGGCCTAAAGGCGCGTGCAATGTGTCATACTATATCGCTGAAGCTAAGGAGAGATGAATGCGCTGTAACCGAGAGGGTTTTCCAAGGTTATTAAATAAAAAAAGAGCACCGTTTTCATTATTTCGCACAATTATCAATACAGTTAGCAAGTGCGCGAGCAACAACTCTGCATACATACATTAAACTTCTCATATTGTTGCTTAGGCTGATCACGTTTACGGGAGTACGCCTTATAATACTCATATATTATTTTGTCGTTGTTTGACAAATTATTTGAAAATATGCTTCTAAATCGATGAATACCAAGACCTGTACACATGAAATGAAGAAACATAACATAATAATGTCCGCAGCACTGTGATTCAGGACTCTGTCGTGGCGAAGTGCTGTAGCGAAAAAGCTTGCAATTTCACCGGAGTCGCTGGAGATGCTCAGGGATGATTGGGGGTAATCCGTAGCTGTCGAAGTACCATCCATTTCTACATCGATCGACGTACATGGCGATCCAGTGGCTTCCAGGCTGCTTGTGTCCATCTGTGTTAACTACAATTGCAATCGGCTTCGTCCACATGATAGTATGGTTCTTTATATTCTGAAGGGCCTGCAGTATTTGTAGTGTTATGCCCGCAGGGGCCTCAATTTAACATATATTTTATTTATTGGGATCGTTTGCCAATAAAGAGTTGGACTCAAGTAAATAATATAAAATTAAGAAGATTTAATTAAACAGATAACAATATAGTGTATTACAATATTGAGCTTGTCTCGATTCTGTTACTTATGGGCGAGTCTGACCCAAGACCGACTGGTCACTTTGATGTTCGATTGAAGACTAAGCTTATTCCCGATTAACTCCCAAGCAATTTGCCTAAAATCGGTGCGTATGCATTTATTGCTTCCGCGTACATTGCTTCATCGAACGATACCGACTCCGCGCTGAGTCAATGCGCGAGCTCTTTCGAAATCGTTCGATTGCCCAATTGCTCCAAAATCGTCTGACGAATAAACGTGGTTTCGTATTTCTAGCTCGCTCCGTGGCGAAGCTTTAGCCGTGCACTGAACATGTTCGGTCAACGACCGAACAATTTCCTTAAATAATTCTGGGCACAACATCCCTCCCCCCTTAAAGAAAAAAAAAATCGCGTATGAGATTTTTTCCCCCTTTTCCTACCATACATTTCCGAACATTGGCCTCCGTTACCAGATGATAACTCGAGGGTAGATTCACATTTCACACTCGAGTACAATGATTGTCGTTGCGTGTCTCACTCATACTGCGTTCCGTACATTATTATCATTTCGTATTCTTAATAATCTTAATACACTTCATATTACGGATCCCCAAATACATATTCCATTTACTATTAACACTACCCACGTTTACGTTTTTGACAAATTTTCTCTCTTTTATTATAAGTTCGTACGTTTTTCCGAATTTCATATATTAGATGCAAACTTTTACCCTTTTTCCATTTTCCACATACATTGTAAAACAATTGATTAATTCTTGTGAAATTTCTTAATGTCCACTAATCTTCGCATTTTACTTCCAGTTGAAGCACTTTTCGGACACTATTCTCTCTCTCTCTCTCTCTCTCTCTCTTGTGAGTACCGGACGTGTTTCTAAATTGTCTGTCCAAATTGTCTTAATTTATTAATATTTAATCGTCTGACGCGTATAAATGTATGTGTCGTTCATTATTTAACAACAGACGGATTATTTCTATATTTATTATCTATAAATTATACAACTTTTGGACGTGTAAAGACAATTTTCATAAATCGACTACAAACATAACCTCAAACTGACACCAAACTAATCCCACTTTGGGTGAGTCATACATATATTCCAGTGTGGTCTCGTGGCACTCAGGTGTAATATATGCACATATTTTATATGGTCATATAAAAACACATCTGCTGAGTGCATTATCACGAGGCAGAGAAACATCGAAAACCCGACGGAACGACAACACCAACACAGACGTTCGGCATCACTGACACGTAACGCCCACATTGCTGCAGCGGAACGAGACGTCCAGCGCCACACCGTCAGAGCGGACAACGAGGCAACAGAGACCACCACTGAACGCCGTCGCCCGAACGACAGCAGCGCCTTGCCACTTATGGGAACGCCTATGGGACATCCGTAGCGCGAAATTAGGCCTAACGTATGTATGTGATAAGTTGAGAAATGAATCCATTATTATGCGGGAAGTGTAAAGGTCCTATCGGCAAAATCGTGTATGAGTGTCGAACGTGCTTAAAAGGCTTCCATAATAGCTGTGCGAGTCTGCACAAAATTTATAATAGTAATAATGTGTTAATTAAATGTACGGGTATTATCGAAGAAAGACCAAACAGCAAAGCTACAGAAAGCCCTAGGATTGCAAAAACTGACGGTCCCGAAATGGAGGCTGCAGGTAAAAGCGATAAAGGGGAAAGAGGAACGAAGAGGGCAAGGGTAAATAACGATGAAGTAGAAATTGATACGGATTTAACAGTAGACGAAAAGATAGATCGTGTATTGATTGGTTTAGCACAAATGAGGGCAAGAGATGAAGAGAAAGAAAAAGCTGTAGGAGAAATAATAGAAAAACAAATAAATAAAATGAAACATGATATTAAGAATATAGTAATAGATGAAATTAGCAAAGCGGTACAAAGCCTGGTGAATGAAGTGAAAATTCTCAAAGCTAGCGTAGAAGTACTACAAAAAACCGATAAAAGCACTAAAGAACAAAACAACGACACTTATGCAGATAGGGTGAGGAAAAGCACAAAGGAATGTGTTGTTATAGAGCCAACAAATAAGCAAACGAGCGGCACAACGGAAGGTGCGATAAAAAGACAAGTTGACGTTATGCAACTAGGAATAGGTATCGATAAACTAACGAAAGGGTCAAGAGGAAAGATTATACTTGACGTAACGGAGAAGCAAGACAAAGAGAAACTAAAAATAGAACTAACGAAAAATCTAGGAGAACAGTATAAGATATACGAACCGAAAAAAAAGTTACCAAAAATAAAAGTTGTAGGAGTAGAAGAGGAAATAAGTAGGGAAGAAGAGACTAAGTTTATCGAGAAAATTAGAACTCAAAACGAAATAGGACAAGATAACGAAACAGTAACTATGAAAATTATCAAAAAAATCAAAGCTTACGAACACGAAACAACTGTAATTGTAGAAGTAGACCCAAAAACGCACAAATACTTTGTAGAAAAACAACGTATGAAAGTAGGGTGGAAAAACTGTCGGGTATATGACTACGTGAGTGTGAAAAGGTGCTTTAATTGCTGGGGGTACAACCACTTTGCTAGGGACTGTAGGAACGAGAAGGCGTGTCGTAGATGCGGTGGCGCGCATGATGCACAGGAATGTACATCGAAACAAAAGAAGTGCACAAACTGCACAAAGATGATCGACAAATTTAAAATAGAAGGACTAACGGCTAACCACGAAGCAACAGATAGTAACTGCGAAACGTACTTAAGAATAGTAAATAGAAATAGAAAAAATGTAAAATATGAAGATGAATAGCAATTAAATAAGGAAATGAAAAATGGGCACAGCCCATTTATTTTACTGCTCAATGCGCAAGGTTTTTTAAACAACAAAGACCAGATAGAAGAACTAACTATTAAATTAAAGCCAAAGATACTCTGTCTAACGGAGACACATGTAACAAAAGAAATAGAGGATACAGAACTGGCAATAACAAACTATGAAATGGTGAGATGTGACTCTGATAACAGGAGAACAGGAGGGGTGATAACATTTATAAATAGAGATGTAAAATTCAAAATTGTAAGCACGCAAAGTATAGAGCAAAATATGTGGATAAGCATAGTCAAATTAATGGGGATGTATAATGAAACGGTAATCTGTAATGTATATCATTCACCAAGCACAAGCGATGGACAATTTATCGAAATGATTACAAATGAATGTGAAAAAATTGCTGAAATGGGGCATATAATAGTAGTAGGAGACTTTAATATTGATATTAGTAAAGATAACCAGTACTCTAAGCGATTAATACGAAATTTAAATTGTCTAGGAATAAAACAATACGTTAATCAATATACAAGAATCACGGAAACATCAAAGACAAAAATAGATTTGGTATTCTCAAATTTTTATGTTATGACAGAGGTATTACAAACACCAAAAATTAGTGACCATCAAATTGTTCAAATAAATATTTTAAATAATGACAAACCTAAGACTAACTGGATAGTATTTTATAAACGAGACTATACAAATTTTAACAAAGAACGATATAACGAATTATTGACGGCTGTGATACAAGAAAAATGTGATGTAAATGATGATGTGAATAGACTAGGAAATAATATAGTAGAATGTTTGATAGAGACGATAAACAAAATAGCACCGAACAAATTAAAAAGAGTTCACACAATGTGGCAAAGTAAACCTTGGATTAACAATGAGGTTAGAGAGGCAAGCAAACAGAGAGATTGGTTATACCATACAATAAACGAGCATGGGGATTGGGAAGAATATAGAAGGAAACGAAATATAGTAGTAGCAACGATCAGAAGAAGTAAGAAAAATTATTACGAACAAAGCATTGATGCAGTCAAAACAAACCCGAAAAAGATGTGGAACACGATTAAAGATCTCATAGGAAGTAAAAAAAAGGCAGCAAATACGAAGGAGATAAGTTTCGAGGGAGTAGGATATGATGAGGAAGAAGAAATAGCAAATAAATTTAATACATTCTATCTGCAGAGCATTGAAGAAATTGTTCAGGAAGATGGAATCGAAGATATGGGGGAGGTCATAATAGAACTTAAAACGGAGGCAAAAATGGAAAAATTCAGGGTGATAGAAAAAATAGAAATAGAAAAAATGGTTAAGAATCTAGAAAATAAAAAAGGTACTGATGAAGGAATTAGCACTGAATTTATTAAACTGGCATGGAGCAGTATCGGTGAAATAATGACAGAGTTAATTAATAAATCGCTGCAAGAAGGTATATTTTCAGAAGACTGGAAAACATCGACAGTGGTACCAATTCCAAAAATAGCCGGAAGTAAAAAAGCGGAAGAACATAGACCGATAAACATGCTACCTATGTACGAAAAAATATTAGAACTAACAGTTAAAGAGGAGATGGTAGAATACATTGAAACAAACAAGATATTAAGAAAGGAACAGTCAGGATTTCGAAAGAAATTCTCTTGTGAAAGCGCACTGCAAAATACAATTATAAATTGGCGAAAAAGTTTAGATAATAGTGAAATAGTAGGTGTAGTGTTCTTAGATTTCAAAAGAGCGTTCGAAACAGTTAGTAGAGAGATTCTAGTGAAGAAACTGGAGAGTTATGGTATAGGTGGAGAGGTGCAAAAATGGTTCAAATCGTACTTGACAAACCGAAAGCAGCAGGTCAAAATTGGTAACAGCTTATCGAGAAGCGAAAATACAGTCCATGGAGTACCACAGGGCTCTGTCCTTGGGCCGTTATTGTTTGTGATGTATATAAATGACATTGTAGAACAACTAAAGTATTGCTCATGTAAAATGTTTGCGGACGACACTGTAATTTATGTTAGCGAAAAGAATATATGTGATATAGAATATAAGTTAAACTATGACCTACAAAATATTGTGAGATGGTTAACGAAAAATGCACTAAGACTGAATACGACGAAAACAAAGTTTATGATGTT